>JAGSMP010000952.1:0-79196 GCA_029286625.1 Parnassius orleans | reverse complement strand
GTCCGTCAATGGCAGGACTGCTTCCTCTGGACCTGAGAAGTCCAGAGCAGCATCCCCTTTATAGCAAAGAGAGCTCAGTCAGTGCTGGGTGACCGGAAGGTGAGAACAAGGGCGAAAACTTTACCGAACTGCCCCACCTGGCATCTTATACGGACTTGGAATTCGTATGCCTGGTAAACGAAAACGAAACGAGACTCAATAACACAGGTCTCCGAATATTTACCGACAGGAGCAAAATAGAGGAAAGGTCAGGCAGCACTTTCCATTTGGACAGTGCAGCCGAGATCCGAACTCTAAAGCTCAAACTGTCGGACTACTGTACCGTCTACCAGGCTGAATGCTGGCCATATACAGGGCAACTGAGCAAATCCTCAACAGCGCTGAAAAAGCTTTGGGGTTTGACAGTGACTCGAGATCGGCGCCAGAGACCATTGTGAACCAAGACTCCCAGCATCCCTAGCAGTAAAGACCCGCAAAATATACATACCATCTTGGAGCAACAAAAAGTATTCAACTTTTGGATAAACATACGGGTCTTGCGGGAATGAGCGTGCTGACAATTAATTGGAAACTTACCGCTTCAGAATAAAAATCGTAGATTACGATCTGTGCCTGGTCTCTACATTAAAATTAATTCGAAAGACACAATAAATGGAACGACAGGTACACAGAGGGTGAAACAGGTCGAATCACGAAGAAATTCCTCCAGAGTGTTAAGATGCCTACAAAGTGATTAGGGCGGCAACTGTCTTCATTAATGATCCAAGCGATGACGGGGCATGGTGGGTTCTCCGTATCTGTACCGATTCCGATGCGAGAGAACCCCTCATGCGTCTGTGACCAGGAGTTGAGGAGACAGTGCTGCATGAATCAGTGTCCCAGGTTCGGCAAACAAAGGTACGATTTTGAGACGACGCGAAGAAACTCTTAGAGAAGATAATTGTATATATGCTGATGGGCACTAGAAACACTCGTGATAAATTTATTAAATTCTGTGAAGAAATAGTAAGTATTGTGGTGAAAAATAACCGAAGTTAAGTAGTATAGTTGTACATATAAGGGTATTTTGTTGAGAATAATTGAATTGAGAATCGAATGGAATTGAATTGAATTGAGTTTTAAAGTTCATAATCACAATAACAATATAACAATTATAATAGTAGAAAATAAATCAAAATGTTAATTTATAATACAATTCAATCCATATTTTTTTTTAAATGATATTTATTATACAATTTATTTAATACAATTTATAATATTTAATTTAATTATTTATTAAAAGTACATATGTGTTTAGTGTCAACAAAGTAGAATGAAGAGCATAAATTGCAATGGAAAGATCGTAATCGGGGCTTCCTTGTGCCTATACCTGCATATTCAGAGAGAATGAACCGATACACGCAAAAATTGAAACTGCAAGAAAATTATCATTTAATTGAAAAGTTATTAATTAAAACAATCAAAGCTCTTAAAATTACTGCACACCACGACTCTGATATAAACGTCAGAGGGCTGCAGAAGAAAAAAAAAAAACCTAACCTAGCTAACCTGGCTCAACCTAAACCAACTGTAAACCTAACCTAACAACCAACCTAACCAACCCTGGCCTGGCCTGGCCTGACGGCCTGGCCTGGCCAACCAACTGTACAACTGGCCTGGCCTGACCAACCTACCAACCCTGGCCTAACCTAACACAGCCTGGCCCAACCTTTCAACCTAACCTGGCCCAACCCCTAACCTAACCAACCAACCTGGCCACCAACCTAACCTAACACAACCTAACAACTACAACCTAACTCTTCAACACAACCTGCTAACCTATTTCAGTTCCGTTCCGCCCATGACGTGTACGCCACGTTTTGTGCCACGCTCCGTGTTTAAAATCTCAAAATAGTCAAAAGTGCTCCGATTTTCGTGAAATTTCTGTGAAGGTGTGTTTTGTGCTGTGCTATCCTGTGGTTGTGTTTGTTTGGTGGTTTTTTGAAGATTTGGGTCGTTTTCGCTGAAATATTCTCTCTGGGATAACCTAAAAACTGCAAAAGGTAAAATTTTTATCATACTTTTGCTTACGCTGCCCAATTGAAGATCTATGACCTATATGGTTTTTATGTCATCTTGTGGAGTCTTATTGGTGCCCATATCTCGTTTATTTCAGATTTTTTCGCCCTAAAACCACTGAATTATAACACTTTTTCTAAAAACCACGTGGTGTGAAAAATTTTTTCTAAAAGCGTGCGCCTATTTTTGAGCACGCCATTGGATGGAGCACGTCTTTAGCAACACACTAAAATTCTGTTCATGAAAATCAGATTTGAGACCTAAGTTATAGATGTTCAACTAGTATTTGTTTGTTGTGAACAAATTCTAGATTAAATATTTTTTGATTTTCAGTGACGACCTATCTTTTTATTTCATTTTACTGTAGGCAATTTAGTCATAAAACTTTTTGCTAAAAACTGGATTTTTCCACTTCAGCAATTAAGAGTTATTAATTTTTTAATGAAAAAGCACTTTCACGAGGTCTCACTTCCAGACCTCTGCGGCTATTTTTGGATAGACGTTACAATAGATACGTAATTTTACTGTAAATTTCGTTTCAGATTTCGATTAAACTCGTCTAGTTCCATAAATATATAATTTTTGTATTTATTTTTGTTTTTTCCGTTATTAATCATAATTAATAATAATCCAAATTACATAAAATATTCATAATCCTCTAACTGAGAGCTATCCATAGATACCAAACTCGACTATATTATCTTTTAATCTCCAAAGTTAGATAAATTGGAACTAATAGGTCGCCATATTGGAAATTTCATTTTTTGTTTCTCAGGAGTAATTGTCAAAAGTGGCCGTGCTTGGTCTTAGTTTGATCGGGGTTCGGGAACCCTGTCGATTGGTTGGTGTGAGGAAAAATTTTAGGTGGCCCACTAGTCCAGGAACATTCTCCGTATTATTATTCCCTCCAGATTGAGCCCAAGCTCGAGCCATTTCGGTGAATAAACAACGTCTGGTAACGAAAATAAGAATTAGGTCGGCCATGTTGGAATTTTCGAATTTCTCGTGAACTACTTAGCCAAAAGTGGCCGTGCTTGGACAAATCAATCAGGAGAGTACAGGGAAAGCGATAGTTTGGCTAGTGTACGATAAAACTTTAGGAGGCCCACTAGCCTAAAAATACGCTCTCTGTATTATTCCCTACGGATCGATCCCAAACTCGAGCCATTTCGACTAATAAACACCATTTTGGCAACGAAAATAGGATTAGGTTTTATTTTGGAAAATTTTAATTGTAAATTACTCAAGAACTACAAAATCTAGACTATCCGTGCTTGGGCTCAAATTACTGGGTATCAGACAAGGAATCTAACTGATCTGCGGTTGGCTCAATTGCTCTTGACCTCCAACAGATAATAAACAAAAACTTCCATAATGTCAACCAAATCCACCGTCTCAGGCGCTGGCACAGCTAAAACGAGGTCTTCTAAGACAAGCAGAGCTGCGAGTCCAACTCCAAGTGGTCTGCGTAGGAAGGTCTTGTTACAGAATGCAGCCACGACTGGAAAACCTGCAGATGAAGCATTTACTAGCAAGAACTACATTGTCACCGAGCCACGTACTGATACAGCCAGCTCTGCCCAAACCAGCAAGGGCACTGAGGAGAACGAACCTGTTAAGCAGCTTGAACCAGTAACGCACGAAGAGTCACAGATGCTAATAGCTCGGCGACAATGGACATGAGAAAAGAGCTAAACTTATTAGGCCAATGCAAGCCGCTTCGGGAAACCGATGACGACTGGTCTGGGGAACAGCATCTATAGTACCAACAGCAGAAGGTCGAGTATACTGCCTCCCGCTTATAAACGAGCAGGAATATCTATGGACCTAGCTACACACGCGCCAATGAGTTCTTGCTTTCAGGCAAAGGAAGCCCTAGAAAAGCAGGCAATATGAAGAGAGTGCAAAATGAGGTGCATACTCTCTTCGGGGCTTATATGAGACAGTGCTGTCACACCGATTCCATTCAAGACACCGGCTAGCCTTAGAACAAGAAAATGTCGAGCAGCTAAAGGTTAGTCAGAATTGAAAGAGCTCATAATAAGCAATTGGCAGAAATTCAAACACTGCATCATAACACAATTAAAGAATATACGAAGCTGTGAAGAATGCAGAAATGGCGTTGAGGCAATCCACAGCTGGCTGAATTACGAAATGGATGAACCTTTGAAAACCATTAGTAGAATTCAAGTGGAAGTGCGAGCAGCGGCAAAGCACAACTACAGCCAACTGAGATTAGCTCGATTGCATATACGAGGACAAGTACGAGGATCTTACACACCTAAATGGAAAGATAGCGGAAATGACGGTCAGCTTAAGTGTTGACCATGTCAATTAATGAACTCTCTATTTCGAGCTGAAGAACCTCCGTCCCTGCCGGTCCAAGCTGAAATAAGACCCCAGATGACCCTCGTATTGGAGATATAATTAATCATATACTAGAGACCAAAGGTATGATACAAAACCTGACCACCCCGCCAACTGATATAGACCAAAGAAAAGAGGTTGAAGCGGCGTTGCAACCGATAACTCATATGGTCCACACCTTATGTGAATTGCCGAGCTAAAGTTGCACCACTGCAGGTGGCATTTCAGGGAACTCAGGTTTAGGTACTGAACTAGCTGTAACAGATATCAAGGAAAAAATAGAGTTAAGGAAAGACCTTAATAATAGACAAAACATAAACTGCAATAAAATAGAAGACCAGAATAATCCAACACTACAAATGTCTGTCGCAAAATCATCTTCACCGCACAAACTTACATACGCTTTGGAAACAACAGGAACACCTCGATACGCAATGGTCCTGAATCTATAGACCCGCGATGTACGAGCGATGAGATTCTGAAACAGGTTAAAAAAGAGGTTGACCCAGTTGAACTTGGAGTTCGCGTGAACAAAATAACAAAATAAGAAATCAAAGGGTTGTCGCTGTGATTCACAACAAGATAGACAAACCTTAAAGACGATTAGAGATACATGCAACAAACTAACTGTCCAACCACTTCTGTAAAACATCCACAGTTACGTCTAATAGGACTTACGAATGAGCTTAGTGACGACAAGCTAGTAAAAGCAATTCTCATACAAAACTCTAAACTAGTTACAGACTTAGACGAAGAACAAAATTAGCTAAAGTTCTCCGTAGAACTAAAGGCAGAACACGCGACCTAATCAATGTTATTCTGGAGGTCACGCCTCAAATGTGGATGCGACTAAAAGATCAAAGATGCGCATAGGTTTTCAGGTAATCCTGCATAGATCAGTCTCCACTTGTCCAGTGCTACAGTGCCTGAGATTCAATCACAGAGCTAGGGACTGTACGGGTGACTTGATCTGTGGGTATGCTCTGGAAGCCATGACACTAGAACATGTCCAAAGAAATGCGGCTCCTTCCTTAATAACTGCAATAAATCGGGCAAAGAAAATGCTACCATCCTGCATATGTCCTGAATGCCCAGAGTGGCAAAATGGGATAGTATATCAATCGGTTTCATATTGTTAAGACTTGGTCGATCAAAACAATGAAACAGAAACACCAAATAATCTAAATAGCAAAATTTTATAAAGTGGCACAATATAACCTTGATCGTGGCCGCGCGGCAACACCAGTGCTTGCGCGCCGCCACTACCAAGGTTTCTATTATATTGATGCAAGAACCTTACGTTGAGGGCAAAGCACGCACTTAACTGTGGGCCCACAATACGTGTAATCAAAAGTCAGTAATGATATCAACAAGCCAGTGAGATCTGCAATAGTTGTTTTAGACCTAACATTAACTTTACCATCAATCCGACATACCAACCGAAGACATCGTGGGCATGATACTAAATAGGTAACCATAACGTCGGCTTTATCAGCATTTACTTGCATGAAAAGGCGTAATTGAAAAGACTTGGCAACGATTAAGACATTCGTGGAAGCTATGCAGACAGAAGACATCATCATTGGCGGCGATGCAAATGCCAGTAGCATCTGGTGGGGTTGCAAGGCGGATGACAACAGAGGAACACAGATTATGGAAACTTTGGCTGAACTAAATTTGGAGGTATTACGGAAAAGTACCTACTTTAGCGCATACAGAAGAGACACCTTTGCTCCAGCATTATAGACATTACCGCCTGCACAACATCACTCTTGCCAAAGTTGAGATTGGAGAGTTGATGATTCTTTCTGTACTTTGTCTCACCATAGCCATTCTCTTCAAATGGTACGTCAACTTCATTTACTGAGATAAAAATCAACAGCACCAGAAAATACCATACAAAAAAGCAAACTGGTGTCGTTTCAACTCAAATTCCGGAAGGCACTAGACAACACTGGTCTAACCAAGAAAGAATAGGAGAAATCAGGACGACACAGGGAGGTTGAAGATATCGTTAACACACATACAGAATGCATAACAAAGGCATGTGATGAGACTATTCCGAAATTAAAAAGAAAACAGACATCTAAAACGGCTAAATGGTGAACATTGAAATTAAAGAAAAAAAAGGAGATAATGATTAGATTTAGAAGAAGGATGAGATGCACACCCTATGAGAAAGAATTGGGTCATAGAACATTTCTCGAAGCGACAACAATATAAAAAGCATAAGAAGATGCCACAACCAAAAGTTGGAAACAACTTTGCACGAACGAGCAGAAAGAAAACGTGTGGCAACGTACATATCGCATACTGAAGGTCTGCTCCAATAGAGAAGGAGATAAACTACTCAAAGACCAAAATGGGGCAATCCTTTCAGAAAAAGAGTCAGCAGCACTTCTTGCTGAAACTTTTTACCCTAAAGACAACTCAAAAACCGACACAAGAGAACAAAATGAAATTAGAACAGAAATAAATAAATTTATAGCACAACTCAAAAATAACAGAAGTAAAGACACCATTCGCTAGAACTGAAATAGACCAAATACTAAGTAACATGAATCAAAAAGCGGGTGAAGATGGTGACATCTGATATATGTAAGCAACTTATAACAGTGGAGGTTTTGGAACTACTCTACAACAAATGTCTCGAACTAGGATATTTCCCCAAAATCTGGAAAAAGGCAACTATCAAGATAATCCCAAAACCTAGCAAAGAAGATTACACCCAGCCAAAAGCATACAGACCCATTGGCTTGCTACCAGTACTAGGTAAAATACTGAAAAACTTTTTACAAATAGAGTCAGTGGCAGCTGGGAAAAGATGAAAATATGAACCAGAGACAGTATGGATTCACTCCACAGAGAGAACACAGAGGACGCGTTATATGACACTATAACACTTATTAAGATGGACTAAAGAAGAAAGAAATAGTGATACTAGTGTCATTAGATATTGAGGCGCGTTCGACAACGCTAATTGACCCGCAATTTCACAGAACTTAGAAACAAACAAGTTGAACCTACAATGTTAAAATCATAACTAGTTACCTATCAGACAGAGAAATAAACGTAAGATACGCCAATGAAAACATAACACAAAAAGCAATAAGGATGCATCAGGATCAACTCGGCCCCATGCTATGGAATATCCAACTGGATCCCTTACATGAGCAACGGAAAACTCTGCAGCTCACGTACAAGCCTTTGCTGACGACATCTTAATAATAGCTTCGAATAAGACGGACAACAACTCGAAAAGATGTAAACGACACTTTAAAATAATTCTGGATGGGGACCAAACATAGCTTATTTGCTTACACAAAACTCAAGCATAATAATCACAAAAAGCTTAGTTTCATTGCTAAACTAATCATGGATGGAATAACCTTAGCATATACAGATGAACTAAAAATTCTTGGATTAATTATAGATAAAATTTTAACTTTAAACCTCATTTAGATTATGTTTGCAGTAAACAGTTCGCCTTTACAAGATGGTCTCAAGAACAGCAAGAGCGCAATGGGGTCTAAACTCGGACATAGTGAACTATTTACCATACTGTGGTGGAACCAACCATTTTGTATGCCATGAGCTGCTCAGCCGAAAGCCACTAATAAAAAATATATAAACCAATGCTGAATAGACTAACACGAATGTTTAGCATTCGCATTTGCTAAAGGCCATAAAACCATTTCCTTGTATCCAGCGCGCTGCTAGCTCAGATCATACCACTGGCGCTATGAGCCGGGAAAACGCTCAATTATATGAAGTCAAGAGGTAAGCCCATTGAATCACTCCTGGAAGACACTTGGAGATGAGAATTAGTCCTCCACCTACCGCACCCCTCACTAAGAATTAAGAAGTACAAGTTAATTACGTGCCAGAAGACATCGACCAAATTGACAACAACTGGCCAAAATTTTTACAGATGGTAGCAAACTAGACAATAAAGTAGGTGCAGCTGTTTCAGTATGGCGGAATGGAATAGAAACAAAAACATCACTTGCAGGCTAGAAGCTACTACAGCGTATACCAAGCAGACTAATAGCTATTCTGAAGCTCACATATATGTTAGTAGAGAACCTTAAAGCCAACATCCTCAGTGACTCAAGATCAGCAGTTATAACAGTTTGTAATCCTACATCATTAATCCAATTGCAGCTGAAATTTCTTTGAAATAAATGACATAGAAAAAAAAGATGGAAAAGTCCAGGAAGCTTAAGTGGGACCATAAGAACTTTTTTTAAATGTTATAACAGCCTATAAGATTTTAAAAAATATAAAACAACAAATATTGTAACTCAGTTGTTTACTGGCACGGTGGTAACAAGGCCTATCTGTTTAGATTTAAACTTTCATCATTGCCTGGTGACAGTAAAGAACAGACAATAGAACATTTAATTATAGACTGCCCACGATTTGGCAAAAAGATATGAGTGTGAATGCAATATAGAATATAGAACTTAAAGATCTAGTACTGCTATTATGGAGGACAACGATTGTAGATCTCACTTCATACTACCTCTCTCAATATTAAGGTTGTTAACATAGAGAACAGGGCACAATAGTAGAATAAATAATATAAGACCATCTATGTAGTATAACATAAATTGTAGTCAGTCTAAATAATGTACTGTTTGGCTTTAATGTGTAATGTTTTAATCATAATGTAAATGTTTTAATTATTTTGGGTTTAATGTTTTAATTATAGTAAGAACAAAAAAAAAAAAATAATAATAATTAAAAAGTAAGAGTAGTTATATTGTGTATAGTATAGCATAAAGGTAGATAGTCTAAATAACAATTATAAAGTTATGAGTTAACTGTGATATATTGTGGAAAAAAAAAAAAAAAAAAAAGATAAAGTCAATAATATACACACTAAAGACAATATATATGTTTAATGTAAAATTGGTCAGTAAAAATAATATCCTGTTTGCATTAATGCTCACATAATTATTGTTAATACAAAACAATAAAGTAAGAACAGTCATAAAGTATAACGTATCAAATAAAACAATAAATGTATATATACTTAAATTTTGCAGAACGGAACGATAATTACATAATAAAAAAAAAAAAAAAAAAAGGTGCAAAAGCAAGCAGGAGTTGCAGAAAGTGGTTGCAGTGATAATGAAAAGGCCTGGCCTGGCTGGCCTAACTGGCCAGGCCCGGCCTGGCCTGGCCTGGCTGACTGGCCTGGCCTGGCCTGGCCTGGCCTGGCTGGCCTGGCTGGCTGGCCTGGCCTGGCTGGCTGGCCGGCTGGCCAACCTGGCACAAGCTGTTTACAACCTGGCCTGGCCAGCCTGACCTGGCTGGCTGGCTGGCCTGGCTGGCCTGGCCTGGCCTGGCCTGGCCATTTTCGGCCTGGCTGGCTGACCAACTGGCCTGGCCTGGCTGGCACGGCTGGCCTGGCCGGCTGGCCTGGCCTGGCTGGCCTGGCCTGGCTGTTTTCGGCCACCGGCCTGGCCTGGCTGGCCTGGCCTGGCCTGGCCTGGCCTGGCCTGGCTGGCCGCAACAGCCTGGCCTGGCCTGGCCTGGCACAAGCCTGACTACAGCCTGTTAACGCCTGGCCTGGCCTGGCCTGGCCTGGCCTATTTCACCTGCAGCTGGCCTGGCTGGCCTGGCTGGCCTGGCCTGGCTGGCTGGCCTGGCTGGCCTGGCCTGGCCTGGCCTGGCCTGGCCTGGCCTGAGCACAACTGGCCTGGCCTGGCTGGCACCAGCGCAGCCTGGCCTGGCCTGGCCTGGCTGGCCTAACCTGGCCCAACCAACTGGCCTGGCCTGGCCGGCCGCAGCTGGCCACGGCCTGGCTGGCCTGGCCTGGCTGGCTGGCCTGGCTGGCCTGGCCTGCCTGACCTGGCCTGGCTGGCCTGGCCTGGCCTGGCTGGCACTGGCCAACCTGGCCTGACACAACCTGGCCACAACCTGGCCTGGCTGGCCTGGCCTGGCCTGGCCTGGCCTGGCTGACGCCGGCCTGAAGCCTGGCTGCCTGGCTGGCTGGCCTGGCCTAACCTGGCTTTCTTCGGCTTCAACCTGGCCTGGCCTAACAGCTTCGGCTGGCCTAACCTGACACAACCTGGCCTGGCCTGGCCTGGCCTAACCTAACCTGGCCTGGCCTAACCTAACCTAACCGCAAACTAACCTAACACAAACTAACTAACCTATTCTAACTAACCTCCTTGAACTATGTGCTTTGATAACTTCCTGAAAATTCGTCTTTTCGTTCAAATTTTTCTAAATAGTACAACTAATTGTTCCCATATTCTCTATAGTTTTCTTATTAAATTTTCACTGTTATATAATAAATATTCACATTTTCATTATTTTATAGTCGTAAATTAATAAATAAAACATAAAATCATCTCTAACTTTGCTTAAAATTGGTCTTTTCTGTTTATATTTTCTTTTATATGGTATAATTAATTGCCTATAATTCCTGTTGTTTTTCATAAAATTTTCACAGTTAAATTACTAATTTTCATATAATTCGTTTTCTTAGAATCGTATTTTCATTAAATTTTAAATTTTTCAAATCTTCTTTTATTTCGCTCTTTTTGCTTCTATTAGGTCCGTCGTGTAGAAACTGCCAACTGCACTCAAATCTGTAAAATAAAACACTAGAAAATCGCTACTTACCTAAACCAAGTATAGTGGTCAATCGATACAAATATTTAAATTCAACTATAACTTTGCTGATAACTTCCTGAAAATTCGTCTTTTCGTTCAAATTTTTTCTAAATAGTACAACTAATTGTTCCCATATTCTCCTATAGTTTTCTTATTAAATTTTCACTGTTATATAATAAATATTCACATTTTCATTATTTTATAGTCGTAAATTAATAAATAAAACATAAAATCATCTAACTTTGCTTAAAATTGGTCTTTTCTGTTTATATTTTCTTTTTATATAGTATAATTAATTGCCCCCTATAATTCCCTGTTGTTTTTTCATAAAATTTTCACAGTTAAATTACTAATTTTCATATAATTCGTTTTCTTAGAATCGTATTTTCATTAAATTTTTAAATTTTTTCAAATCTTCTTTTATTTCGCTCTTTTTGCTTCTGTTAGGTCCGTCCCGTGTAGAAACTGCCAACTGCACTCAAATCTGTAAAATAAAACACACGGAATTAGAGAAAATCGCTACTTACCTAAACCGAGGTAGTATAGTGTCAATCGATACAAATATTTAAATTCAACTATAACTTTGCTGATAACTTCCCTGAAAATTCGTCTTTTTCGTTCAAATTTTTTCTAAATAGTACAACTAATTGTTCCCCATATTCTCCTATAGTTTTCTTATTAAATTTTCACTGTTATATAATAAATATTCACATTTTTCATTATTTTATAGTCGTAAATTAATAAATAAAACATAAAATCATCTCTAACTTTGCTTAAAATTGGTCTTTTCTGTTTATATTTTCTTTTATATGGTATAATTAATTGCCCCCTAATTCCCGTTGTTTTTTCATAAAATTTTCACAGTTAAATTACTAATTTTCATATAATTCGTTTTCTTAGAATCATTTTCATTAAATTTTAATTCAAATCTTCTTTTATTTCGCTCTTTTGCTTCTGTTAGGTCCGTCCTGTAGAAACTGCCAACTGCACTCAAATCTGTAAAATAAAACACACGGAATTAGAGAAAATCGCTACTTACCTAAACCGAGGTATAGTACAATCGATACAAATATTTAAATTCAACTATAACTTTGCTGATAAATCCCTGAAAATTGTCGTTTTTTCGTTCAAATTTTTTCTAAATAGTACAACTAATTGTTCCCCATATTCTCCTATAGTTTTCTTATTAAATTTTCACTGTTATATAATAAATATTCACATTTTTCATTATTTTATAGTCGTAAATTAATAAATAAAACATAAAATCATCTCTAACTTTGCTTAAAATTGGTCTTTTCTGTTTATATTTTCTTTTTATATAGTATAATTAATTGCCCCCTATAATTCCCTGTTGTTTTTTCATAAAATTTTCACAGTTAAATTACTAATTTTCATATAATTCGTTTTCTTAGAATCGTATTTTCATTAAATTTTTAATTTTTCAAATCTTCTTTTATTTCGCTCTTTTTGCTTCTGTTAGGTCCGTCCCGTGTAGAAACTGCCAACTGCACTCAAATCTGTAAAATAAAACACACGGAATTAGAGAAAATCGCTACTTACCTAAACCGAGGTATAGTGGTCAATCGATACAAATATTTAAATTCAACTATAACTTTGCTGATAACTTCCCTGAAAATTCGTCTTTTTCGTTCAAATTTTTTCTAAATAGTACAACTAATTGTTCCCCATATTCTCCTATAGTTTTCTTATTAAATTTTCACTGTTATATAATAAATATTCACATTTTTCATTATTTTATAGTCGTAAATTAATAAATAAAACATAAAATCATCTCTAACTTTGCTTAAAATTGGTCTTTTCTGTTTATATTTTCTTTTTATATAGTATAATTAATTGCCCCCTATAATTCCCTGTTGTTTTTTCATAAAATTTTCACAGTTAAATTACTAATTTTCATATAATTCGTTTTCTTAGAATCGTATTTTCATTAAATTTTAAATTTTTCAAATCTTCTTTTATTTCGCTCTTTTTGCTTCTGTTGGGTCCGTCCCGTGTAGAAACTGCCAACTGCACTCAAATCTGTAAAATAAAACACGGAATTGAAAAATCGCTACTTACCTAAACCGAGGTATAGTGGTCAATCGATACAAATATTTAAATTCAACTATAACTCTGATAACTTCCTGAAAATTCGTCTTTTCGTTCAAATTTTTTTCTATAGTACAACTAATTGTTCCCCATATTCTCCTATAGTTTTCTTATTAAATTTTCACTGTTATATAATAAATATTCACATTATTTTATAGTCGTAAATTAATAAATAAAACATAAAATCATCTCTAACTTTGCTTAAAATTGGTCTTTTCTGTTTATATTTTCTTTTTATATGGTATAATTAATTGCCCCTATAATTCCTGTTGTTTTTCATAAAATTTTCACAGTTAAATTACTAATTTTCATATAATTCGTTTTCTTAGAATCGTATTTTCATTAAATTTTAAATTTTTCAAATCTTCTTTTATTTCGCTCTTTTTGCTTCTGTTAGGTCCGTCCCGTGTAGAAACTGCCAACTGCACTCAAATCTGTAAAATAAAACACACGGAATTGAGAAAATCGCCCCACCCTCGGTTTTCATTACTTAAGTAGACTTATGGGATTATTATATCGATTTTATTTTATTTATTAATTTTCTTTAAGTTATGGTTTTAATTTGGTGTATGAAAACTGATAGTGTATTGTAAAGCTATGGCTCTATGGAATCAGATAATCTCCTGCCAGTCACTGCTGCCAACGTCAAGGATATAGACTCATACATTGAAACTGTAAATAAACAGCAGTTGTATCTCAAACGCTATTAACGAAGGAAAAAGCGTCACTGCCCTCAACAAAAATTAGTAGTATTAGCAGCAGATGAAACGCAGATGCACTCTCTACACTTGCCATCTTAAAGTCAGTAAAACGCCTGCTCTGAACGAAAAATTTAAAAGCGAAATTATAACAAGTGTTCGCGAGGAAATAAAACAATTAAAATCGGAATTGGCACCTTCTCTTTGCCTGTCAAAGCAACACGCCAACGTTGCCGCAACAAGATTAATAAGCCATCAATAATATTACAATCGACAGATCCCAACACTAAGCCGCAAGAAGTGCTAAATAAGTGGAGAAAAAGTATATCCTTCAAGAAGAGGAACTTACGCTCCAGCTAAAGTTCAAACAGGATTCAACGGAAAATTAAGTGAATTTGATACCAAGTCGCGTGCCAGAAACCATAGCTCGTATCAATAAAATAGAAGGATTGCAAGCAGAAGAAAGTAAAAGACGTCCACCATTAGTAATACTAAAAGGCATCTCAAAAGACATTGAAAAGGACGAGTTGATAGATATAATTGAACATCAAAACTCTCTACCCAAAGGCAACATCCGTCTCTGCTTTGCTACTTCAAATAGAAACGAAAACTTATACAACGCTGTTTTCGAAGTGAAACCGGAATTATACAAGAGTGTTATAGATATCGGACGTATTGCAATTGACCACCAGCGAGTGCACATAGAGCCGTATTCCCGATTCGTACAGTGCTATAAGTGTTTACTGTTTGGCCACACGAAAAATAAGTGCACTTCAGAAACCAACCGCTGCGCACACTGTGCTTCTGAAGAACATAACATAACCTCTTGCCTTTTAAGAAACAGAAAATAAACGCAAGTGTTTCAATTGCCACACAACTTTAATATTAAAGCAATAGCAAAGTCGATACAAATCATATAGCGACTAACAAAAACTGTTGCCCTCAATTAAAACTCTTAAAAATAAAATCGATGAACAGACTGATTATGGACAATAGACAATCCACATTTCACACTCCTCCGAGCACAGATCACAACCACTTAACTGGGAATCACTTAAAATAATTCAAATCAACCTTGACAAAGTTATGTTAGCCACCATGAATTTATAATTACTTTTATAAACAACAATTACGATATAGGGCTCGTATCTGAACCTTACGTAGGCAATCTTAATACCGTTAAAAAATTCAGGGGATACGACATATATCAATTTACAAACAATGAACGTGTAAAGCATGCATTATAGTAAGGACGAGCCTTGGTACAATTTTAGGTATGCAGATTCTCAACAGCTAACATATGTAGTGCAGCTTCTTAATAGTAAATATCAGTTATTCCTTGCCAGCGTTTACGTAGAACCTAGTAATGATATAAACAACACACTTAATCACTTGGAACTTTTCTCAAGAGTCACGTCAACAAGCATATCATAATTGGGTGATTTTAATGGATGGCATACTGCTTGGGGCTCAAATATTTCTAATAAAAGAGGTCGTAGCGTGCACGATATAATTATGTCAAACGATCTAATATTACTCAATGACGGTAAATTTCCAACCTTTGAGACAGTGACCCATGGGGCAAGTGTACTCATTTATAGATTTGACGATAACATCAGCAAATATATCAAATAAAATTGATGGTTGGCAGGTAAACATGAATGCATGTCCCATCAGACATAATGCCATAGACTTCTTTTAAAACTTAATAAGGACACGTTACATCGAAGAAGAAATCCACTACTTACAAATACAACACCAAAATGCTGATTGGTCCTCTTTTGTAATCAGATAAAAACAGCAATGAAAAAGAACAGTTAGAAACTAAAAACATAGAACTTTTCAACGAACAGGACATAGATAATTACATAAAGGACATAACAAATGTTATTCAAAAGTCAGCAGCAAAGTATTTAAACATAAAGGAATAACTAAAACATATATTCCATGGTGGAATTCTGACCTAGAAACACTTAAACTCGGCGTAATCAAACTGCATCACAGAATTCAAACACTAAATCGTAGCAGAAACCACTGGATAATATATTACTGGAAGAAAACAGTTAAAACAAAGAATATTTGGACGCTATTAGGAAAGCATCGAAGGAACATTTCAAGGAATTTTGCAGCAAGCAAGGAAGGAAAATGTCTGGTCGTTAACGAATAGGCTTTTAAAATTCTCCACCTGTGCTTCCATCTACAATGCGAATAAATTCATCAAACTTCACCACATCATCTAAAACGGCTCATGTGCTCTAAACAAGTTTTATACTAATGACACGGAGGACGACACCGAAACACAAAACGACTTAGACAAAGTATGCCTTGTGAACCAAACACTTCAGATGATCGTTTCTTTACGGAAGAAGAAGTAATCGACTGTCTCAAAACAATCAATCCAAATAAAGCCCCAGGAAACGACCACCTAACCGCGGATATTTGCTTAGCATTCACCACAATATATAAAACAGCCATAAATAAACTACTAAACCGATGTTTTGAAATATCTTACTTTCCAAAGCAATGGAAAATTGCACATGCCATCATACTTCCTAAACTTAATAAATCAGACTTATCCGATCCTTCCTCTTATCGACCTATTGGCCTTATAAATGTATTCGGCAAACTTTTTGAAAAATTGTTAAGTAAAAGACTAACATATCACATGAACATCAACAATAAAACAAACCCAAAACAATTTGGATTTAAAGAACAGGTATCTACATGCCACGCACTCAAAAATGCGGTCGATATATGCTTAGCAACAAAAGTAGGAATTAGTAATTGCCGTTTCATTAGACATACAAGCGGCATTTGATAATGCTTTGGCTATCTTATTTAAACGATTAAAACAAATTAAATGTCCAGGAATATATATAACATAATACTTAATTACATAAAGATCGCTTAGTCACTTTGAATTACGCCGACATCACTGTAAATAAAACTATGACCAGAGGATGCATTCAGGTTCGGTCTGCGGCCCCTATTCTGGAACCTCATTCTCGACGACCTCTTTGACATTCCACTACCGAAGGATGTCATCACAAGCGTTTGCAGATGATGTCTTGCTAATCGTAACACAAAATGTAAGTAATCTTCAAATGACCGCAAACTCAGCCCTTGAGTCGATCTCTGAATGGGAAAAGAAGCTAGCTTAGATTTGGTCCAAACAAAACCCAATTAATAGCGTTTACCCCAAAGCTAAAATGTCTAAGATTGTAATGTCTGGCATAACTTTAGAGTTCCGCAGAAATCAAGGTTTTAGGCGTTATCATTGACAGAAACTTAAAATTTATTGAACATGTAAAGTATATAACAAATAAAGCTCTTAGTATATACAAAAGACTTTGTGTATATGTAAGGCCAACATGGGGAATACACTCTGAAAATATAAGAATAATATATATGCAGGTCATAGAACCTATAATCACGTATGCCGCTGGTATTTGGGGCGGTGCCACCAAATTTAAAATAAAGACAAATTAATATCACTCCAGCGTGGATTTGCCATCAAGATTATCAGAGCGTTCAAAACAGTTTCCGCCTCTGCTGCAATCTCGTTAGCCTTACTCACCCCTCTTCACTTAAAAGCAATAGAAGTTGCCAAAATAGAAACATCTAAATTATCTGGAAAAACAGGTTTCTACCTGATGATATTTTAATGAGAAACCGCTGCCTCCATCACAACTTCTTCATCCAGCTGACAGGAAAACCATTGAAATTAATATAGCAACCACACAGAAGACATTGATAAAATTGCAATATATACGACGAAGATATTCACAGATGGGAGCAAGCATAATGATGGCAGCACAGGTGCAGCATTTGTAGTACAAATTAATAATATTATAAAAATACGCAAAAAGTACAAACTACATCCAAGCTGTACTGTATTCAAGCGGAGACTTTTGGCTATAGAGAGCCTGCAAATGGGCCTTAGAAACAGGTGCAAACAAACAATACTTACAGATTCACTTTCAGGCTTGAAGGAAATACAAAACAAAGACAGTACAAACCCATTTGTAGTATCCATACATAAAACTATTCATCAAATATGTAATACAGAAACAGGAACAATTAACTTTATTTGGGTAAGCACACACAGGTTTGATCGGTAACGAAGAAGCGGATTCAACAGCCAAACAAGCTGCTAGTTCTCACAGTGATATGAATACGACAATACTCCTTTAAGCTACTTGAAACATAAGCATAAACAAATAACTTTTAACAATGCCGATTCTTATTACAAAACTCCGTTCAAGGACAATATACAAAAGTATACCTGATCTTGATCCATACAAAATCTATGGGAAGCCGTTAAACCCTCTTTTGAGTTTACGCAAATGTTGACTGGACATGGATTTAATCTATCTTACCTGTACAGATTTAAAATAAAATCAACTAATAAATGTCCATGCAACGACAACTCTGAACAAACCTTCAAGCACTAATCGAAGAATGTCCTAGATACTCAAACACAGGAATGATCACATAATTACCTGTAACAGCTTAAATATTACCGACACTTTTAGCATAAAGAAAATAACCAAGGAATCTTCAGTACTATCATATGAAACATATAAAACTATTATTAGAACACTAAAGTTTTAACAGACACATAACATAGATACCTAGATAACAATAGTAATGTTTACGTTTTGTAACTATAAATTTGATTTGTTAACTAAAACAATCCTACTTTTATATATTTTTTTTATATAATACTTCTCTAAAAATAATAACCAATGTATAGTATTAATGTTTTAAAATGTAACTTTTGTGTCCCCGTATCCAATAGCGGGGACCAGTCAATTGTGTAAAGTGGGACACATTTGTACAAATAAAACCCAGTCCCGGTGGTGTAACTGGTGCTGGAAAAAAAAAACCGCCAACCTGGCCTGGCCAACTAACCTGGCCTGGCCTGGCCTAACCTGGCCTGGCCTGGCCTGGCAACCTGGCTGGCCTGGCCTGGCCTGGCCTGGCACAACTGGCCTGGCCTGGCTTCTGACACCACAACCTGGCCTAACCAGGCCTGGCCTGACCTGGTACTGGCCTCAGCCTGACAGGCCTGGCCTGGCTGGCCTGGCTGGCTGGCCTGGCAGGCCACTGGGCTGGCCTGGCTGTTGGGCCTGGCCTGGCCTGGTGGCCTGGCCTGGCTGGCCTGTTGCAGGCCTGGCCTGGCCTGGCCTGGCCTGGCCTGGCTGTTGCCTGGCCTGGCCTGGCCTGGCCTGGCCTGGCCTGGCCTGGCCTGGCCTGGTGGCCTGGCCTGGCCTGGCCTGACCTGGCCTGGCAACGGCCTGGCTGGCACAGTGGCCTGGCCTGGCCTGGCCTGGCCTGTGCAACCTGGCCTGGCCTGGCCTGGCTGGCCTGGCTGGCTGACCTGGCCTGGCCTGGCCTGGCCTGACCTGGCCTGGCCTGGCCTGGCCTGGCCTGGCCTGGCCTGGCCTGGCCTGGCCTGGCCTGGCGGCCTGGCCTGTTCGGCCTGTTCAGGCCTGGCCTGGCCTGGCCTGGCCTGGCTGGCTGGCCTGGCCTGGCCAGGCCTGGCCTGGCCTGGCCTGGCTGGCCTGGCCTGGCCTGG
Source organism: Parnassius orleans (assembly GCA_029286625.1). Classification (NCBI taxonomy): domain Eukaryota; kingdom Metazoa; phylum Arthropoda; class Insecta; order Lepidoptera; family Papilionidae; genus Parnassius; species Parnassius orleans. The sequence continues at coordinate 59,753 of JAGSMP010000952.1, read as the reverse complement.
CCTGGCCTGGCCTGGCTGGCCTAACCTGGCTGGCCTGGCCTGGCTGGCCTGGCCCAACTGTTACCACCCAACCTGGCCTGGCACACCTGGCTGGCCTGGCCTGGCCTGGCCTGGCCTGGCCTGGCCTGGCTGGCTACTGGCCTGGCCTGGCCTGGCCTGGCTAACTGGCCTGGCCTAACCTGCCTGGCCTGGCCTGTACAACCTGACAACCAGCGGGCAGGGTAATCCATGTCGACTTACAAAGGTGAGTGATGGATCAGTCCCCTGGTGCAATGTTCGTGTCTGGGTTATGGACACAGCAAACGCACGTGCACCGGATGATGATGTATGCAGTCATTGTGGGGTCCACATGTAAAACTGAATGTGCTGAATGGTTGTCCGGCGCACCGCCGGAATGTAGGAACTGCTGTAAGGCAAAGCAAGGCAATAAAAACACAATGCATTTAGCCCTGACTGTCCGGTAAGGAGAATAAATCCTCATGGGTCCACCGTGGCATATTGCTGAGTTGTCCCAAAGCCCAACACGGAACCAGTCATCAGTGACCACCGATATCACGCGATCAGGCTAATCTACAAAGATGTGAACCAGCACGCCGAACTAATCATTGGGGCGACCAAGAAAGACTTCCTTCGCTTTGGTACCGAGGCCCTATATGGTGGAATTGGACACATGAAAAACCCAGGGACGCGAATAGCACAAAGGACAGATGCCAGAGCACTGATAAAGTGATTAAGGCAGCTATTGTGCTATTCGACGACACCATGACACCCAATGCCCCAGTCTGACAACGGAGAACATAGCAGTTGCTAAATTGAGGACTGGGGCATGGGAGCTGGAGATAGTGTCCGTCTACTTTGAGGGCGACGAACCAATGAACCATATCTCAAAATGATTGGGCAGCCGTGGTGGGTTTACGGACGAGAACGTGATACTCGGTGGGGACGTGAATGCATGGAATACCTGGTGGGGAAGCCGAAGACAGACAGCAGAATAGAAGTTGCCGCAAAACTTGACGAACTCGAGCTCCATATCCAGAACAGGGGACTGAGCCACTTTTGACACATACAGACTTGGGAAGAGATATTCCAGCTGTGGATCTAACTACCTGCTCGACTAACCTACTCGGAGGATAGAAAACTGGAACTTTCCGAAAAATAACCAGTTCGGACCACAGGCACTCCTATTTGATATTAATCTAGAAAAATCAATTGGAACCGACATAAAAGAACAACTAGAATATATAACACCAAAAAAGCAAATTGAGGCGGGTTTCGTGAGAAACTCGTCAAAATTGAATAATAAAATTAAATAAGGCAGAGATAGATAAAATATCAACTACAGATGGATTAGAAATAAAAATAGAAGAATACACAAACTCAATTACCGAAGCATGCAAAACAGTATTTCAAAATTAAACAATAAAAACAAATGGGACTGCCCTGTGGACTTACGAGCTGACACAACGAAAAGGAGGTCTCCAGGCTGAGACGTCGATCTCTTACGCAACAGATTCGTCGCAGTGGGTTGTCGAGCAGTACAAACGAGCGAAAGAAGAATACAAGCAAGAAATAAAAAGAGCTCAGACCACCAGCTGGAAGGAGTTCTGTAACAACAGGGAGCGAGAAACAATGTGGGATGGGATATACAGGGTTATAAATCGCACAAGGATACGACAGGAGGACCTCCACTTGTTCGAGATGGAGGCCGTTAGAAAGCAAGGAATCAGCTGGTTCTGGCGGAAACCTTTATCCGGAGGATAGAATTGAACGATGACACGGAACACAAGCAAATTAGAAACAGCGAAAACTGTAAACGAAGGGTCACGATAGCCCATGTGACCCACAACAACGGGAAGCGGTGATCGTGTCAAGCTAATCTCAAAAGCGCCGAAACGATGGATTTACAGCGGACATGTGATATCACCCTGGACTCAACATTGTTTCTGGCGATAGTAAACAAATGCCTTTGTCTCGCATACTTCCCCATATATGGAAAAAGGCAATAATAGTAGCATTGCGGAAGCCAGGCAAGGAAAATTACACACACCCTAAATCCTACAGGCCGATTGGGCTATTGCCTGTACTGGGCAAGGTCTTTGAAAAGATGGTGGTTCGAAGGGTCAAGTGGCACATCGTACCGACGATAAGCCGGGAACAATACGGGTTCATGCCACAGCGCAGTACCGAGGACTCCCTCTATGATATGATGCAGCTGATAAAAACTAAGCTTAAGGATAAAAAGCTCATTCTGCTCATATCTTTGGACATAGAGGGAGCCTTCGATAACGCCTGGTGGCCGGCGATACGATGTGCACTTGCGGAGACTGGATGCCCAGTAAACATAAGACGTCTTATAGACAGCTATCTCAGTGACAGAGTAGTGTGCCTGAGATATGCTGGGCAGAATGTCAGAAAGACCACAAAAGGGTGTGTGCAAGGCTCTATAGGGGTTCCAATATTTTGGAACTTACTGCTAGACCCACTTTTAAAGCAATTGAGTAAAAATAGGGTCCACTGCCAGGCTTTCGCGGACGATGTGGTCCTGATTTTCTCTGGGGATACGGCAAAACAGGTGCAGGAGCAGCAAATGTGACCTCGCACATGTCCAGAAGTGGGAGCCAAAACAAGCTAAAGTTTGCACCACACAAAACCAAAGCAATGGTTATCACAAATAAGTTAAAATATGACTCACCACTTCTGGAGATGGGTGGGGAAAGCATCAACCTCTCAAACAAATTAAGATACTCAGCCTTACAATCGATGACAGACTTGCCTTCGACACACATATAAAGGATGTGTGCCGCAAGGCTAAGAACTATATCGACAGTTGTCGAGAGCTGCAAAAATCACTGGGGCCTGAACCCGGAGATTATTAGGACCATATACTTAGCGGTTGTGGAACCGATCGTGATGTACGCGGCTAGTGCCTGGGTATCAGCAACAATAAGCAAAAATTAAAGACAACTCGACATGACTCAACGCGGTTTATACAAAAGATCATAAAATCATATCGAACTGTATCTGCACTCGGCCCTACTACTCGCTGGGCTGCTTCCTTTGGATATAAGGATCCGGGGCTTGGCCTATATGAAATAAAGAAAGGCATCTCCCAGCGGTGGTGGGTGATCGAGATGTAAAACAAAAATAGAATATGAAACCACACATCCCGCGGAACAGGTCGGGCTGAAGTTCACATGCCTGGAGGACGGTGCAGAAATTGACCAAAATAACAACAATGGCTAAAAATATTTACAGATGGCAGTAAAATGGGGAAAGTTGGCGCGGCGCTATCTATTTGGAATGGCGCCGCGGAAATAATACCGGAAATTAAAGTTGGAAATTACTGCACCGTCTACCAGGCAGAGTTGCTGGCCATACTCGAAGCAACGAGATATGCTGAAAAAAATCCAGCACAAAGCTGCAACATCTATAGTGACTCGAGGTCTGCTCTCGAAACAATTGTTCAAGACGTCTCCCTCCATCCCTAGCGATGGAAGCTAGAAACAACATTGTAAATATAAACAAAGGCAAAACGCTAAATATGTTCTGGGTTAAAGCTCACGCAGATTGGAGGAAATGAGAGAGCAGACCAGCTAGCCAAGGAAGCAGCCATAAAAGTAAAAAGAAACCAGACTATGACAGTGGGTTTCGCCACGTCGCGACAGATCCGGTTGGAGTCGCTTGACAATGAACATTCGCTATAAAGAAACAGCAAATATAACAAAGTGTTCTTCCCAGATGTACAGGCATATAACATAATTACGAAAATAGACATGGATCTATGACGGTCCAAGTCATGACAGGCCATGGGGCTTCTCCGATTATCTGTATAAATTTAAGTGTAAAGAGCCTGCATGTGCCTGTGATGCAAAAAATGAGGATATAATACATATCATAACGGAATGTTCCATATTTAGTAGACAAAGAAGCGATATAAATAGAGTTAGAAATAAAAGTAAGCAAAGAAAATATAAATAAATTATAAAAATAAGCACAGTAGATATAAGTTCATAAATATTGTAAACAAATAGCTAATAGAATAGTAAATAAAAATAAATAGGAAAAGAAAAAGATGCTGTAACATAATATATGTTATTATACAATGTAAACAGTCCCATAAAACAAATAGTAATAAAATAATGTGGATAAAGTAATGTAAGTATTAATGTAAATAGAATGAAAATATGTAGTATTAAAATAATAAAGATAACAGAAAAGAAAGCATAAGGGTGAAAAGAGAAACACCTAATGATGAACAAAGTCCCTGATCTCCATGTCAGGGAACTAGAAAAAAAAAAAAAAAACCTAACCTATTACAACCTAACTAACTTTAACCTAACCTAACTTAACCTAACTAACCTAACCCCTAACCTAACCTAAACCAGTGTAATTAATTACCTATTTATTCCTGTAGTTTTTCATAAAATTTTCACAGTTAAATATCAAATTTTCATATAATTCATTTTCTTATAGTCGTAATTTCATAAAATTTTTAACTTTTAAATCTTCGTTTCTTTCGCTCTTTTTGCACTTGTTGGGTCCGTCCTGTGTAGAAACTGCCATCTGCACCATAATCTGCAAAATAAAACACACGGAATGAAAAACTCCACCCTCCCGGTTTCATTACTTAGAAACTTATATATTATAAATGTCAAATCTGCACAATACTTCTTCCGAGGCTCTTACCAGCCTCGATTTGTGTCAACAGTCGACTCCAGCTGAGGATCCAACAAACATAACAGACGAAGAATTCGAAGAGGCACGATCCGACTCTGCTCCAACTTTTAACGACGAGTTTTTGTTAAAGTTAGTGAACACAAATTTGATTCTCCAAATTTAGACAGCAATAGGAGCGTTACTCGCACTAACAAAGATAACATTAAAAATCTCTCGACAAAACGAAGTACACAACAGTTGTACGATCAAGTAAAACGATATTACGTCATTCACTTTCATCAGCCGAAAATAAAACAGTTTCATTAATCAAAGCACCATTAGGGAAGGCTCTCTCTAAGCTAGCGGGTACAACCACAAAAATACCACCCAGCCACTGCAACATCTTGTAAACTGTTCTATCACTCCATCGCCTACCATCCTACGCCAAAGTTGTCAAGTCCACTAAAACTGCTGAGAAACAAACCATCCGGTTACAAAGCCGGCTATCATAGTTAGCTCTAAACAATGATCTCTTCTTCAAAAGAAACTGTAAGTGCGTGGCGGAAGCATTAATTTTAAAATACACCTTTAACCCTTCGGAAGTTAAGACGGTTTCAACCACAAAATAGGGTAGAGTTTGATAACCAAGGCAGCGTGACGAGATCTAACGCCATAAACCATCCTGACAGCCTCGTTAACGCTGACAGCAAAGCTCAAGCCTTTGGTAATTCTAAAGGCATCTACAAAAGACACGCCCTGTGAGTGAGCTTAAAAATAATTGTAAATCAAATCCTAATATCAAAAGTCTCATTAAGTCACCGACGATATCACATTCCGATTTATGCGAAACAATAAAACAATTTGTATAACGCTGTTTTATGGTTACTCCCACAATCTGGAGATCAATTGTAGAACTTCAAAAAATAAACGTCGATCATCAACGGTACACACAAAAGACTACCCAGCTTACCTTCAGTGCTATAAGTGTATGCAGTTCGGTCACACGAAGAAATACTGCACTGAGACAACAATCTGCTCCCCTGCTCATCATCAGAACACTTGTATAAAGATTGCCCTGTCAAATTTCACCAAAGTTGACTGCTATAACTGTTCCTCATTGTAAAAAATATAACTTAAATAATGTACTAAACACAGTGCACATCTCTACGTTGTCCACGCCTACAAAACAAATAGAAATTTGCAAAACCAGAACCGATTATGGGTACTAATAATAAAAAATAAACAAGTTCAAAAAATCATCGCTTATAAAATGTACAAATTAACACTGATAAAGGTTACGCAGCGATGCATGAAATGATTAAATATATAAATGACAACAAATGTGATATAGTATTTAACAGTGAACCCTACGTAGGAAAGGATATAACAATGAAGTCTATCCCTAATTATAATATATATCAATACACAGCGCACCAGTAAAAGTGCACTTGTAAGGCAGAATATAGGTTGTACGCTAGGCATTCGAATATTCTACTCCCAACCTCTGTATTGTCCAAATAGTTATTGACGGTAAAATTATTCTTAATGGCGTCTATAGAACCCAAGAAAGATGAAATTAATACACTCAACAGTTTAGAAATATTCCTGCAGGAAAACTCAAATCACACTCACATCATTTGTAGCGATTTTAACGGATGGCACCCATGTGGGGCTCGATTAGATCAAACCGCCGCGGAAATATGGTTTAGAACCTTATAACTACTAATAATCTTATTGTATGTAATTCGAATTAACGTTCCTACTTGTGAACAGTAACATAAATCCGTGAATCTATAATTGATCTCACACTCACATCAATTCATCACCAAACAAAATCTCTAACTGGAAAGTTGTGCTAGACTGCCCCGTCATCCAGTCATGGCATCACTTTCGACTTATCTGTAAATAACAGCTCGTTAAGCAAGCAAAAAACTTTCAACCAAATACAACACTCAGAATATAAAATGGGATGAGATTACTGAACAGTTTAAAAGCGAGATAACTAAAATTTAGACCTTAATATTAATATAGAAAATTTAAGCACTCACAGTTAGATAATTACATTACAAAATTAAGCATCAGTACAAAAGGTTAGTGATAAACTGTTTCTGAAATCTAAAGTAACAAATCGAGCACCTTGGTGGAACGATAAACTAGAAAACTAAAACAAAAGTTATAAAAATCACCACAAAATTCAACAAATGAAACGCAATAAAAATCCATAACCGATTTTTGTTAGAAAAACCTTAGAACTGAATATTCACAAGCCATTAGAATTGCTTCATCTGAGCATTTAGAGAGTTCTGCAATAAACAGGAAAGGAGGACGTGTGGAGTGTAACCAATCAGTTACTTAAGACCACACCTATAGCGCAGCCACCCACAACTCTCAAAACTAAAGCGGTAAATACACAAAAACTACGTACGAAACTGCTGAAACGTTTTTAAATGAATATTTTCCTGACGATGAGCCAGACACATGCTTAAGGCACATGCAGATCCGAAATTCTTTTAACAAAATACCCGACACGCCACCAGATACTCATTTACTGTGAAGAAGTACTTGAGTCATTGAAATCCATGAACCCCAAAAATCACCTGGTTTAGACCATCTCATCGGATATATGTCTAAAATTTGCTGAAACTTTCCCCATTTTATCACAAATAATGAACAGGTGCCTGCAACTCACTTTCAAAAGACTGAAGTTGCATATACATAAAGTATCCAAAACACAATAAAACCGAACTTACACTTCCTGCAGACCAATAGGACTCATTAATGTATTGGGAAGGCATTAGAAAAATTAATTACTAAAAGACTAACATATTTCTTACACATTACTGACCAATGAGTGATTTACAATTCGGTTTAAGAGCAAACATCAACAACGGCCGCTATCAAAAAGCACTTGATACTATACAAAATGCAAGATTGCAAAATCATCAAGTATTGGCAATCTCGCTTGACATACAGGCGGCTTTTGCAATGTGGTGCTGCAGCGACCACTATTAAATGTCCTAGCAACATATAAATTACTCAAAAATTACTTCCAACATCGGTAGTCAAACGATTTTGCGGATAGTTCAGCTACAAATATATGTCTCGGGGATGCGTTCAGGGTTCAGTATGCGGTCCATGCTATGGAACTTGATACTCGATGAGCTCCTAACATCTAAGCTACCCAATGGATGTCATCTCCAAGCCTTTGCAGATGACCTTCTATTGATAGTATCTTCAAAAGATATTCATAATCTTGAAACCACAACAAACAAAGTTCTTTCCGAAATTGTAGGTTGGGGAAACTCAGTCAAACTCAAATTTAATCTAGCAAAACTCAAATGATATCATTTACCAATAAAGCTCGCAAATGTCAAATCATTATGAATAGTCAGCCATTGCAATTTTCCATAAAATAAAGTATTTAGGGGTCATTATAGACCAAAATTGAATTTCATTAAACATGCAGAATATACAATACAAAATCGTACAATCTATTTCAAAAATTATTAAATATATAAAACCCACTTGGGAGTAAATTCAGAAAATGTGCATACCATATATCTTGCTGTAATAGAACCTATCGTTTGCTATGCATATTGAAAAACGTTTACTTTCTCTTCAACGCAATTTCGCCATAAAAATCATTAGAGGATTTAGAACAAACAGCACGGCAACTGCAATCTCTTTAGCAAAACTTCATCCTTTACAGGCTAAAATAAAATATGATGCAAATTGAAAAACAACGATGCAAAACCTCCATATATCTTCCTAAAGACATTGAACTCAAAACACCAGTGACTGCAGAACTTCCACATCCTTGCAAAGAAAAGCGATTAAATTTCAGGAAGCATCAAATCAACAGGATATAAATCAGTACTCCGATACAGCAACATCCAGTATATTTACAGATGGAAAGACTGACAAAGGTGTGGGAGCTGCTTTTGTTTTCTTCACTCGGAGGTCAAAACGTTATTAAAAATATAAACTGCACGACACTTGCTCAGTATACCAAGCAGAACTTTTCGCAATTTTTAAAGCAAGTGAATGGATCCTGAACAGTAAACTTACAAAATTTACATATTTTCCGATAGCAAGTCAAACCTCTTAGGGTTAAATAACCCAAACACAACGAACCCATGCAGCAAAAACACCGCAATGTTACTAATGCTGACAAAGAAATAAAACAGTTAGATTCATCTGGACAAAAAAAGCTACCTACATAGGTTTAAAATAAGCGCAAATGATTGTGCCCATGTGATGGGCACATCTCAAACTATCATACACCTAATAAAAGATTGCCCAAAATTTAATAACACTAGAATAGACCATGAAATATCTGTAACAAAATAAATCCATATGAATTAACAGACATAGTTAAAAAAAATGCGCAACTATAGAAACGTTTACAAAACACATAAAAATATTGTCAATTCATTAAAAATTCAATAATTAAAAGCAAAAATAATTATAAAATAATAAAGTAAAATAGACAACAAGATTATTTCAAAACTAAATAACTACAGTCAATCTTTAATGCAACTTGTATCGATAGCATATTGCATTATATAAAGAACAACAACCTCGTATATATTTAAAAAAAAAAACTGTAAGCCTAACTAGCCTAACTTCTTACCTAACCACACCTAACTAACCTAACTAACCTAACCCAACCTAACCTAACAACAACCAACCTAACTACTTCTTCTTCAACCCTTCTTCTAACCTAACAACTAACTAACTAACCTAACCCTTCAACTAACCTAACCTTCTTCTTTTTTTTTTTTTTTTTGAAATCCTCATGGACTACCTCCGCCTGGGGAAGGCGGAGGGCGGACTCTTACCGGCTAAAACCAGTGTCTCCTCGCACGTGCGCGCAGACCGCGAATCAAATTCTTCCGCAGCCCCACACTAGTGCTGGCCCGGTCTGTCCGAGGCCTCGTCTCCAACACCAGGGTAGTGAGGTGTTCAACTACCCGTGCATCGCCTCAAGGCGCGCGCCCGCCTGCCTCCGCCTCAGGTCCATTGAAGAGGGGTGGGGACTTCCCAGTCCCTCGCCCTGGACCCATTCATGGGGCCGGAAAGGGCGTTGTCCCCTTCTCCTGCGCTCAGTGCGCCTTCTGCGGCCGGGAAGGAGTCGAGATCTCCCTTCCCGTTCCGCAGTTTCCTTCTGCGACATCACGTCCTCGCAGAAGGACACCACCGCGTCCACGACTCTGCGCTACCGACCATCTTCCGCACTAAGGCCGGCAGCGACAGATCGCTTCCTACTTCATTTGTGAGGACACGGGCTCCTCCCAAGCTGCACTCGGCGAGCGTGTGTTGCGCCGTGTCCTCCCACAATGGACGCAGTGGTGGCACAAGGCGTCCGGCTCCTACAGCGGCACTTGCCGAAGCAGCCGACCCCGACAGCACCTGCGTCACCCTAAACGACAGGAGCCGTGCCTTCTCCGGGCCAGTCGTCGAGTACTGGCCGGATCGCCTCGACAGTAGCGAGGCCGGCGGTGAGGCGCAAGCCTTTGCCGCCATTCCGCCACCAAGACCTGACGGAGCTCCTCTCGGCGCAGCGCGATCTGCCGCTGCACCGCCTCGAGCCCCGTGCCCGCTCTTCCTCGCGCCATCGATATAATGACGCGAGTACTTTCGCCTCTAAGTCCCAGGGCGGGGATCCGCCGGGACGCAAACCTCGCGGAAATCGTACGTGCCGGACGACTCTGACGGCCATCGCCCTTTGCGGTTTACGCAGCATGGCGAGTGCTGGCCGTCATGTCCATCGCCACACAGGGGCCCCACAGGGCCATGGACCGCACGATTCCACATGACCGCCTGCAGGCGGCACTCAGGCCCCCAGTTGGGAAGCAACGTTGAAGCGCGCCTGCTGCCATCAATTTGGGCACCAGCCGCCGGAGTGGGGTCGAATTCATCGGCTGTCGAGCACCAATCCCAGATACTTCGCTGGTGGACTCGACGGCTATCCGGACCCATGACCACGATGTGTGATCCGGAGGCGGCGGCGCGTCGAGGCCATGGAACTCGGTGGCCTCCGACTTTTGGGGCCACCTCAGGCCCAGGCGCCGGATGCGGTTCACCACCGTGACACCGCAGCCGTGGTAACAACGCTGCCTCCTGTGCGAGCTCCCGGGCAGTGACAAGCGTGTCGTCTGCATAACACGTCAAGTCGGCGCCCGACGGGGTTCACCTCAGCGCAGTCGTAGCCGATGTTCCACAGGAGCGGTCCCAAGACCGATCCCTGCAGAACACCGCACGACATGACGCGCCGACCAGCGCCGTCACGTCCCCGATACGCGCATCTCTCTTCAGGTGGCCCCTGTTGTGCGGCGGAGGAGGAGGCACGCGATGGTAATTCAGCGCCTCCGTACAACTCCAGGGTAGGGTGTTGAAGGCGTTGGAATGTCTAAAGACACCGCCAGCACCACCCACCCCCCGGGATACTGTCTCCTCACCAGGGCCTCACGCGCGTAATGCGTCTATGGTGGAGCGCCCGCGACGAAACCGTTGGTTCTCGTCCAGGTCCGGCCTCTCTCTGCAAAGTGGCTGACGAGGCGATCTGCGATGATACGCTCAAAAGTTGCCGCCTCGTCAAGCAGCACTATGGGCCGGTACGCGGACGGTGAGTCCGTGGGGCGCCCCCCTTCCTGAGCAGGACCAACCTCCTCCTTCCACACACTGGGAAGCTGACCCTGCTGGAGACATGCCGTGAGCCCCTCAACTGGGGCTCTAGCTCCTTCAGAGCCAGGACGAGAGCTCGACCAGGAACTCCGTCAGGTCCGGCGCTGTGTTTCTTAGCCCGGAGTCGCGACACGGCCTCTCGTCTCTGCTTGCGTCACCTCGGGGACATCGGTGCTCTCCTCTTCTGGAGAGTCTGTGGCTGAGGCGAAGCCATCGCCGAGACGTCCCCCACGTTCAGGGAAGAGCCCGATACCACCGCCTCTAGCAACTGGGGTTGCATGCCTTGTTAGTGGAGGCGCAGGACGCAACTTGCCCCGTACCCAACGGTAGGGGCGCCCCACGATCCCGATCTAGGACCCCAGCAGCTCCTCCCTGGCACGCGACTTTGAGTCGCCGATGGCCAGCCACAAGTCTTCTTAGACGCGCGGTACACCTCATAGCGCGTCCTCCTCGGCGGAATCCCGTCGACGCCGCCTCGGTATCGGGTGTACCGGCGACGAGCCGCAACGCACGCTATGCGCAATTGCGCGATCTCGGCAGTCCACCAGTACACCTGGTGCTTTGCGGACCGTTGGCGGACACGGGGCATGGACGCGTCGCAGATCTGCATCATCGCCCCGCGAAACCGTAGCGCCACCGCTTCGACGTCGACAGGGCCGTCCGTCGTCGACTCCCAGATCCAGGACTGGACTAAGGCAGCTTCCTCAGGTAGTTCCCTGTCGATGCGCTGGCGCGCCCAACGCGGGCCGTCGTTAATCGGGGTTGTTGGATGGCGGCCGCTCGCGGACTGGGCAGACGTCGAACCGGATATATCGATGGTCCGACAGCGTCTCCACCTCTACGGCGACACGCCAGTCGCGGACTCGGCTGGCGACAGAGGCTAGCGAGCGAGACGTCCACTATCGACCGCCCGCTGCCGCACGCGCGTGTATTCGAACCCGATTCAGGACGACCAGACCAGTCGTCACCGTCCACTCTTCTAGCACCTCGCGGGGTCGGTGACCGGAGATCCCGCCGATGACTTGGCGTTGAGATCTCCGAGCCAGAACAGGACGGGGTGATAGCGGCCTACGACGGCGCCCAACTCGACAAGGAAACCTCAAAGTCGGCGAGACTCTTGTTGGGGAGAAATACGCCCTACAATAACGATGCCGCCGAGGCAACAACAACCGCGGCCCCGAGACGGGTCGATCAGTCTCGCCAATAATGGCCGAAACCGTCAGCGCATCCCAACCAGTTGTCACGGGCGAATGAAGTGGTTTCGGCGACCACAACCACGTGAATCGACCACTCTGCCATGCTCTGGAGTAGGAGATCCAGGCTCTGGCACAGTGGTTGATATTGCCCTGGAGAAAATGGAATTGTGCCGTTACGGCATTCCATTCCCTCGGCAACGGTCCTGGGCCGGAGGTCGGCCGCGGGCTGCTAGCCTGCGGGGGCAGCAAGGTTAACCCGGCAGGCTTAGTGCTCCTCTTCTTTTCTTTTTCTTTTGGCCTTGCTGGCAGGCGCCCCACAGCCCTCCGCTCTGTGCTCCGCTGGCCTTCCCGCAGCAGAACAAAGGCTGCAGTTAAGCGCCGCGGTGCAACCCTGCTAATGGCCAGGCTGGCCGCAGCGATAACAGAGGTCACTACGGTCAACCTCGGCGGTGCACTTCGCCCGGACGTGCCTTTTCCAGGCACCAGGCACCGCAAAGGCCGGGGCTGTAGTAGCTGGTCCTTGCCGCCACCCAGCCTACCAGCAATCTGCCGCTATCGGCGATCTTCTTCGCCGACGCTACAGGGCACCGAACCCAGACCGCGCCGAGTCCGGTGGCGTCGGTGCGTATATCGCCAGCCGCACCTTGTCCGGCGGACTCTCCGCTTCAACAGCCGCCACTACCTCCTCAGGGTCACCGAGTCGTCAGGCCAGCAATCGCACCTCTGCGGTTTCATTGGTCTGGAGACCGGACGTCCTCAGGGTTGAGGACCTCCCTCATCTTGGCGGCCAGTGCATCCGCCTTTCGGCACTGCCGCTCACAGTACCAGCCACCTCGAACAGCCGCGCACCCGTGACAGCCTGCGGGGGTGACGGACTGAAGGCCAAGATCTGATAATTTGATCTTGGCCTGGCCTCGGCGATGACCGACTGGTACGTCACGCCACGCACAGCTCCGGGCTGCAACATTAGCGTCACAGCATTGACCGCGGAACATGCACAGTCGGTCTCTTGCGACCGCCTTTGGCGATCCGCCGCGCAGGTTTAAGCCGTCTTTGCGGTTCCACCTGGGGCGCATGCAGCTGCTGCAGCTTCTTGGCGGCTTTGCGGGCCTTCTTGCGGCCACGACTTTCCTTGGGTCTCTGCCAGACCTGGCGGTCGTGGCTGGTCGCTCGGAGGGCTCCCTCCGCGGGCTTTGTTACCCTCCGCGGGCTTCCCCTTTTGAGACGCCAAGTCTCGGCGGCTCTCAGTCCCCGCGTGTCAGCCGCTAAAGGCGGACGGAGATTTCCGCCGGGAGCCGAGAAGTGCCTCCAGCCGAGCGTTAACCATGCTCCGCACTGGAGCATGCAGAGCCGGACAATGCGCTCGACCTCTTCGTCGGTACGAGGCTTGCCGGTCGCGGTGCGGGAGTCAGGGCCACTACAGGTGCGGCATCGGTGGACGTGCGTCGCTGTTGCTGCTCGCTTAGCGCAGCGACTTGCCGCCAGGTCCTCCAGGTCATTTCTGGGGCTGTTTTCCTCCTGCAGCTTTGCGACCTCGTCAGAGGCCGTCCTGTTGAGGAGGATGCCAACCGCCTCCCTGATATCAGCAGCAGCCTCCTAAGCCACGGGTGAACGTCCCTGGGCTGCCGGACTTGGTGGCAACCTTCAGGACTAAGTCCACCCATCTGAGAACAGCTGGCTCAGGCCACCGCAGATGGCTCTCCCTTCCGCTGCAGAGCAGCTCGTCGCTCACGACGCGTCGGGCCATTTCCGATACTTCGTCGGCCGACGACTGCTTCTCCTCTTGGCGGCGTTGAGCTCCGCCTTTAGCTCCCAGCGAGGCAGCTTTCACCGCCATCGCCAGGGTCCTCCGTAGTGAACCCCATGTCACTTTCTGCCACTAGCCGCCCGGTATTGGGCACACGAACCGTCCGTGCTATCCCTCCGCGGCTGCGAAGCACTCGCCCCTCTCGATGCCTGTCGACCCTCCCGAAGTCGGCAACTTGGGGGCCGGCAGGCCTTCCTCATCTGAAGATCGGCACTGGACGTTTCCTAGCGGAAGATGTCCCACGACCGATTTCCACCGCTTCCAGTATCCGATCCAGCTTTTCCAACCTCTACAGATTTTAGGTATTTATTTATTTTTCCATTCTTATCCCACAGTGTGGAGGAAATAAAAGTCCATCCAGGCAGCGCCTCCTTTGCCCGGATAAGCCTATGCGTAACCCGTCAAGGGTGTCGGCCGGTACCCCGACGGGCAACGCTAACGACTGAACATTTACCCATCAGCATACAGCTCCTCACGGTGCCACGCGAGCTTCAGGTGATTTTTAAAGGTTATCATCCTCGCGACTCCAGGCAGTTGGCCAAGAGCCCTCAGCCCCTTAGGCGCCGCGGGACGTGATCCACGACACGCCAGAGGATTCCGAGGTTCGAACGGTGGCAGAGTTGATACGGGTTCTTCCCATGCCTGCCCAGAGTCCGGGTGAGGAACACTGAGCCCATTCAGTTTCCTTTTTAACAGGTGTGGTCCTGAAATCCCGCGATTACGGGTTGCCCGGCGTCGGCAAAAGCCGAGTGCACCTGGCACCTCACCGCGCATGTCACATTCTCTGTTCCTCTCAACGGAGAGGATACAGGAAGCAACTAGTAGGCCCTCCATCATCTAAACAAGCCCTCACTCAGCCAGGTTTTGGTCGCGACGGTTTCCCGCTACCCATATCTGGTGGCGTTCTATCCGCCACCTGGGGACGCGCCCGATGGGAGCTCTGGCAACTCCACACGGGAACCTAACTTCTTAACCTAACCTAACCTAACCTAACCTATTAACTTCTAATGGTATCGAAAGTGGGCTCAGTTCCTCTGTTGATTATATGAACTCCATTTCATCGACTTGCAGCCACCTCAATTCCCTCCTGTCCACCTTCCGACTGCCCCACCAGGTATTCCAAGCGTTCACGTCACCGAGTATCACGTTACCAGTACCTAAGCCTGCTACGGCAGCCTCAATATTCATATCCCATGGTTCAGTGGTTTTTCTCCTCCAGGTAGACGGACACCACTCCCATCTCCCAGGCTCCTGTCCTCAGTTTGGCGACAGCGATGTTCTCTGTGGTCAGGTCAGGGCACTGGGTTAGGCGATGGTGTCGTCGAGATAGTACAATGGCTGCCTTTATAACTTTCCCAGTGTTTAGGTTCTGGTGCATTGTACTACCCTTGTCCCTGGATGGCTCTTCATTTCCCAGCTCGACCTATGTGGGGTTCCTGGATCAGTGCGAACGATATCTTATTTTGGTGGCCTCAATAATTAGTTCGGCCGTAGCTAGCTCACTTCTTTGGGTTTGCCTGGATCGCGTGATATCGGTGGTTGCCTGGATTTGAATACCTGTTTAGCATGGAGACCACTTCAGCAGTATGCTACAGTGGACCTTGCTAATGCTTCCATTTTCTCCTTACGGGACAGTCTGCACTGAAGGCATTGTGTCTTTCTTTCTTTCTATTTTCGCCTTAAACAGTTCCTGCACGACGGCATTTCTCCTGAAAGCCAGTCGGCACATTGCGTTTAAGGTGGCCTCCTGCAGTGACTACAGACCTCTGTCGTGTCACTGCATAAGGCCATATGTCCATATCCGAGACACCGTGAACACTGTACAAGAGGGACTGGTCTTCACCTTACTCGTTGGAGATCAATATGAATCAACCCAACTTCTGTTAAACGTTTCCACATCTGGGGAGATACTCTAATCACGATATGACACGTGTGCGGATTTCTCGATTTCTTTCTATATTTAACCTCCAATTTAGTCTCTTTTTCGTCTACATTCATAAAAAGCTGTTTGTTTTGTATCCTAATGGCCTTCACTATTTCTTCGTCTGTGTTATACTGCAACACTTCCTTAAGTATGACAAGCGGATCCTTATTTTTAATATCATCCACATTTAAGTTCTTGCTGGTGTTTTTATTTTTCCTTTACCCTATTTATTTCCTCCTGTGTGGAACATCCCTATTACTTTTCTATCTTTTTTTTGATCTTATCTTTTTAACCTTCTTCTTTAGCGTTTATTGCTGTTCTTATCCTGTCCATTACTTGCTCTCTGTTTCCTTCTCATCGGTTGACGTTATAGCTACCGAGTGCATGGTCATATTTTCAGGGTGCTGTCTCCTCGGTGCTGCTGTAGTATACCAGCATACGTACCTCTTCCTTGTTTTCTTGCTTTTGTATTTCTTCTCTTAGTTTTTCCATCTCTTTCTTATTCTTCCAGAAGTCTTCCATGTTCTTCCAACTTTCTATTAACTTATTTTGTTCTTCTGACTTTCTCTTGTCATATACATCTTCCAGTATGTCTTCCTTTTCTCCTGATCTTTTGTTTTCTTTCAACACTCTTTTTATTACAACATGACCATCCCTTATAGGCATCATGAAACATGGGCACCAGGATGATGACAGCATTCATCTTTATCATATCGAGGTCGAAAAGTTTACCGCATCCACGATTATAGCATTGCACCAAATTTTTATTTTCAGGCATTTTCCAGTTTTAAATATGCTTCCTAAAAACACAAAATAGAACAGCAACAAGCAGAGATAAGAATTACATTTACGAATCTACTACCATTAGTGGAAAAAGATCTCCAGCTGTGTGGATATAACAACCTTTAACAATTTTAACGTAGAGCCATGCTGCAGCTATATTACTGGTATAGTTGTAGCACGATGGGTCGGCCTCGACCGGGGAAGGACCACGCTCTCGCAGAATACCAGGAAATAGCAGCTAAACGCTGCTGTGTTTCGTATGGTGAGTGTAGAGAACCGGAGACAATTTTACTGGAAAGAGGCATTCCATCTTAGTCCTCACGGGTGACAACGCATCTGCATTTTGATTCTTTATTGAAGATGGATGTAGATGTCTATGGAGTCACAACCACTTACCATCAGGTGGACTGTGCTCGTTTGTCACCCGATCCCATAAAAAAAAACCTGTTCGACGAGCCTGCTCGGAAGAATGAACAACTGGAACTATCCGAAGAAGTAACTAGTTCGGACCACAGGGCAATTTCGACATAAATCTAGAAAAATCAATAGCACAGATGTTAAAAGAACAACACGGAAAAATGCAATTTCGGCATGAGACGCCAATAATTTGCATTTGTTAAAATTCATCTTTTTTATGGTTTATTAATCGCGGTATTCATTTATCCAAAAGATTGCAACATGTTTTGCACAAAAAAAATACCGAAAGATAAAAATGAAATTAGGTAAATCCGTAATTCATTAGTTTGAGATAAAATAAAAGTGTGCCAATTACATATCGCGGTAAAAAATCGATTCCTTTTTCGATCGTTTTTTTGGTGACATATTATAATACTAATATTATTTTCGATGATTATTATAATGTTAAGATAATTAAACAAGCAGGTACTGATGATTTCCATGAATTCTTTACATAACAAAACGCTACTGCACAATTTAACTGTTAGGCAGATTTGCCTGACGTGTTGTGTCATGACGAGCTCTGACGTGATGGCTATGTTCACATCTTTATGTTGTGTTCTGACGGCCTCTGACGATATTTTGAATCAATACAGTCATAGCTCTCGGAGAGTTCATACGTTTACAATGTTTTCCATGAATCATCCGACTCTGATTCAGAGTATGAAGAAGATATTGAATTTTAGTGCTCAGCATTCTTATAAAAATAAAAGAAAGAAGATATTAGGTTCATCCAGTGAATAATAAAAGAGAGTCTAAAGGCGTTTCCTCGTTAAAGTTGAGAACGATGCTCAAAGATTTCATCAGTATTTTAGAATGTCCAAGGCACAGTTCGAGGAAGTTCATTCATTGATTGAAGGGACATAAAAAAAAATACATACAGTTTCAATAAACCTATAAGGACAGACTTGCTGTGTGTTTAAGGTAAAGTTTATTTGTTTTTTTTTTATTAGTAAAGACAGGTAATCAGTTATCATCAGAAAAGTCTGCATTGCTATAATATGATGAGATGTTATCTTCTTCAAAATTATAAAGTGTTGAGGCCGATTGTTGAGAGTTGATGTTGTCGAGAGTTGGTGTAGCTGGGACTGCTGGAAATGTCGTCATGGATGTGGATGGTTGAATGGGTAGCTGGAGTGGCAGCGGTTGTTTCATGTGAGTAACTATCTGGTGAGTCACATTAATTGTTCTAAGATTTGTGCTTGGTCTGAAGTTTCCTTATTTCAGCTTGATACAGCAGTGTGCCAATCTTTATTTGGTCTGATCTAGTTTCGGAAGTTTTTAACTGCTTTGCTCATGCTCAAAAAACAAGTCTGTTTCATCCGTCATATTATCCTGCTGCTGCTTTGAATGATGCTATGGATTCTCAAATCGTGCGAAGACTTCATCATATCATATAGATCCTGTAAGTTTGGTTTCTAACAGGCTGTTGGGAGTGCGAGAACTACCAGTATGTGGTGTTGCTGGACGAGGTGTCTGATTGATACTTTCTGAGTGAAATTCTGGAGATTCAGGAGGTGATGAAAGATTTGTTGTTGTCGACCTTGATTCCATAAATGGCTGTAAAAACTCATTTGTTCTTCATATTTCCATGGCGGGATAAATTGAGCAGCTTGCCCACTTTTTATTTTACGGCGTTTCAATGCGTTGACGTAGCTATTTCGTAATTTATTCCAGTCATCTTTACATTTTCCGCTGAAACAAAAATAAATTATCTGTGTTTTTATATTACAGATTTATGGCAACTGGAAATTCTTTTCGATCATTGGGGTTCAATTACCGTATGGGGTTTGCTACAGTAAAGATCATAGTAGAACAAGTATGTAACGCAATTTGGAAGAATTTGGCCCTATTGTAATGCCCAAGCCTACAGAACAAATGTGAGAGATTGCGAAAGGATTCAAAATGTATGGCATTTTCCGATGTATTGGAGCATTGGATGGAAAACATATTTCTATAATATGTCCAATAAATGCACGATCCACTTTTATAATTATAAAATGAGCACTCTATTGTACTGCTTGCACTTGTTGATGCATTACAGATTTATTATGGTAGATGTAAGACGTATGGCCGAAATAGTGATGGTGGCATTTACCAAGAGTCGTTAATGGGAAAAATGTTTGAAAGCGGTCAATTAAATGTGCCACCGAATAAACCTATAAACAAAATACAGAACCTTTACCCTACTCTATTGTGGCAGACGCGGCATTCCCACTGAAAACGTATTTATTAAAACCGTACAGTAAAGCTAAATTAGTTAACAATAACCCAAATAAAATATTTAATTATCGCTTATCACGTGCTCGCCGTACTGTAGAAAATGCATTTGGAATATTACGAGCTAGATTTAGAGTGTTTCAGGACCTTTACAAGTACAACCAAACATGGCGGACAAGATCGTACTTGCGCCTGCTGCCTTCATAACTTTTGACCCAAGACACACAGGAAACAAGAAACTTTGATGGATGAAAGCGAGGTGAGCGACGGTAATGGCTTAGTAGATATCGAACCGTTAAATAGAATCCATCTCAAGAAGCTATTCAAGTTCGTGAAGCATATAAAACATATTTTGTAAGTCCCCAGGACAAGTTCCATGGCAAATGCAAGCTATTTTACTGGTAGAACACTGTTTAATTAAATAAAGCAGTATAGTACGTCGCATCAGAAGCCATCACAACAGATCGCGACACAAATATAAATCTCACCATACTAAATGTATGAAACCGATACCATTCTGATGCGTCACAACACAACACGTCAGACAAATGTAAATCCGGCTTTATTCTTATCTGTTCTTAAAAATACATTTAAAATAGCATTTAAAACATTTTTAAAGGCGTGCAGAACTTAAAGCGCCTCAAAGATTATTCTTTTAATGAAATTATAAATCGAATAAAAAATCGATATCGATTTATCCATTTATCTCTGTTAAGTGGCAACATCGAATCTGACGGATAGGTGTCGTCATGAAATCACAACTAAATAGTCACAAATCGAATTCGTTTGCGTTTGTGTTATTTTGTTTGTTTTCTTGCGGATTTGTTATCTAAGTAACGAATTAGCTTTCTAAATGGACTCAATTCTTCGCACCTGACCACGGCCTGAACATGGATCCCGCTTCCGCTCACGATACCCCTGCACGAACTTGGACTCGTTATCCACTGTTAACGATGACCCCAGCTTACACTGGCCAGAGTTCTTCCCAGCGCTCAGTAACTTATTCAAGAGGACATTTACGCTGTCAATTGTGGTTTAAATGTCACGAAAATACGAAGACATTTGTTGGAAATTGCAGAAGTGCGACATCTTATACAACAATGGGTTCGACCACAGCAGGTAATAGTTGAACCATGTCACCATGTGTCTGTCTTCTCTGAGAAATGCTTTTTAACTGAGTTGACTTAAAATAATATCAATATAATAATTATGGCTTTATTAGTACAAGTTTCGAGACAGTGAAGTGCCACCTGTGTTGACTGCAGCCTGGAATCAAACACGACATCCAACTAGTGAACAGCAAAATGCACCAATTGTTAGTCATGGACATGTATGCATCAGCTGTGGCAAGTCACTTTGAGAATAAGATCACACACTGTTCGGGTCCGATTCTCCATGTGAGGAACTCATAAGGAATGAGATTGCCCATCAGATTGCACCACGTGAGGTAAGTGTTCAAGTGGTATAATTTATTAATGGTGAGATATCTCATAGTGATACATATTTTACTCTGTTTATATCAACCCCAGAAGTTATTTTATTTTTCACATCTGCACACGCTATATTTGACAATCATTCTAGTTTATTTATACCATGGTGATAAGATAAGCCAGCTAACACCAGGTAGTTGCGGGTTAACTGCCCATTTTATCAACTACGAGAAATGAGACAGTTGATTTTCATTGTTTTGGACTACTGGTAGTCCCTCAGTCCTTATTAAATTATATAATGCACTAAGTTCACGTTGTAGTATTGTTTACTTGATAAACATTTTATTTATATTTGAGTTAAAAGTAAACAAATCTATTTTATTTTTATTTTGTTTACTTTGGCGTCATTTTGTTTAATATTGTTTCAGTTGCCATCATCATCTCAGTGTGTCAATTGCAAGGACTGATAGAGCAGTATCACGCTCAACTGTAGAATGGGAACCATCTGATTCATCTAGTATTGGTAATGTATTATCCAGAACAACAAAGCTTAGATCATATATCACAGTATACTGCTCCCTAATTATGTAAGAGCACCACTAACACAAAATCAATGTTTTTCCTGGTTGTAACGATTCCAATCGACTCATTGTTCCATCAGCATTGCGGTACGTTTTTTTGACTATACAATTACTATGTACCTCCAGAATGTAGAATCTGTAACTACCATTTAAATAGCAATTCTTGGGATTTACTTTAGAATCAATATATAATCCTATTAAAACATTTAGTGCAGCACAAATTGAAGATTTTGCAACATTATTGAAAGATAATATGCATCATCATATAGACTTGAAATATTCACAGTATGCCTGAGCATACTGTACATTATTATCTAGGCTTATCAAAGGGAACAAATTCTGTCTGTTCTGAGACTATCAAATAAACATAGGGTTCTTTTGCACTTGCTGCATATTTGATGAAATTAAGAACAGGAGAGACAACGCCTGTCGGCATTATTGCAAGTACCAAGAAGCACATTAGAGCGGCTCATGAATATGCCCTAAAATATTAAATCAGGATTTTGTTCTATAAATGTAGGCATAAATCATATATCCCGAGCAGAAATAGCTCAAAGAAATCTCCTTATTCCAAATGGACTTTATGGGGAGAAGATAGGAGGCCTGTCATAATTGCGGATGGTACATATATTTACATAGAAAGAGTTCCAATTATTTGTATCAGAAAAACTTACTCATTACATAAATATCGCAATCTTATAAAGCCTTCTTTTGTGTGTAGTGATGGTTACATCATAGATATTCTGGGCCCTTATCCTGCAACAACCTCAGATGTGATATTATAAATAATGAATTTGGTGATGAATCCAGTTCATTAAGGCAATATTTTGAATCTGAGATGTATTCATCCTAGATAGAGGCTTTAGGATTCATTGCCACTTTTAGAACGTTGTTATCAGGTTCATGTACCTTTGTCTCCAGCAGAATATTGCAATTGCAACAAGCTTGGTCCTGCGCCTACGTCACAGTGACTGAGTAGCCGGCCACAGTCGAGCGTGTGCCTGCTGTACTACCTATGTCAGAGGAGTCACAGACAAGGCTGGCTATATTTGAAGCGAGTCTATTAAAATCATACAAGCCGATCGAAGAAGATTAGTCAATTTTGACCATCCGTCAAGTGTAATATCCCTCCAAGATGCAGGAGTGTACAAGCTTGATTGTGAATGTGGTCTCTTACATAGGACAAACAAAAGATCCATTAAAACCAATCATTCTGTGAGATCGGGCCAAAATTAATATTCAAAAACTGAAGGTAGCCGGCTAACTATGACATTAGGACTTCAAACACCTCAGTCCCACCTGGTGACCATGGTGGTAAAGCACTGAAACGTCGGGATTAAACGCGATAAAACCGTAAAAATAGTTTTATTCAGTAATTATTGTTAAAACTGTATTTGTGAAAATAAAACCTTTATATTTTAAAAATCCGGACTTTTTAAATCAATTCTACCCAGTTCATTCTAATAATTGCATATTATCATTTTATATGCTTTTATATGTGGGCACCCATGGCCGAAGTGTCTATGGACGGGCATTCCCTTTAATATTAAAAAGTTAAAGAGAGTTTCAAGGAGAAACTCACTCAAATTTGGCAAGACAAACAAATAAACAATATAGAGGTAGACAAATAAAACTAGCGAAGATCTTAGAAAATAGGAGAACTCACAGAATCAATCGGTAGCCTGTCAAAATAGTATACCCAAAATCAAAAATAAAACACGAATGGGATTGCCCCTGGACGAAGAGCTATCTCGAAGAAAAAGGAAGTCTCCAGACTGAAACGTCGTATTTTCGTATGCAGCGCCAGTTCGCGAGATTGGGTGTCGAACAGTATATCCAAGCAAAACAGGAATATCAACAGTTTGTCAAGAACGCACAAACCACCAGCTGGAAGATTTTTTGCAGTAAACAAGACCGAGAATCCATGTGGGACAGTATTTACAGAGTGATTGGCCGCACAACTATAAGACAGGAGGACGTCCCCTCAGCACAGAATGGAAAGACTCTAGAAACCTGAATCAGCAAGAGTCCTGGCGGAGACCTTCTATCCTGACGATAAAGATGAGGATGATGACGGAACACAGGCTGATGAAAGCAGCAGAAACAGTTAATGAAAGGTCACTTGATGATCTGACCCACCATTTTCAGGTAGAAGAACTACTGTGGCCGCGTCCAGTTTTAATCCTAAGAAGGCGCCAGGAAAGGACGGTCTTACGGCCGATATTTGCGCTGCAGCCATCACCTCAGACCCGGCACTGTTTTGGCAATAGCCAACAAATGCCTCGATCTCGCATACCCCGGAAATGGAAGGAGGCGGCAGTGGTGCTGCGGGAACCCGGGAAAGAGGATTACACGCACCCCAAAGCCTATAGACCTAGCTACTACCGGTATTAGGCAAAATAGTGGAAAAATGATAATTCGAAGAGTAAATGGTACGTTGTACCTAAAATAAGTAAGAACCAATACGGTTTTATGCCACAGCGTAATACCGAGGACTCTCTATGATATGATACAGCTAATAAAATCTAAGATCAAAGACAAAAACTCATCGTACTCATATCACTTGACATAGAGGAGCCTTCGACAACGCTTGCGGCCAGCAATTCGATGTAGGCTCGCCGAGACCGGATGCCCAAAAACCTGAGACGACTGATCGACAGCTACCTGGACGACAGATCAGTGTGCGTCAAGTATTCAGGGCTGAATGGCCAAAAGACCACGAAGGGTGCGTGCAGGGCTCAGGCGGGCCAATATTCTGGAACCTCTTGCTGACCCTACTGCAAGAGTTAAACGTGAAAGGGGAATGCTGCCTTCGCGGATGATGTGGTCCCATTCTCTTGGGAAAAGGCACTAGCAGGAACGGGCCAATGCGGCCCGCACTTGTCTGAGGTGGGGAATCAAAATAAACTAAAATTTGCTCCGCATAAAACAAAAGCAATGATCATCACCAACAAGATCAAATACGACTCACCACTTGAGCAGGCGGGTAAGCATGGATCGACCAAGAAATAAAATACTCGGCCTTACAGTTGACGATCGGCTGACCTTCAACACGCACGTAAAGAATGTGTGCTGGGTCCAGAACCTGTATCGTCAGCTGTAGAGCCGCAAAGTTCATTGGGGTCTGAACCCGAGATTGTTAGGACCATATGTAGCGGCAGGTGAGCCGACCATAATATATGGCAGCGCATGGGCACCGGCAACTAATAAGCAAGTGATCAAAAACAATTCGACATGGTGCAACGCGTTCGTACAAAATAATCAAATCATACAAAACTGTATCCTTCACTCAGCACCCTACTGGCTGCTTCCTTGATCTGAGGGTCGGGAAGCAGCCTTGCTATAAAAAGAAAGGATATTCCCGGCGAGGTAGGGAGATCGAGAAATGGAGGTTAAAGTAGAGTATAATAGCACGCTCACCCGCAGACCAGTATGGCCTGAAATTATATGTCTGGAGGACGGCACGTTGACCAACATGACAATAAAGGACTTAAAATATATACGGATGGAAGCAGATTGAGGGGAAGTCAGCGCTGCTCTATCCATCTGGAATGATGCAGCGGAGGCGAGTAAGGGAAATTGAAGTTGGAAATTTCTGCACGTCTTCCGCGGAGTTGCTCGCCATTTTGAAGCAGTAGGCATGCGCTTAAAGATCCGGCACATAGCTGCAATATATACAGTGATTCTAGATCTGCTCTCGAGACAGTCGTCCAAAGCGTTTCCCTCCATCCCCTAGCAGCAGAAATCAGAAAAAATTTAAGCTTAATATATAAACAAGTAAATCACTCCAACTTTTCGATAAAGCTCACGCAGGCCTGGGAGGAAAGCAGATCAACCAGCCAAAGAAGCAGCAAAATAAAATGTAAACCACATTATGAAATGTCCGGTTTCCTTCGTCGCGACAGATTCGTCTGGATTCGCTTGACGAATGGAACTGACGATATGGAAGGGGAAACGCTTCCACCACCAAAGTGTTTTCCCAGACGCTGTAAATGCCTACCCTATTATAAGGAAAATGGACATGGATCCAATATTTGTTAGTGATAACAGGATATGGCGGCTTCTCCGAATATTTATATCGTTTCAAATGTAAGGAGAGCCCGGCATGTGCCTGTGATCCAGAAAAAGAGGAAAGTATAATTCACCTCATAACAGAGTGCCCTATATATTGTAAGGAGAGAATAGACCTGGAAATAGAGATAAAAATAAAAATAAATAAGGATAATGTACATAGAATTATAAAAAATAAACATGTTAGAAATAGGTTTTTAAATTACTGTAAAATATATAAATAAAGTAAATAAGAATAAATAAGAGTAGTAAAAAAGGGAAAACTGTAACATAATATATGTAAATATATAATGCAAACAGCCCATTGTAACAAAGTAGAAATAAAAAATAGCATAAGTATAAAATGTACCTAGAATTAAGTAGATAAGAATAAAGGAAAAGAAAATAAAAAGAGATAAAGAAAACAGTAAAACAAAATAAAAAGAATAGAAAACTCAAAAATCAAAAAAGAATGTCAAATAAAAACAAAAGAATAAAACATAAAAGATGAAAAGTCCCTGAGTTCCACATGTCAGGAACTAGTAAAAAAAAATCAGAAAAAAAAAAAAAAAAACCTAACCTAACCTAACCAACCTTTTTGGGGAAACTCATGGACTACCTCCGCCCTGGGAAGGCGAAGGCGTGCGGACTACCGGCTAAAACCACCCTGGTGTCTCTCGCACGTGCGCGCGGGGCCGCGGAATCCAAATTCTTCCAGCCCCATTACTAGTGCTGGCCCGGTCTGTCCGGGCTCATTCCCCACGGGTAGTGAGGTTCAACTACCCTGTGCACGCCTCAGAGCGCGCGCCGACACCCGCACGCGCCTCCACCTCGGAGATCGAAGAGGGGGTGGGATTTCCCAGGTCCTCGCCCTGGACCCATTCATGGGGCTGGAAAGGGCGTTGTCCGCCCTTCTCCTGCGCTCAGTGTGCCTTCTGCGGCCGGGGAAGGAGTCGAGATCTCCCTTCCCGTTCCGCAGCAGTTTCCTTCGACATCACGTCCTCGCAGAGGACACCACCGCGTCCACGACCTGCGCTACCGACCATCTTCCGCACTAAAGCCGGCAGCGACAGATCGCTTCCACTTCATTTGTGAGACACGGCGCTGTTCCTCCCTGCTGCACACTCGGCGAGCGTGTTGCGCCGTGTCCTTCCGCAATGGACGCAGGTGGCACGAGCGTCCGGCTCCTGTTCTATGGCACAGGTACGCCGAAGCAGCCGTGCCCCGACAGCACCTGCGTCACCTAAACGACAGGCCCCGCTTCTCAGTCGTCGAGTACTGGCCGGATCGCCTCGACGAAGTAGCGAGGCCGGCGGTAGGGCGCAGTTTGCCGCCATTCCGCCAAAGACCTGACGGAGCTCCTCTCGGCGCAGCGCGATCTGTCGCCGCACCGGCCTCGAGCCCCGTGCCTCTTCCTCGCGCCATCGATATAATGACGCGAGTACTTTCGCCTCAGGTCCCAGGGCGGGGATCCGCCAGGACGCAAGCCGCCTGTAGGAAATCGTGCGATACCCGCGGACGACTGACGGCCATCGCCCTTGCGGTTTACGCAGAATGGCGAGAGTGCTGGCCGTCATGTCCATCGCCCACCAGGGCCCCATACAGGGCCATGGACCGCACGATTCCCACGTACACCGCCTACAGGCGGCGCTCGGCCCCTGTTGGGAAGCAACGTTGCGCGCGCCCGCTGCACCCATCAGCTTGGGCGCCAGCCGCCGAAGGGGGTCCGACTTCATCGGCTGTCGAGCACCAATCCCAGATACTTCATGGTGGACTCGACAGCTATCCGCCCCGCTGACCTCGATGTGTGATCCGGAGACGGCGCGCGTCGAGGGCCATGGAAACACGATAGCAGCAAGGACTTGTTTAGGCCACCTGGCCCAGGCGCGGATGCGGTTCACCACTAGTGACACCGCAGCCGTGGCAACCAACGCTGCCTCCCTGTGCGAGCTCCCCGCAGTGACAAGCGTGTCGTCTGCATAACACGTCGGTCGCCCGACGGAGTTCGCCTCTCAGCACCAGTCGTAGCCGATGTTCCAGGAGCGGTCCCAAGACCGATCCCTGCGGAACACTGCACGACATGACGCGCCGACCAGCGCCGTCACGTCCCCGACACGTAACGCATCTCTCCTCAAGGTAAGCCCCTATGGTGGCGGAGGTAGGAGGCACGCGATGGTAATTCAGCGCTCCCGAATACAACTCCAGGGTAGGGTGTTGAAGGCGTTGGAGATGTCTAAAGACACCGCCAGCACTACCCACCGGGATACTGTCTCTCCGCTAGGGCCCTCACGCGCGTAATAGCATCTATGGTGGAGCGCCCGCGACGAAAACCAAATTGGTTCTCGTCCGGTCCGGCCCTCTGCACAAGTGGCTGACGAGGCGATCTGCGATGATACGCTCAAAAGTTTGCCCGCCTCGTCGAGCAGCACTATACGGTACGCGGACGGTGAGTCCGCGGGCGCCTCCTCCTTCCTGAGCAGGACCAGCCTCCTTCCTCACACACTGGGAAGCTGACCCTGCTCGAGACACGTGAAGAGCCCTCAGCTGGCTCTAGCCTTTCAGAGCCAGGACGAGAGCTCGACCAGAACTCCGTCGGGTCCGGGCGCTGTGTTCTTAGCCGGAGTCGCGACACGCCGCTCGTCTCTGCTTGCGTCACCAGGGACATCGGTGCTCCTTCTGGAGAGTTGTGGCTGAGGGCGCCATCGCCGGGGAACGGTCCCACTCGTTCAGGAAGAGGGCTACCACCGTCTCTAGCAACGGGTTGCATGCTTTCTGTTAGTGGAGCCCAGACGCAACTTGTCCCGTACCCAACGATACGGGCGCCCCCACGGATCCCGATCTAGGGACCCCAGCAGCCCTGGCACGCGACTTTGAGTCACCGATGGCCACAGAGTCTCCTTAGACGCGCGGTACCTCATATAGCGCGTCCTCTGGCGGAATCCTGTCGCCGCCTCCGGTATCGGTGTACCGGCGACGAGCCGCAACGCACGCTATGCGCAATTGCGCGATCTCGGCGGTCCACCAGTACACCTGCTTACGGACCGTTGGCGGACACGGGGCATGGACGCGTCGCAGATCTGCGTCATCGCCCGCGAAACCATAGCGCCACCGCTTCGACGTCGACGGGGCCGTCCGTCGTCGACTCCCAGATCCAGGACTGACTCGCTTCCTCGAGTAGTTCCCGTCGATGCGCCTAACCTAACCTAACCAGTCCGGTGTCAACTGCCGTCCGAAAGCCACGTTTCTGTGTGTTGCTCCGTGCTTTAAAATCGCAAAATAGGTTTATCGCAACCGATTTGGGTGTGTAGTATACCAAAAGTTGCGCTTTGACTGCGGTTCAAATCAGTGTAAACCGCAAGAAAATTGGAGTTTTCCTGGAAAAGTTATAGTGGAAAAAGTGATTTTTAAAAATTATAAAATATTCAAAGTGAAACGCTGCGCGATTAAGCGCTATAACCCCTACTTTTCAAAGTGCGGCCCTGAAGCTATTCGCGGCCCCACCTGTATGCATTGAGATTTCTATTTCATAGTCTTCGAGAAACGCAAAAAAACAAGTGCCACGTGGGCACGTGTTTTTTGAAGCAGAGTCGTGCGGCTGTTTTTGAAGTCGCATACTGGTAGTACGCGCGGAGTGCAGCCGGGAGCAAGTTTCAGATCTAATCTAAGTTAAGTGGTTGAAGAGAAATTCAGTTTTTAAAATTTGGCAAAAATTTATATTGTAATAACTCAAAAACCAAAGTGAAGACCCCTAATTATTAATTTAAAATATTGTTTAGAATAATATAAAGAACATATGTGCAAAATTTTAGATTTTTCCAGTGAGTAGTTTTTTAGTTAGAAAATTTTGAAATAATTAGTCAACACGTGTTACCATTACATTAGGTGTTGGCTAATTATAAAATATATATTTAATAAAAGGATATCGATATTAGCATATAGAAATTTTTATAGAATTTTAAGAGTTAAATTTAGCTGTAAAAGTCAAATTTTCCAAAAAATTTATTATATATTGTAAAAAATTTAATTATAGGGGGCTTAAAAAGCCAAAATACTTATATAGTGTAAACTCGACACCGAGACCTATTAAATAAGCCCAAACACGGGCCAAATCAGTTAAGGGACGGCCGAAATAGCATCTTTCTATCTGACCGGCGGCCATTTTTAAAATTTTAAAAATCTAATAGCTCTGTTTGTAGAAGTCGTGAGTTGCGGTTTTGGACTATACTATCACTGGATCGATCCCTAGCCTCCTACAAGGATTCAGGCCTTTTTGAGGTCTTGTTTTTCAGGGTCCTGAAATTGATCCTGTCAGGAAGACTGGAAGAAGCGTGGTAGTATAGTCGAAACGCTAGTCTCCTGCGACTGCTGGAAACAGAGTTATTGGCAGTCAAATATCATCTTTGACATTTCGGCAGCCATCTTGGATAATTAAAATAGGTCATATCTGCCGAACCAGGAGTCGTACAAAACTGGGATTTTGACCATAGACGTCGGCAAGTAGTGCTGGTACAGACTAATTAGTTTTCAGGAGATTTCAGCGCACAAAATTTATAAGTCCTGAAAGCTGCATGACAGTATAGCCCTAGTTGAGCCCACTAAAACGAGCCAAAGCACGGAGCTGTAAGCCTATTTGTTCGGAAGTTATAGCACTTCAACCATAAATTTGGCAGCCATCTTGTTTTGTAACCAAAATTTGAAGCGCTATAACTTGGGAACCCCTTAGGCCAGGTTTACCGCGTTTGGGTTCTTTGAAGAGGGCTCGAGGAGCGCTTCAAGTTGATTACTAGAAACGGACTCTACATAGAGCCAAAAATTTGTTGGCCTATAAGTCTTTTCCATAAAGTATTTTTAAAAAAAAATTTTTATTTTAAAATTATTAGACATCTCAATTCTTCTAGAGAACTTAATTGTAGGCCCAGATTAGACACAGATTGACTCTATATAGAGCACTGAAAAATTAATTTTGTAATATATATTAGAACTATAAGATTAGAATTAAGAGTGACAAAATCCTAACAAGTAGAGTTACGACTCTACAAAGAGCAAAACATTTTTAGTTTTATCTATTTTATATTTATATTTTATATTTTTATACTTTTCTAAAGGAACGGGACGGGGTGTTTGTGGTTCTTTTAAATCGAGTAACTTTTAAAAAACTGCAACCTTGTCGACTTTCTAAAAAATTTTTACAACTTTTACAAACCTTTTACTATAAATTTTTATTATTTTATTGTTTTGTTGATTGTTGAGACCCAAGACGCGTTCCCCTGGCAAAATGTTCGGTTTCCATATACCCCAAAAGTACTCAGGATAGTGCCAAGGACACGAGTCCTCAGGGTTCCCCGAATATGATATAGAGAAGGCAGGGCCTTCTAGTAGGGATCATCAATGATCTGCGCCAGTCCGACGAGAATGGGTGGTCGAGCAGTACAAAAGAGCAAATGAAGTGTACCAGCAAGAGGTAAAAGGCCCAGACCACCAGCTGGAAAGAGTTTTGCAGCAGGCAGGACGGGAAACAATGTGATAGCATATATAGTAATGAGCCGCACAATGGTGAGAGGGGAGGACACCACTTGTCTGTGATGGAAAATACTGGCGAAGAATCAGCTAGAATCCTGGCGCAGACTTTTTACTCTGAGGATAGGATTGAAGACGACGACGCGGAACACACACAAATAAGAGAAATAGCTAATACAGTGAATGAAGGGACACATGATAGTCCATGTGACCCGCCCTTTACAGAGAATGAGCTAATGTGGGCCGTGTCGAGCTTCAATCCAAAAAAGGCGCCAGGAGACGATGGACTCACAGCGGATATTTGTGGGGTGGCTATCGCCCTGGACTCATCTTTGTTCTTGGCACTATTAAATAAATGTTTATTTCTTACATACTTTCCCATCCGGTGGAAAAAGGCGACAGTGGTAGTGCTGCGGAAGCCTGGGAAGGAAAATTACGCACACCCCAAATCATACAGGCCGATTGGGCTATTGCCTGTACTGGGGAAAATCTTCGAGAAATTGGTAATCCGAAGAATAAAGTGGCACGTCGTACCAACAATAAGCCGTCAGCAATATGGGTTTATGCCACAACGCAGTACCGAAGACTCCCTCTATGATATGATGCAGTTAATAAGAACAAAGTTAACAGACAAAAAACTGATCCTGCTCATATCATTAGACATAGAGGGAGCCTTCGACAATGCATGGTGGCCGGCAGTACGATGCAGACTCGCCGAAACTGGGTGCCCGGTAAATCTGAGGCGCCTGATAGATAACTATTTTAAGGACAGAATGGTTAGCGTCAGGTATGCTGGGGCACAATTCAACAAAAAGACCACAAAAGGGTGTGTGCAGGGATCGATAGGGGGCCCAATTTTTTGGAACCTTCTGTTGGACCCATTATTAAAATCGTTGGTCGAACAAGGAATTCACTGCCAGGCTTTCGCAGACGATGTTGTGCTGATTTTCTCGGGGGACTCAACCAGGCAGGTGCAGGAGCAGGCGAATGGGACCCTCGCTCAGGTCCGGGAGTGGGGAGTCAAAAACAAGCTTAAGTTCGCTCCGCAGAAAACAAAAGCGATGCTTATTACAAATAGGCTGAAATATGACTCACCACTTGAAATGGGCGGGAGAGCATTGGCTCTCCAGAGAAATTAAAATATTGGTTCACAGTTGACGACAGGCTTGCCTTCAACACGCATGTTAAGAATGTGTTGCAAGGTACAGAACCTGTATCGTCAACTGTCGAGAGCCGCAAAGATCCACTGGGGCTTGAACCCCGAAATAGTTAGGACGATATACATCGCAGTGGTGGAACCAATAGTGATGTACGCGGCTAGTGCGTGGGTAACAGCAACCAACAAACAAAACATCAAAAAGCAACTCGATATGGTAGCGTGATTCTTACAAAAATCGTTAAATCCTATAAAACAGCTTCACTACACTCGGTCCTACTGCTCGCTGGGTTGCTTCCACTGGACATAAGAATCCGGGAAGCAGCCTTGCTTTATGCAATAAAGAAAGGATTCTCCCAGCGAGTAATAGGCGATCGAGAAGTGGAATGTAAGATAAAATTTTCACAGACCCCACATCCCGCAGATCAGGTCGGGTTGAAGTTTACATGCCTGGAGGACGGTGCACAAATCAACCAATGTGACATAAGAGCTAAATATCTTCAACGACGGCAGTAAAATAGAGGGGGTCGGCGCGGCGTTATCCATTTGGAATGACGTTGCGAGACGAGTACCCGAAAATTAAAATTGGAAAATTTCTGCACCGTCTACCAGGCAGAGTTGCTGGCTATACACGAGGCAAGCGTATATGCGCTTAAAGACCCAGCACAAACTTGCAATATTTACAGTGATTCAATGTCTGCTCTCCAAACAATTGTCCAAGACGTTTCCCTCCATCCCCTAGCGGTGGAAGTGCGAAAAAATATCGTAAACTTAAATAAAAAAGGAAAAACATTAAACTTATTTTGGGTTAAAGCCCACGCAGGATTGGAGGGAAACGAGAGAGCAGACATATTAGCAAAAGAAGCCGCCACCAAAATTAAAAGAAACCGGACTATGGAAAGTGTCCGATCTCATACATCAAGCGACAAATCCGTCTGGAGTCGCTTGATGAATGGAATCGGCGCTACGTGGATGGAGAAACGGCCTCCACAACTAAAATCTTCTTCCCAGACGCCATCAATGCCTATCATATAATTAGGAAATTAGAATTGGACCCTATGATGGTTCAAGTTATGACGGGACATGGGGGGTTCTCCAAATACTTATACAGATTTAAGTGTAAGGACAGCCCAACATGTCCCTGCGACCCAACAAAAGAGGAGGACATACAACATGTATTAATAGAATGTCCAATATATGGTAAAGAAAGAAGTGACCTAGAAATAGAACTAGATGTAAAAATAAAAATAGAAAGTGTTAATGAAATAATTAGAAATAAAAATACTAGAAATAAGTTCCTTAAATACTGTAAGCACTTAGCAAGTAAAGTAGTTAATAAGAATAAATAGAATAAGCAAAACGGGCACTGTAACATATATATATAAGTATATCATGTAAACAGTCCCATTGAAATAATTAGAAATAAGAACTTAAATATAAATAGAAAATGTAATATAGTACTAAATACGGCACAAAAAATAATAAACAATAAAAAGAATAAAATAAAACTGGTGAAAAAAGCAACACCAAGATGAAAAAAGTCCTTGATTTCCACATGTCAGGGAATCAGTATAAAAAAAAAAAACCTAACCTAACCTAAAAACCTAACCTAACCTAACCTAACCTAACCTAACCTAACCTAACCTAACCTAACCTAACCTAACTTACTAAGGCGGATAAAGGGTCGCACAAAGGAAATTACCAATATTATTCTAGAAGTAAGTCCCCAATTTGGAAAGCATTAAATAATCAAAAGCTGCATATTGGGTACCAAATAGTATTAGCGGTGGACCAATCCCGATTATCCAATGTTATCGATGTATGGGATTTGGTCACAGAGCCGTGGAGTGCAGAGCAGAGGAATCCAAATGTGGATTTTGCATTGAATCATGATAGTCGGAATGCCCAATAGAAACAAAACCCAACGTGTATCAACTGCAGATCTAAAACTTTGAAGACCTTTCCCATGCAGCATATAGCGCTATATGCCCGGAATGGAAAAGATGGGATCGCATAGCGAGATCTGTAATAGCTACTGTTGTCGATGCAGTAGAGTCTTCTAAAACCACAGTACTTAAAGTTATGCAGTGTAATCTTGGTGGGGTCTCGTTGCTACACAGGAGTGTTTACAAAACGCAACTAGAAATAATACATCTATTGCACTTCTTCAGGAACCATATTGGGGCAACAGGTAATGTGAATATATCATACAAAACAATTCAAAAATATATAATCGATCTAAGCCTGTAAAGTCTGCTATTGTTGTCATTGACCCCAATATATTAATAATTGAAGATAGTAAATTTATCACAGAAAATATAGTAGGTGTTATTATTGTTAATAAAAATAATAATATAGGATTGATTTCGATATACTGGGAAGACTATGAAGATATCGAACTTTACATACAGCAACCGTACAATCATTAAAAATATGAATACACCTTACATAATTATTGGAGGAGACTGCAACGCTAATAGTCAATGGTGGGATGTGACGAAGAGAACGCCAGAGGACTGTTGTTTCAGAGTTCCTTGCTGAAGCGGGTTTGGAAGTTCTTAATGAAGGCCGTACTCCCACATTCTATACAATAAGACAGGAGTCGAATGCAAGACATAGTAGATATAACAGTTTGCTCTGTACCTATTATGACAAAGATATTGAATTGGACAGTCAACCCAAACATAGTTACCACCTCAGATCATAGAGCTATAACTTTTGACATATGCATTGGTCCCGAAGAAACAAGGAAGGGGATTAGAATATCAACTAGGATTTACAATTCCACTAAAGCTGACTGGAATAGATTTAATCAAGAACTTAAGTCAAATTTGGAAAATGAAGGATTGAATGAAGTAACACACATAGACTGGAAAATATCTTGAAGACGCTGTATTAAAATTTAATGATTGCATAACAAAGCCTGTGATAAATCTATGCTCAAACTAACAAATAATAAATTAATCAAGAAGATCAAGTGGTGGAACAAAGAACTAGACTTAAAGAAGAAGATAGTTATTAGGCTTAGACGCAAAATACGACATGCTAATGAGAACAGGAAACCTTATGTTATAGATAATTACTAAGAGCGCTATCTGACTACAAGAAACCATTTTAAGGACGAAAACTAACAGTTGGAAAGAGAGTACACAAGGACAACGAGAGACAATGTGGGACAAATTTATAGAATTAATAAGCTTACAGATAGGCATTTAATGAAGAGATGCTAAGAGATTCTGACGGAAATATTCTAGATCCATTGCAATCGGCGGCTCTATTCACAAACACATTTTATCCCTGATAATATTGATAACGATACAGAATACCATACAAAAATACGACAGGATACGAACACAATAGAAAGTCAAATAAAAATGATAAAACAATCTGCAGAATTCACACCTTTTACAACCTATGAAATGAGTTCGGTTATTGAAAATATAAAACCATCTAAAGCGCCTGGCTTGGATGGATTTACGGCAGACATATGCAACGCTTGTATCAAGGCAACTCCAGAACTTATTTTGGAATTAATGAACAGATGTTTATTTATAGGATACTTTCCAAAAGTTTGAAAATTGCAATCATAATGTATTGTAAGAAAACCAGGTAAGGACAACCACAACTCCTAAGGCGTATAGACCAATTGGCTTACTCCCGGTAATGGGGAAGGTACTTGAAAAATGATAACAAATAGATTAACTTGGTTTCTAGACACACAATAACAAATTAAGTACAACAATACGGATTCATGCCCCAAATCAGTACCGAAGATGCATTGTACGATGCTGTCACTTTGATAAGAGATAAACTTAAAAAACGAAAAATCATAGCTGTCATTTCTCTGGATATCGAAGGGGCCTTTGATAATGCATGGTGGCCTATAATTAAAAAGCAACTCTATGAAAATAAGTGTGATCCATATATATTAGCAACTATTTTCAGTTATCTTAACGAGCGCTCTGTCGAAGTACACTACGCCGGTACAAAGATCTCCAAGCCAACTAACAAAGGATGTATTCAAGGATCCACTTGTGGACCACTGATGTGGAATATCCAGCTTGACCCTTTGTTAAAAACAGCGGATACAATAGAAGCTCATATTCAGGCCTTTGCAGATGACATATTGTTAATTGCGGAAGCAGATACAACTAAAGAATTGGAAAGGAAAACTAACGAAGCTTTATTAAAAATATCAGAATGGAGTGAACGAAATAAAATGAAATTTGCAGCCCACAAGACAAAAGTAATAATAGTAACGAAGAAGCTAAAATATGATACACCAAAATTTGTACTAAATAACATACCACTAAATATAGGCAGTGATCTTACAGTATTAGGATTAACAATCGATAGTAATTTAAATTTTAACAAACATTTGGACAGAACAATACAAAAAGTAACAAATATATATAAAAGTATTACTAGAGCTGCCAAATCTACCTGGGGACTTAATAGTGAAATATTAAGAATTATTTACATAGCAGTAATTGAACCAATAATTTTATATGCATCAAGTTCCTGGGATAACATTATTGACAAAAAATATATCAAATCGAAATTAGACCGCATAACGAGAATGTTCGCAATACGAATTGCAAAGGCGCATAAAACTACTTCCTGTGTAGCAAGTACGCTTTTGGGTAAGATTCTCCCTTTAGATTTAAGGGTAAAGGAAACGGCTGAGTTGCACAGAATAAAAAGAGGAAAGCCCCTAGATATTCTCCTAGATAGGCCCATTGAAAGCAAAGTCAACGTGTTTAATTTACCTTCACCTCCAAAAAGAAAGCCTCTGTCATTTAAGGACGTTTATAAAGAAGAGGACCTAAAAGAAATTGGAAGGATATACCACAATTGTTTACGGATGGTAGTAAGATAGAAGGTAAGGTGGTGCTGCAGTTGTCTGTTATGACAACGGCAGAAAAGTTTAATTCAAACTTTGCTGGACAACCACTGCTCTGTGTTCCAGGCTGAATTGGCAGCAATAATACTGAGCTGTTGACCTTACAATACGTAAAAACAATTAAAAAGAACGCAAATACTCAGTGACTGAGGTCTGCTTTAGAATCTGTTTGTAACCCGCATAATACTCATCCGATTGTTGTAGAAATAAATAAAAAATATCTGAGATAAACGAAATAAATAAACAACTATTTTGGATAAAGGCCCATTCTGACTACATGGCAATGAGCGAGCTGATGAATTGGCCAAAAAGCAGCCTATACAAGAAAACTGCCCTGTGTATGATATGGTCCCGGTGTCCTTTGTCAAGTGGTCCCAGAAACATAAATAATTACAGAATGGCAACAGCGATACACAAAGGAAGAAGCAGGAGCAGTAACAAAGTTATTCTTTGATGATGTTCGCCGAGGCCATAAAATTCTAATGAAACTAAAACAACAAACTTATTGACACAAATATTTACAGGCATGGTGGCTTTGCGAATATCTTCACAGATTTAAATTGATAGATACAGACGTATGCAAGTGTGATGGAACGAGTTGCCAAACGATCACCCATTTATTAGACGAATGTCAAATCTTTGAGTCTTGGAGATGGGAGATGGAACAAAAATTAGGAACAAAAATAAAAGTAATAATTATAAAGTATTTGTAAATGACGATCACAAAAGAGATCTTTTGTAAGATACGAAAATATAGTTAAAAGAATCAACGAATGGAATGGCGGGTGCATGAAATTAATCGATTAATGGTTAGAAAAACATAAAGGAAAGACGTAAATGACGAGAAATGGCAAGAGAACTTAAAAGCAAAGAAATATATATATAGATCAAAATGTATACAGAGGAAAACAAAAATACAAGAAGAAAAGGTGCTGCATAATAAAAGCAGCAGAAGAAAAGCATTAAAAAAAACCTAACCTAATCCTAACCTTTTTTTTTTTTTTTTTTCGGGGAAACTTGACCTCCGCCTGGGGAAAGGCGGAGGGCGTGCCGGACTTACCGCTAAAACCACCCCGGTGTCACCTCAGACGCGTGGGGCCGCGGGAATCCAAATTCTTCCGCAGCCCCACACTAGTGCTGGCCCGGTCTGTCCGGGCCTCGTCTCCTGCACGGGTAGTGAGGTGTTCGACTCACCCATGCATCGCCTCAGAGGCGCGCGCCGACACCGCTCGCGCCTCCGCCTCGGGTCCATCGAAGAGGGGGGGGACTTCCCAAGTCCTCGCCCCTGGACCCATTCATGGGGCCGGAAGAGTTAGTAGCGCCCGCTTTCGCGGGCCCCAGCGGCGGATCTGGTCTCTGGCCCGCCGCCGACCTTCCTGGCCGCGGAGGGTAGGGAGAGCGCGCCTCGCAATACCGACCTCTCCCCGCGGCCCCACCACCACCGCATCAACGGTGCGGCCCTCGTCTGAGTCGCGGAGGATAGGGCGAGTGGCGCATCGCCATACCAACACCTCTTCCTCCGCGACTCCACCTCGGTTGCAGCGGTAAGTGAGCAGACCAACCCTTCCGCAGCAGCAGCCCACACACATCCGAAGTGGGCTCGCCGAGCCCACACGGAGTGGCCACCGGGCCGGCCCTACACCTCGACAGCCAAGGGTTCCTTTGTTCACCGCGGTCGACCAAGCCACGGCTACTAAGCCCCCGCCACGACAAGGCGGGAACCCGTTCGGGGAACCTAACCTAACCTAACCTAACCTACCTAACCTAACCTAACCTAACTAACCTAACCTAACCTTTTTTTTTCGGAAACCTCATGGACTACCTCCGCCTGGGGAAAGGCGGAGGGGCGTGCCGGACTCTTA
Organism: Parnassius orleans; assembly: GCA_029286625.1. Classification (NCBI taxonomy): domain Eukaryota; kingdom Metazoa; phylum Arthropoda; class Insecta; order Lepidoptera; family Papilionidae; genus Parnassius; species Parnassius orleans. The sequence goes on along the minus strand of JAGSMP010000952.1, from coordinate 20,525 downwards.
CCGGCTAAAACCACCCCGGTCTCCTCGCACTAGTGCTGGCCCGGTCTGTCTGGCCTCGTCTCCAGCACGGGTAGTGAGGTGTTCAACTACCCTGCATCGCCGTGTAGCTGTAGTGGAGCCAACTATTCTTTATGCGGCAAGTGTATGGGCCACAGTAGCGAAAAAGAATACATCAGGAAAAGATTAGAACGTATAACAAGAATGTTTGCAATTAAGATCTGCAAAGGCCACAGAACAATCTCATTCACATCTAGCGTGTTACTATCAGGAATAATCCTCTGGACTTAAGAGCATTGGAACATCTTTCACTCTATGAAATCAAGCGAGAAAGCCACTAATACAATTACCGGAAGAACCATTGAAAACCAACTAGCCCATTCTGTTTACTCCCATCCCGCTGAAAGGTACCGTATCTTTCAAGATGATAGTTACAGAAGAAAACGCAATCGACGGCCTTAAGCCGAGACTATACAAGACGGTGTTGAAGTTACAAAAGTAGGTGGCGCTGTCAGTGTGTGGAGACAGGGTAAAGAAGTACTCAAATCAACATTTAGGTTAGAAAGTTACTGTAGTGTTTATCAGGCTGAACTTACTGCGATTCTTAGCAATTGACATGATGTGCAACATCAGTAAATTAAAGAAAGCAATAATACTAAGTGACTCACAATCAGCTCTAGAGTGCCAACCGACAGCTCATCTCTCCACCCTCTTGCAGTTCAAATACGAGAACGCTTAAGAGAATTAAAAATAAAGACGGTGATGTTGAATTTACTGGTCAAAGCGCATGTTGGTATACCCGGCAACGAAAGAGCTGATGAACTTGCAAAGAAGGCAGCACTGTCAAACAAACAAGCTCCAGCTTATGATAAGTGTCCTCTGTCCTTCGCGAAGCGACTCACCAGGGACTCTACCTGTATGAGGTGGCAACAGCGATACAACGAGACTACAACAGGCAGTTACGAAGATATTCTTTCCGGATATAAGACAAAGGTACACTTAAAAATATTAAACTAGATAACGTCAAGACGCAATTGTTAACGGGTCATGGAGGTTTTAAGGCGTATTTATTCAAGTACAAATTAACGCAGTCCCCATCTTGTGCGTGCAGTAGTGAAATAGAAGAAACAATTTTACACCTGTTAATAGATTGCCCAAGATTCGCTATGCAAAGATTGGAATGCGAGCAGAAGATGGGAATTGCAATTAATGATACTACCCTAAAATATGTTAATAACGATGACTGTCGGACCCATTTCCTAAAATATGCAGAAATAGTCGTTCGTACTGCAGGAAAAGCAAATGGGTCCAAAATATAGTTGTATAGGTTAAAAGTATATAAATTTAAGCAATGGACAATTGCATTAAAATTGTATAAGGTAAATATGATAATGGTTAGTTTATATAGTAGCTACTATTAAAAAAAATAATAATAACGTAATAAGTATGAATAAAAAGAAAAACAAAACAAAACATTAAGTTTATATAGTAATTATTATATATAAAATAAGGTATAACTGTAAATAATTAAAAAAAAAAAAAGTTGTTTGTAACAGAATGTCACGCAAACAGTAGTTTAAAGTAAGGTTAAGATAAGTGTAAATATGTATTATATAAATTCAAAAAAAAAAATATTCATAATTACATATGCATAGAAAAGAGAAAAAAAAAGTAAATCACACAAAAAAAAGATAATAATGGATGGCACAGGAAATTAATAATATAAGGGATTAAGAGAAAATAAGTTTTTAATATTGATAAAAAAAAAAGTTATTATTTATAGTGAAAAAAGTAAATGTATCTTAGTAAACATTAGAAATAATATAAACAAATTGAAAGAAACATGCTCATAGTAATCTTTGTAAATTAGTAATAAGATATTAAAAGGAAAAGAGTTAAAAAAAAAAAAAAAAAAAAAAATGTAATATATTAAAAAAAAAAAAGATAAAATGAAAAAGAAAAAAAAAAGTAACCAAGGGTGCTGCATACATAGCAGCAGTAGAACAGAGAAAAAAAAAAAAAACCTAACCTAACCTAACCTAACCTAACCTAACCTAACCTAACCTAACCTAACCTAACCTTTTTTTTTTTTTTTCGGGGAAATCATGGACTACCTCCGCCTGGGGAAGGCGGAGGGCGTGCCGGACTCACCGGCAAAACCACCCCGGTGTCTCCCTCGCAGCGCGTGGGGCCGCGGGAATCCAAATTCTTCCGCAGCCCCACACTAGTGCTGGCCCGGTCTGTCCGCCTCGTCTCCCGCACGGGTGTAGTGAGGTGTTCGACTACCCGTGCATCGCCTCAGAGGCGCGCGCCAACACCGCTCGCGCCTCCGCCTCGGGTCCATCGAAGAGGGGCGGGGACTTCCCAAGTCCCTCGCCCTGGACCCATTCATGGGGGCCGGAAGAGCGCTTAGTAGCGCCCGCGCGGGCCCCGGCAGATCTGGTCTCTGGCTCCGCCGCCGACAGTTTCGGCCGCGGAGGGTAGGGCCCGGCGCCGGCAACACACTCCCCGCGGCCCCACCACCACCGCATCAACGGTGCGGCCCCGTCTGAGTCGCGGAGGATAGGCGAGTGGCGCATCGCCATACCAACTCCTCTTCCTCCGCGACTCCACCTCGGTTGCAGCGGTGGGGGAGCAGACCAACCCTTCCACAGCAGCCCACCGACACATCCGAAGTGGGCTCGCCGAGCCCACACGGAGGTGGCTGACCGGGCCGGGCCCTACACCGGCCAAGGTTCCTCTTTGTTCACCGCGGGTGACCAAGCCACGGCTTAAGCCCCCGCCACGACAAGCGGGAACCCGTTCGGGGGAACCTAACTAACCTAACCTAACCTAACCTAACCTAACCTAACCAGATCAGGAGAAAAAGGAGGACACACTGGAAGATGTATATGACAAGAGGAAGTCAGAAGAGCAAAATAAGTTAATGAAAAAGTTGGAAGAACATGGAAGACTTCTGGAAGAAAATAAGAAAGAGATGGAAAAACTAAGAGAAGAAATACAAAAGCAAGAAAACAAGGAAGAGAGAGGTACGTATGCTAGTATACTGGCAGCACCACCGAGGAGACAGCCTCCACAAAATATGACCATGCACTCGGTAGCTATAACGTCAACCGATGAGAAGGAGACAGGAGAGCAAGTAATGGACAGGATAAGAACAGCACAACGCTAAAGAAGAAGGTTAAAGATAGATAAGATCAGAAAAGCAAGAGATAGAAAGGTAATAGTGGGATGTTGCACACAGGAAAATAAATAGGGTAAGGAAAAATAAGAAACACCAGCAAGAACTTAAATGTGGATGATATTAAAATAAGGATCCGCTTGTCATATACTTAAGGGTGTTGCAGTATAACACAGACGAAGAAATAGTGAAGGCCATTAGGATACAAAACAAACAGCTTTTATGAATGTAGACGAAAAGAGACTAAATTGGAGGTTAAATATAGAAAGAAATCGAGAAATCCGCACACGTGTCATATCGTGATTAGAGTATCTCCCAGATGTGGAAACGTTTAACAGAAGTTGGGTTGATTCATTGATCTCCAACGAGTAGGGGTAGAAGACCAGTCCCTCTTGTACAGTGTTCACGGTGTCTCGGATATGGACATAAGCTTATGCAGTGACACGACAGAGGTCTGTAGTCACTGCGGAGGCCCACACCAAACGCAATGTGCCGACTGGCTTTCAGGAGAAATGCCGTGCAGGAACTGTTTAAAGGCGAAAATAGAAAGAAAGGAACACAATGCCTTCAGTGCAGACTGTCCCAAGGAGAAATGGGAAGCATTAGCAAGGTCCACTGTAGCATACTGCTGAAGTGGTCCATGCTAAACAGGTATTCAAATCCAGGCAACCACCGATATCACGCGATCCAGGCAAACCTCCAAAGAAGTGAGCTAGCTACGGCCGAAAATTATTGAGGCCACCAAAGATATCGTTGCACTGATCCAGGAACCCTACATAGGTCGAGCTGGGAAATGAAGAGCCATCCAGGGACAAGGTAGTACAATGCACCAGAAACCAAACACTGGGAAAGTTATAAAGGCAGCCATTGTACTATTCGACGACACCATCGGCTAACCCAGTGCCCTGACCTGACCACAGAGAACATCGCTGTCGCCAAACTGAGGACAGGAGCCTGGGAGATGGGAGGTGTCCGTCTACCTGAGGAGAAACCACCTGAACCATACCTGGATATAATTGAGAAGGCCGTAGCAGGCTTAGGTACTGGTAACGTGATACTCGGTGGGGACGTGAACGCTTGGAATACCTGGTGGGGCAGTCGAAGGTGGACAGAGGGAATTGAGGTGGCTGCCAAGCTCGATGAAATGGAGTTCCATATAATCAACAGAGGAACTGGAGCCCTTTCGATACCATTAGAAGTGGAAAAAGATTCTCCAGCTGTGTGGATATAACAACCTGTTCGACGAGCCTACTCGGAAGAATAGACAACTGGAGACTATCCGAAGAAGTAACCAGTTCGGACCACAGGGCAATCTATTCGACATAAATCTAGAAAATCAATAAGCACAGATGTTAAAAGAACAACGCGGAAATTTATCAAAAAGAATTGGAGAGTTTCATGAGAAACTCACTCAAATTTAAGACAAACAAATAAACAATATAGAGGTAGACAAAATAAAAACTAGCGAAGATCTTGAAAAGAAAATAGGAGAATTCACAGAATCAATCGTAGAAGCCTGTCAAAATAGTATACCCAAAATCAAAAATAAAACACGAATGGGATTGCCCTGGTGGACCGAAGAGCTATCTCGAAGAAAAAAGGAAGTCTCCAGACTGAAACGTCGTATTTCGTATGCAGCGCCAGTTCGCCGAGATTGGGTCGTCGAACAGTATATCCAAGCAAAACAGGAATATCAACAGCTTGTCAAGAACGCACAAACCACCAGCTGGAAGGATTTTGCAGTAAACAAGACCGAGAATCCATGTGGGACAGTATTTACAGAGTGGTTGGCCGCAACAACTAAGACAGGAGGACGTCCCTTAGCACAGAATGGGAAGACTCTAGGAACCTGGAATCAAAGAGTCCTGGAGACCTTCTATCCTGACGATAAAGATGAGGATGATGACGGAACACAGGCTGATAAGGAAAGCAGCAGAAACAGTTAATGAAGGGTCACTTGATGATTCAAGTGATCCACCATTACCGTAGAAGAACTACTGTGGGCCGCGTCCAGTTTTAATCCTAAGAAGGCGCCAGGAAATGACGGTCTTACGGATATTTTTGTGCTGCAGCCATCACTCTAGACCCGGCACTGTTTTGCAATAGCCAACAAATGCCTCGATCTCTGCATACTTCCCGGGAAATGGAAGGAGGCAGCAGTGGGTGCGGAAACCCGGGAAAGAGGATTACACGCACCCCAAAGCCTATAGACCTATTGGGCTACTACCGGTATTAGGCAAAATAGTAGAAAAAATGATGATTCGAAGAGTAAAATGGTACGTTGTACCTAAAATAAGAACCAATATGGTTTTATGACAGCGTAGTACCGAGGACTCCCTCTATGATATGATACAGCTAATAAAATCTAAGATCAAAGACAAAAAACTCATCGTACTCATATCACTTGACATAGAGGGAGCCTTCGACAACGCTTGGTGGCCAGCAATTCGATGTAGGCTCGCCGAGACCGGATGCCCAAAAAACCTGAGACGACTGATCGACAGCTACCTGGACGACAGATCAGTGTGCGTCAAGTATTCAGGGGCTGAATGGGCAAAAAAGACCACGAAGGGTGCGTGCAGGCTCGATAGGCGGGCCAATATTCTGGAACCTCTTGCTCGACCCACTACTGCAAGAGTTAAACGAAAGGGAATACTGCCAAGCCTTCGCGGATGATGTGGTCCTAATATTCTCTGGAGAAAAGGCACTGAAGTGCAGGAACGCCAATGGCCCTAGCACTTGTTCAGAGGTGGGAATCAAAATAACCAAAATTTGCTCCGCATAAAACAAAAGCAATGATCATCACCAACAAGATCAAATACGACTCACCACCTGAGCATGGGTGGGGTAAGCATTGGACTGACCAAAGAAATTAAAATACTCGGCCTTACAGTTGACGATCGGCTGACCTTCAACACGCACGTAAAGAATGTGTAGAAGGTCCAGAACCTGTATCGTCAGCTGTGTAGAGCCGCAGGTCTGGGGTCTGAACTCCGAGATTGTTAGGACCATATATGTAGCGGTAGTGGAGCCGACCATAATATATGCAGCAAGCGCATGGGCACCGGCAACTAATAAGCAAGTGATCAAAAACAATTCGACATGGTGCAACGCGGGTTCGTACAAAAATAATCAAACATACAAAACTGTATCCTTCACTGGCACTCCTACTGGCCGGGCTGCTTCCTTGATCTGAGGGTCCGGGAAGCAGCCTGCTTATGAAGTAAAGAAAGGATATTCCGAGTAGTAGGAGATCGAGAAATGGAGGTTAAAGTAGAGGCGATAGGACGCCTCACCCGCGGACCAATATGGCCTGAAATTCATATGTCTGGAGGACGGCACAAGTTGACCAACATGACAATAAAGGACTTAAAATATATACGGATGGAAGTAAGATTGAGGAAAGTCGGCGCTGCTCATCCATCTGGAATGATGCAGGAGGCGAGTAGCCGTAAATTGAAGTTGGGAAATTTCTGCACCGTCTTCCAGGCGGAGTTGCTCGCCGTTTTGAAGCAAGTAGGCATGCGCTTAAAGATCCGGCACATAGCTGCAATATATACAGTGATTCTAGATCTGCTCTCGAGACAGTCGTCCAAAGCGTTTCCCTCCATCCCCTAGCAGCAGAAATCAGAAAAAATTTAAGCTTAATATATAAACAAGGTAAATCACTCCAACTTTTCTGGATAAAAGCTCACGCAGGCCTGGAGGGAAACGAGAGAGCAGATCAACTAGCCAAAGAAGCAGCGTTAAAAATAAAATGTAAACCACATTATGAAAAATGTCCGGTTTCCTTCGTCAAGCGACAGATTCGTCTGGATTCGCTTGACGAATGGAACCGACGATATATGGAAGGGGAAACGGCTTCCACCACCAAAGTGTTTTTCCCAGACGCTGTAAATGCCTACCCTATTATAAGGAAAATGGACATGGATCCAATACTTGTACAAGTGATAACAGGACATGGCGGCTTCTCCGAATATTTATATCGTTTCAAATGTAAGGAGAGCCCGGCATGTGCCTGTGATCCAGAAAGAGGAAAGTATAATTCACCTCACAACAGAGTGCCCTATATATTGTAAGGAGAGAATAGACCTGGAAATAGAGATAAAATAAAATAAAAGGATAATGTACATAGAATTATAAAAATAAACATGTTAGAAATAGGTTTTAAATTACTGTAAAAAATAAAGCAAATAAGTAATAAGAATAAATAAGAGTAAAAAAGGGAAAACTGTAACATAATATATGTAAATATATAATGCAAACAGCCCATTGTAATAAAGTAGAAATAAAATAGTAAGTATAAAATGTACCTAGAATTAAGTAGATAAGAATAAAGGAAAAAAAAAAGAGATAAAGAACAGTAAAACAAAATAAAAAGAATAGAAAAACTCAACGAACAACCGCTTCAAACCATTCAAACGAACAACCGCTTCAAATGCAAGGAGAGCCCATCATGTACCTGTGAGAGAACACTTAGAAACGGCAATACACCTTATTACATGGAGTGCCCTAGAAATTAGAGCGAGAAAAGAAATAGAACTAAAATTTAAAAAAAATAGATAGAGAGGAATACATGTAATAATGAAAGACAAAGAAAATAGAGCTAATTTCATAGAGTATTGTAAGCGTATCGCTAAAATAGCTATAGATAGAAATAAGTAGATATAAAAGGGAACTTGAACATATATGTAAGAATATATAACACAAGTCCCAAAATAATAGAAATTAGTAAATAAAAACAATTGTAATTAGTAAATAATATAATAGTAATAAGTAAAGGAAATTGAAAATATATATATAGTACATATAGATCAATTTCAAATTAACGTGTAATAAGTAATAAGAAATAAACAAAGTAATGTGTTAGATATAAGTTAGCGATACGATAAATAAATAAGTAAAATAATTATATAGAGTATAGGAGATAAGTAGAAAGTAAGAAAATAAGATAATATAAGACACTGTAAAGCAATAAGATAGCTAAAAGGAAAGGCACTGTAATATGGTAGAAGAAAAGATGTAAAAATAAAATAGTAAATGAGAAATGGAGATAAGTGATAAAATACTGTAAATAAAACAAAAACAAAATATATAAAAAGTCAAAAAGAACATTGACAAATAAACGAAAAGAGCGCAAGGTCCCTGATCTCCCATGTCAGGGGAAATAGTAAAAAAAAAAAAAAAAACCTAACCTAACCTAACCTAACCTTTTTTTTTTTTCGGGGGGAAATCCTCATGGACTACCTCCGCCTGGGGAAAGGCGGAGGGCGTGCCGGACTCTTACCGGCTAAAACCACCCAGTGTCTCCTCACGTGCGCGTGGGGCCGCGGAATCAAATTCTTCCGCAGCCCCACACTGGTGCTGGCCCGTCTGTCCGGCCTCGTCTCCTGCACAGGGTGGTGGTGTTCGACTACCCGTGCATCGCCCTCAGAGGCGCGCGCCGACACCCGCTCGCGCCTCCGCCTCAGGTCCATCGAAGGGGCGGGGACTTCCCAATCCCTCGCCCCTGGACCCATTCATGGGGCCGGAAGAGCTTACTAGCGCCCGCTGCGGCCCCAGCGGCGGATCTGGTCTCTGGCTCCGCCGCCAGCAATTTCGGCCGCGGAGGTGGGAGGCGGCGCCTCGCAACTACCGGCTCCTCTCCCCGCGGCCCCACCACCACCGCATCAACGGTGCGGCCCGTCTGAGTCGCGGAGGATGGGGCAGTGGCGCATCGCCATGCAACTCCTCTTCCTCCGCGACTCCACCTCGGTTGCAGCGGTAGGGGGCAGACCAGCCCCTTCCGCAGCAGCCCACCGACACACATCCGAAGTGGGCTCGCCTAGCCCACACGGGTAGCCACCTCAGGCCGGCCCTACACCTCAGGCCAGCCAAGGGTTCCTCTTTGTTCACCGCGGTCGACCAAGCCGGCTACTAAGCCCCCGCCACGACAAGGCGGGAACCCGTTCGGGGGAAACCTAACCTAACCTAACCTAACCTAACCTAACCTTAAGAAAGACCTTTAGAAAGACCAAGTTGACACCCACGCAGGTACAAGTGTTAACAGGACATGGTGGACCGGAGTACTTGCACCGCTTTAAGTTAAAAGACACTCCAGGGTGCGAGTGCGACCCGAATGTTAGTGAGTCAGTGGCATGTGATTCTTGAGTGTCCCCGATATCAAGCGGCACGTCTGGACCTCGAGTTCCGGATAAACGCCAATCTTAATAAATCTACCTCGCGACTCCACCTCGGCTGCAGCGGTAAGGGGAGCGGACCAACCCTCCGCAGCAGCCCACCGACACACATCCGAAGTGGGCTCGCCTAGCCCACACGGAGTGGCCACCTCAGGCCGGCCCTACACCTCCAGGCCAGCCAAGGGTTCCTCTTGTTCACCGCGGGTGACCAAACCACGGCTACTAAGCCCCCGCCACGACAAGGCGGGAACCCGTTCGGGGAACCTAACCTAACCTAACCTAACCTTTTTTTTTTTTTTTTTCGGGAAACTCATGGACTACCTCCGCCTGGGGAAAGGCGGAGGGCGTGCCGGACTCTTACCGGCTAAAACCACCCAGTGTCTCCTCGCACGTGCGCGGGGCCGCGGGAATCCAAATTCTTCCGCAGCCCCACACTAGTGCTGGCCCGGTCTGTCGGGCCTCGTCTCCTGCACGGGTAGTGAGGTGTTCGACTACCCCGTGCATCGCCTCAGAGGCGCGCCGACACCCGCTCGCGCCTCTGCCTCGGGTCCATCAAAGAGGGCGGGGACGTCCTCAAGTCCCTCGCCCTGGACCCATTCATGGGGCCGGAAGAGCGCTTAGTAGCGCCCGCTTTCGCGGCCCCAGCGGCGAATCTGGTCTTTGGCTCCGCCGCCAACCAAGTTTCGGCCGCGGAGGGTGGAGAGCGGCGCCTCGCAATACCGACACTCCTCTGCGGCCCCACCACCACCGCATCAACGGTGTGGCTCGTCTGAGTCGCGGAGGATAGGGCGAGTGGCGCACCAGCTACCAACACCTCTTCCTCCGCGACCCACCTCGGCTGCAGCGGTAAGGGAGCGGACCAACCCTCCGCAGCAGCCCACCGACACACATCCGAAGTGGGCTCGCCGAGCCCACGGAGTAACCACCTCGGCCCTACACCTCCAGGCCAGCCAAGGGTTCCTCTTTGTTCACCGCGGGTGACCAAGCCACGGCTACTAAGCCCCCACGACAAGGCGGGAACCCGTTCGGGGAACCTAACACAACCCAACCTAACCTAACCTTTTTTTTTTTCGGGAAACTCATGGACTACCTCCGCCTGGGGAAAGGCGGAGGCGTGCGGACTCTTACCGGCTAAAACCACCCCGGTGTCTCGCACGTGCGCGCGGGGACGGGATTCCAAATTTTCCGCAGCCCCACACTAGTGCTGGCCTGGTCTGTCCGCCTGTCTCCTGCACGGGGTAGTGAGGTGTTCAACTACCCCGCATCGCCTCAGAGGCGCGCGCCGACACCCGCTCGCGCCTCCGCCTCGCATCCAAGAGGGGGGGGGGACGTCCCAAGTCCCTCGCCCTGACCCATTCATGGGGCCGGAAGAGGCTTAGTAGCGCCCGCTTTCGCGGCCCCAGCGGCGAATCTGGTCTTGGCCCCTGCCAACCAAGTTTCGGCTGCGAGGGTAGGAGAGCGGCGCCTCGCAATACCGACACCCTTCCCCGCGGCCCCACCACCACCGCATCAACGGTGTGGCCCGTCTGAGTCGCGGAGGATAGGCGAGTGGCGCATCGCCATACCAACACTCCTCTTCCTCCGCGACTCCACCTCGGCTGCAGCGGTAGGAGCGGGACCAACCCTCCCAGCAGCCCACCCACACATCCGAAGTGGGCTCGCTGAGCCCACACGGAGTGGCCACCGGCCGGCTTGCACCCGGGCCAGCCAAGGGTTCCTCTTTGTTCACCGCGGGTGACCAAGCCACGGCTATTAAGCCCCCGCCACGACAAGGCGGGAACCCGTCGGGGAACCTAACCTAACCCAACCTAACCTAACCTTTTTTTTTTTTTTTTCGGGGAACTGACCATCGCCCAGCAGGAGGGGCGTGCCGGACTCACCGGCTAAAACCACCCGGTGTCTCGCATCGTGCGCGCGCCGCGGGAATCCAAATTTTCCGCAGCCCCACACTAGTGCTGGCCGGTCTGTCCGGGCTCGTCTCCTGCACGGGGTAGTGAGGCGTTCAACTACCCCGTGCATCGCCTCAGAGGCGCGCGCCGACACCCGCACGCGCCCGCCTCGGCCATCGAAGAGGGGCGGGGACTTCAAGTCCCTCGCCCTGACTCATTCATGGGGCCGGAAGAGCGCTTAGTAGCGCCCGCTTTCCCGGCCCCAGCGGATCTGGTCTCTGGCCGCCGCCAGCCAAGTTTCGGCCGCGGAGGGTAGAGGCGGCGCCTCGCTGTCTCCGACCTCCTCTCCCCGGCCCCACCTTCGCATCAACGGTGCGGCCCCATCTGAGTCGCGGAGGATGGGGCGAGTGGCGCATCGCCATACCAACCTCCTCTTCCTCCGCGACTCCACCTCGGCTGCAGCGGTAAGGGGCGGACCAACCCTCCGCAGCCCACCGACACACATCCGAAGTGGGCTCGCCGAGCCCACACGGAATGTACCTCAGGCCGGCCTACACCTCAGGCCAGCCAAGGTTTCTCTTTGTTCACCGCGGGTGACCAAGCCACGGCTACTAAGCCCCAACGCCGACAGGCGGGAACCCGTTCGGGGAACATAACCTAACCTAACCTAACCTTTTTTTTTTTTTTTTCGGAAATCCTCATGGACTACCTCCGCCTGGGGAAAAGCGGAGGGGCGTGCCGGACTCTTACCGGCTAAAACCACCCAGTGTCTCCTCACTTACGTGCGCGAGGCCGCGAATCAAATTCTTCCGCAGCCCACACTAGTGCTGGCCCGGTCTGTCCGGGCTCGTCTCCTGCACGGGTAGTGAGTGTTCGACTACCCGTGCATCGCCTCAGAGGCGCGCGCCGACACCCGCACGCCTCCGCCTCGGGTCCATCGAAGAGGGGGGGGACTTCCCAAGTCCTCGCCCCTGGACCCATTCATGGGGGCGGAAGAGCGGTAGCGCCCGCTTTCGCGGCCCCAGCGGCGAATCTGGTCTTTGGCTCCGCCGCCAGCAAGTTTCGGCCGCGGGGTGGGGAGAGCGGCGCCTCGCAACCGACACTCCTCCCCCGCGGCCCCACCACCGCATCAACGGTGCGGCCCCGTCTGAGTCGCGGAGGATGGGCGGTGGCGCATCGCCATACCAACCTCCTCTTCCTCCGCGACTCCCTCGGCTGCAGCGGTAAGGGGCGGACCCTCCCGCCGGCAGCCACCGACACACATCCAGTGGGCTCGCCGAGGCCCACACGGGTAGCCACCTCAGCCGGCCCTACACCTCCAGGCCAGCCAGGGGTTCCTCTTTGTTCACCGCGGGTGACCAAGCCACGGCTACTAAGCCCCCGCCACGACAAGGCGGGAACCCGTTCAGGGGAACCTAACCTAACCTAACCTAACCTAATAACCTTTTTTTTTTTTCGAAATCCTCATGGACTACCTCCGCCTGGGAAAGGCGGAGGGGTGCCGGATCTTACCGCTAAAACCACCCCGGTGTCTCGCACAGCAAGCGCGCGGGGCCGGGAATCCAATTCTTCCGCAGCCCCACACCAGTGCTGGCCCGGTCTGTCCGGCCTCGTCTCCTGCACGTAGTGAGGTGTCTGACACCGTGTATCGCCTCAGAGCGCGCGCCGACACCCGTTCATGCCTCCACCTCGGGTCCATCGAAGAGGGGCGGGGACTCCCAAGTCCTCGCCCCTGGACCCATTCATAGCCGGAAGAGCGCTAGTAGCGCCCGCTTTCGCGGCCCCAGCGGCGGATCTGGTCTCTGGCCCGCCGCCAACCAAGTTTCGGCCGCGGAGGGTGGAGAGCGGCGCTCGCAATACCGACACTCCTTCCCCGCGGCCCCACCACAACCGCATCAACGGTGCGGCCCCGTCTGAGTCGCGGAGGATAGGGCGAGCGGCGCATCGCCATACCAACACTCCTCTTCCTCCGCGACTCACCTCGGCTGCAGCGGTAAGGGAGCGGACCAACCCTCCGCAGCAGCCCACCGAGACACATCCGAAGTGGGCTGCCGAGCCCCACGGAGTGTTCCACCGGCCGGCCCTACACCCGGGCCAGCCAAGGGTTCCTTTGTTCACCGCGGGTGACCAAGCCACGGCTATTAAGCCCCCGCCACGACAAGGCGGGAACCCGTTCAAACCTAACCCAACCTAACCTAACCTAACCTTTTTCTTTTTTTTTTTTTTTTTTTCAAATCCTCATGGATTCCTCTGGCTGCAGGGCAACCTGAAGGTTATGCCGGACTCCTACCGGCTAAAACCCACAGTGGTCTCCATCAGCGTGTACAGGGTCCCAGGATCTCCGTTCGGAACGCAACCAGGGCCCTCTCTGCTTTGTTAGCACGTCCCAGGGTAGAACACCCCAGCACCCTCGCAGTGCTATCACGATGTCTCAGGACCACTTCCGAGCCATCGTCCTCCTCGGGGTTACGTTACTGAGCGTTCGGGGCCCCTCCAAACGCCTGCAACCCCAGAGGCCCCGTTTCTGGTGAGAACACCATCTTCAAGGGGGCCGTGACGAACGCCTTGGTGGCGTCGTCTCCGAGTGGGATCTGTCCTCCTCCGATCCCGCTCAGCAGCCTCCTTCTGGACCATTACGGACTCACAGAAGGTGGCTACGGCCCTCCACGCCGAGTCCCCGCTCAACATCGCCGACACGACTGCTGGCGGGAGAGGTCGACCGACCCGGTTTGCCAGGATCATTCGCTCCCGTTCCACGCTGGACATATCGCCAGCGTATGGGACCTGAGTCCTGGTCCTGTCCACCGCAGTGGAAGCAGTTCGCCGTCGCTTCGCGTCGATCTTACAGATAATCACCAGGCACCCGTGCCCGGTAATTATCTGTGTAATCTATGAGTGAGTCTTCCTACTCGTCGCTGCATCCAGGCTTCGAAGACCGGCAGGATTGCGCCAATAACGCGTTTGCGGGCATAGCGCTCCTCGTTGAGTCGAGTGCGCCATATCGCCAAAGCGTTTTGGCGCTCCTGCCGTTACAGACTCGAGCGCCTCATCTGGCTCACTGCCACCTCTCTGACGGAGGATGCGGATTCGGTTGTACACCCTCGCATCCATATCCGCCAGTATATCTAGGGGTGGAAAACGAGGCCAGGACTGGCCGCCTCAAACGATATCGTGGTATCCTCGCACGATCCGTATAGCCACCTCCGCTGGACACTGTAGATTTTAGATCTACAGCGCCGGATATTAGCCTTTTCATACACAGGTGCCCGTATAAGGCTACGGACCGTACTACCCCGCATAGAGGCGGCGTATTTCCTCCCTCGGTCCCCTAGATTGGGCGGCAGTCTGTGCATAGCCCGCCACCCTCTCAATTCTGGGGACTGGGCGCTCAAAGTGCTCTGAAGCCCCAGCGACTGTCCAGGTGGAGCCCTGGGTACTTCATGTGCCGCCCACTCTGACTACAGACCCACCCGTAGACGCACAGTCAGGTGGTTCCCTGCTCCGAGGTAATTTGAAACCATAAGGCCTCGCTCTTATGAGGCGCTATTTCTAGACCCAACTCGTGGTTTTGGCGACGACGACTTCCGTCCCAAGCTCAGCGAGCTCCTTGGTCCCCTCGAAGGTGACCCGCTGGCGACCACCAGTGTATCGTCGGCAGCACACGATATTTACGCCAGCAGGAAGGTCGACACGCAGAACCGCATCGTACGCGAGGTTCCACATAGCGGACCCAGCACTGAGCCCTGTGGAACCCCACGTTTGATCTCCTCCGGATATTCCATCTTGCCCCATGTACAGAATGTACCTGTCGCGCAAGTAGTCCCCAATCACGCCTTGCAGGTAGGCAGGCACCTGGTGGTATGCTGGTGCCCTCCTTATTGTATCCCAGGGTAGAGAGTTAAAGGCGTTGACAATATCAAGACTTATTGCCAACGCCACACACACCTCGGATACTGCTTGTTCCGACAGGGAGCGGACGCGCATAATGGCATCTAGTGGAACGCTCCGTCGGAATCAAATTGGCTATCAGCCAGATCGGGACCGACGCGCGACAGATGTCCGTTGAGACGGTGGCAACTATCCTTTCGAACAATTTGCCAATCTCGTCCAACAGGCATATGGGACGGTACGCAGAGGAGAATCGGCGGCCCTGCCTTCCTTCTTCAAAGGACCAACCTTGCTTCTTTCCATGCTGTGGGGAACTTGGCACTCCGCAGACAGCCGGTAAACAGCTGTCTTAGCCTGTCCCCAAGGCAGCCAGACTCAGCACAAAGCCCGACCAGAATTCCGTCAGGCCCCGGTGCGGTGTTTCGGGCTCTCAAGCGGCTAACAGCTCGGTCCAGCTCCTCCACGGTCACCTCCATCTCATCATGCCACTCCAATGACGACGGCAGGTGAACTGAGGACTTCACCGGTCCTCTGGGAAAAGCGTGCCGATCACTCTTCCGCAGGTCCGGATCGAGAGTTTCCGTCAAGGGCAACGACCAGGGCCGGAGTTTTCCCAGCACCATCCTGTACGGTCGCCCCCAGGGATCTTCGTTGAGTCCCTCTAGGAGCTCTTTCCAGGACCGAGACCTGGCATTAGATATAGCAATTTGTAACGCCTTTGTAGCCGCTCGGTATGCCCCGTAGAGTCTGGCTATCTCCTCAAGTGGAGCTCGCCTTCTTCTTCGGGCTCTTGTGTGCTGACGCCGACTCCGCAAGCAGATCGCTCGAAGGCCCTGCGCTTGGGACGACTGGTTCTGGGCATCGAGACGTTCGCTTCCACTTCCGGATCGAGCGGAACCTCTTCGGCTTTTTCTGGCCAAGCCGCGACGATGGCGGCAGCTTCGAGCTTGTCTCGGTCAAGCCGCTTGAGACACCAACGCCGCGGTGGGCTGCCTTCTGGACGACTGGAATTACTGTCGAAGTGGCGAAGTGCGACATCGAACACGATGTGGCGGTGGTCTGACAATGTCACCACCTCTGTCGCAACTCGCCATCCCGACAGCATTCGCATGCAGGAGGTCGCCCACGTAAGGTCTACAATGGACTCCCCTGCCGTACACATGTACTCTCAGACCCCCGATTTAATAGTCGAAGGTCCAGACCAGCCGCCCAATCCATTATGGTCTCTCCCTTTGGATCGTCCCTAGAGTTGCCCCAAGCCCTGTTATGGGCGTTAAAATCTCCTAGGACGATCAACGGACGAGGTAACACCTGCGCACGCAATCCGCCAACTCGTCCAGGTACTCCTCGTAGTCGGCGAGGGTCCTGTTGGGAGAACATAGCAGCCCACTAGCCAGGGTGCCCCATTGCACTGCAACAAAGCCTTGCCCCTTTGCAGGAGGACGGGGTGGAGCACCATCACCACCCCTGTAGATGGCTGGAGCCCAATTCGTCGCCGAACCAGCGAGGATGGTCGGGGACAGTATGGGACTCCGCTACTACTACAGGCAAACCGCCACTCCACAATGGTCTGCATAAGCAGATGTTGTGCATGCGGCAGTGGTTCAGGTTGCCCTGGAGGACTTTAAGGCGTGAATTTTACGTCTCAGCAACTGCCGAGTCGGAGCTCGGTGCCGCAACAGGTGCTGCTGTGACCGTCTCGCTGGAGGGTGAGAGAGGACTCTTGCTTACTCCCCGTTTCGCAGGTTGAGCGCATTTTCCTAACCTATGGTTGGAGGGGCGCCAGGTCGGAGCAACGGGACATTTCAGTGCCGACGCAGTGCACTGGTTCGCTCTATGACCGGGTTCGCCGCAGGCTGTAGCAGGTGCTTCTGTCTGCCTCGTTGGGGCGCTTACTGCCCACGTGTCCCTTCTCGAGGCATCTGTAGTGCATAGGCCTGGGCTCCAGCAGTTCCACTCGAGCAGGCCAGCCTATCCATGTATCCTTCAGCCATTATTTTCGGACCGCTGTTACCGGGCACCGCATCCAGCACGTCCCATGCTGGTGGGGTTCGGCGGACGTCACCTTTGATGTCGTCTGCCGAACAACCGCCCAACTCGGCGATCGCGGCTGCTATCTCACAGGTGCTGACAGCGTCGTCAAGGTCTCTCAGTCGAACGTCGCGCGTTTTAATTGGGCGACTAATTCGGACGTTCAGATCGAGAAGACCTCGCGCAATTTCGCTGCCAGCTTGTCCGCCTTTGAGTTGCAGTCATCCCGCAATCTCGAGAAGTAAACCCCTGTTACAGCTCGTTTTGGCGAACGGAGTCTATTCCCAACTCTGCCAATTGGATCCTGGCCTTTGCCTCCCCATTACATTGGCATATGTGAGCACAGAGTCCTTAAACGCGTCACTGTAACTGCCGCCGATGCTGGCGTACGCATTTCAGTTTTCCTTCTCTTTTTCTCCTTCTTGGAGAAGGAGAGTATTCGCCACTTCTGTAGACCGCTTTGATTTGGCCTTCTTGCCACGTCCGCCATGAGCTTACCATCGGCGGTGGCGAGTTGTGCGGCTGTGGCGGCGCAGCCACTGGAGCAGATCCTCCACCGGCAGATGGGAAGGCTCCTTTTCTTCTTGCCCTTCGTTTCTTTTCTTTTCGGCTGCGGTGGTGGTGGTAGTGGCTGCGACTGCGTACGTCCTGCTCTCTCATTGACGCTGGCAGCTGTTCCCGCGGTGTCAGCTGCTGGTTGGCTGATGCCCTTTCAGGAATCAATCTTGCATGGAAGGCCTCCAGCTTCCTGTCAATTAGAGCCCCAATGTCTGCCATGAGCTCCTCCTCCTAGGTTTGGATGCAGCAGGTACTAGCTGTTTTGGCAGGTAGACCGTTCATGCATTTGTTTGCGGAGGAGGCTAATTTCTTGTGTAAGTCTTTCCGTCTTAGTCGAAAGACTGGTAAGCTAGAACACAACTCTGTGTTCTCTCTCTCAGCCTGGCGACGTTATCATTTGAGTCGGTCCTATGCGCGTTCTTCTGCTGCAGCTTTGATGCTACGTACAGCCAACCTTATGCCACACACTCTCCTTTGAGATTACAGGATCGATCAGCAACTTTTTAGTATCTGGAGGTGAAATCAATTTCCTGACCGAGTTCTACGTCTCCATGAGAACGCATTTCGCGGGCTAACGTTTCCAGGCGGAAGGTTCTTCTTTGCCCTGGTGTTAGTGGGCGTTACGGAAGGATCATACAGGTCTTCTTCTGTTTCAGCCCTGTTGCTCTCTCCTCCAAGCTGCAACTGGGACCGCCGTGAATTTAGCCGCAACAACCGACGTACTCAGGCGCTTTTCGTCGGCCTCACCGATGTGAGCGACACGAACGAACCATCAGACCCACCATCCGCATCGCTCTCACCGGCCTGACTGCTCGTGGTGTTGGGTCGCTTAAAACCTCCCGCTTGTCTCGTGTCGATATTGTTGGTATTTCCGACACGGCTCCTTCTTTTGAGTTTGGCCCACTGTTGTTATGGGGCCCGCGGTTGCTGCTGGCGCATCACCGCAATGCAGCGGATTGCCCCAGATACGTTGGGGCTGCCACAGAGCCTAATTAGGCTACTGGGGTGGATTCCCCAAACAACAGGGTTGACAGGACCACCCTGGGGAGTATTTTTCTTGTCACTGCATGTCATAGTTTTCCTTTTTTGGGGTGTGGTCCTGAATCCCCCTCCCATAGGCTTGGGACTGGGCTCCCCAGCCATTCATCCCATCAGCACCTTAGACCTTAGGATTAGGGTTATTTTGGAAGTTGTCTTCCTCGCGGCCCTGCAGGCCCCAGGCCCTAGTGGGCTTGGGTTGTCCGCGGGTGCGCTTGGCATCGCCGCACAGAGGTCGCCAGGAATCGGTGCGCTTGGTACCGCGCGGCGTCACCCAGGACGAGGACGAGGACTTCCCCAGTCCTCGCCCTGGACCCATTCATGGGGGCGGAAGGCGCTTAGTAGCGCCCGCTGCGGCCCCAGCGGCGGATCAGTCTCTGGCTCCGCCGCCAGCCAAGTTCGGCCGCGGAGGGTAGGGAGCGGCGCCTCGCAACTCCCGACACTCCTCCCCCGCGGCCCCACCACAACCATCAACGGTGGCCCGTCTGAGTCGCGGAGGATGGGGCAGTGGCGCATCGCCATACCAACACTCCTCTTCCTCCGCGACTCACCTCGGCTGCAGCGGTAGGGAGCGGACCAACCTCCCGCAGCAGCCCACCGACACACATCCGGTGGGCTCGCCGAGGCCACACAGGTCCACCTCAGGCCGGCCCTACACTCCGGGCCAGCCAGGGGTTCCTCTTTGTTCACCGCGGTGACCAAGCCACGGCTACTAAGCCCCCGCCACGACAAGGCGGGAACCCGTTCGAGGGAACTAACCTAACCTAACCTAACCTACGAAATCTAAAGCTGCAACATACTCTTTTAATACACCAATTTGACGCTTTGCTTGTCGCACATTTTGAGACTTATTTTGGTTTTCCGATAAAATTACAGAAGTTATATTGATTTTTCTTGAAACCACGTGGCCACGTGTTTTAAGAACCAGAATAGTGCGGCTATATCTAAGAGTGTATCTCAAAAGTGCTTATAACGCGCTTGTAAAACACGTTTAGAGCACAAAAATTGGATCACTCTACAAGATTTTATAGCCTAAAGCGAATATTTTCTTAAAATTAAAATTTTAACGCTCTATAATTCGAAAACCAAATCGAGAACACACATTTTTATTTTCTAAATTTGTGGTCTTTTTAGTATAAAATTCGAATAAAAAAAATTCAGAATTTTTCGTCACGGAATTTTCAAAATATTATAATTTTCAGAAAAAGTGTGTGCCACGTGGTCACTGTTCCGGTGATATCACAGGCTTATAAAGTGGTTAGGAGGAAGCGAGATAAAATATTATTTCAATTGGTCTTTTTTCGAAAAAAATCTAACAAAAACTTCAATAGATATTGAATTTTTGCAATTTTAACATTTATTTGCATAAAACTCGCCGAGACCTTTTCAACGATACCAAGGTCGACAGGTCTAGCTCTCACCGTTGCAGAATAACGACAAGATTTGTATATTGGACGCCATGAAAAAGCCACCAAAATTTCAACTGGCGATATCTCGGCAACCATTGGTCGTATTACACTGGGTTTTCACTATACTTATAGTGATGACATTCTTTATATTAAGAAACACAAATCGCCCACCTTTTCAACCGACATAACGGTGCCCATCACTGGATAGCTGACCGCGAGCTGAGCAGATTGATTCCAAACTTGACTATTCTAGGTCCAGTAGAACGGCAGAAAAACAAGTTTTAGTTAACGTCAGCCATCTTGTTCCGCCATCTTGCTAAGTTTTAAACTGCAATAACATCGGAATGGTAGGTCG
>JAGSMP010000951.1:0-157782 GCA_029286625.1 Parnassius orleans | reverse complement strand
AATTACAGAAGTTATATTGATTTTCTTGAAACCACGTGGCCACGTGTTTTAAGAACCAGAATAGTGCGGCTATATCTAAGAGTGTATCTCAAAAGTGCTTATAACGCGCTTGTAAAACACGTTTAGAGCACAAAAATTGGATCACTCTACAAGATTTTATAGCCTAAAGCGAATATTTTCTTAAAATTAAAATTTTAACGCTCTTTAATTCGAAAACCAAATCGAGAACACACATTTTTATTTTCTAAATTTGTGGTCTTTTTAGTATAAAATTCGAATAAAAAAAATTCAGAATTTTTCGTCACGGAATTTTCAAAATATTATAATTTTCAGAAAAAGTGTGTGCCACGTGGTCACTGTTCCGGTGATATCACAGGCTTATAAAGTGGTTAGGAGGAAGCGAGATAAAATATTATTTTAATTGGTATTTTTCGAAAAAATCTAACAAAAACTTCAATAGATATTGAATTTTTGCAATTTTAACATTTATTTGCATAAAACTCGCCGAGACCTTTTCAACGATACCAAGGTCGACAGGTCTAGCTCTCACCGTTGCAGAATAACGACAAGATTTGTATATTGGACGCCATGAAAAAGCCACCAAAATTTCAACTGGCGATATCTCGGCAACCATTGGTCGTATTACACTGGGTTTTCACTATACTTATAGTGATGACATTCTTTATATTAAGAAACACAAATCGCCCACCTTTTCAACCGACATAACGGTGCCCATCACTGGATAGCTGACCGCGAGCTGAGCAGATTGATTCCAAACTTGACTATTCTAGGTCCAGTAGAACGGCAGAAAAACAAGTTTTAGTTAACGTCAGCCATCTTGTTCCGCCATCTTGCTAAGTTTTAAACTGCAATAACATCGGAATGGTAGGTCGTGAGAGTCGCGGTTTGGATGCTTGACAGGCAGCTTATTACTAAGCAGGTTGCTATTAAGCAGACACTTCTGCACATCGCCTGGTTTATCACTTAAAACACCTACGAACGTACGGACGGGACAACCTAGGAACGATAAGGGGTAGTGCGTATTCCTACCTCTACTTGTTTATATCATTCTTATGTATATCACATATAGAATATATTATTATTCTATTATTTTACATTAGAAGTATTAATAATAGAATAAGTTATGTTAGTTGTAAATAAAATTAATACTAAAGTTTTTATTTATGTTATTAATATTGTGAAGCTCACTAAGTTTTTCTTTAATAGTAGTTCTAAAGCCCAAAGTAAGTCCGAAATTTTAAATTATAGGAGCAACAGGAGTTATAATCTAAAAGAATATGTTAAGTCTAAACACTCCACAATGTATATTATTTGTGTTCGCTATCCCGCAAGAGGGCAATATGGAATTTCTTCGGTCTTATTATCCCTCAAAAACGAGGGGACTGCCTTAATTTATAACCTTTAAACAAGTCTTATTTCAAGCGGGATTAAAGTATTCAGCGTCCTTGTTCATTCTGTCAGAGCGGATTAAGTTAAATGTATAATTTTATATTTTTTTCGTTAATTTTTTTTACAGTGAAGTTTATAACATTTTTATTATAAGTTTATTACATTAAGTTACATTTAAAAACACATATACTTCGAACTATAGTCGCCATCACCATCGATATACAGTAACCGTTCATTGTTTGAATTTGTTATCTTCAGAGGTAGGAGAATTAATCGCTATTGCCAAGGTTAACAGACGAATTGATGATGTTTATCATGGCCACACATAACCTAAATGCTGCTGTCCAATATCAGTTAGAATAATTAAGGTTTGGAAAAGTTGTAGTGGTTGTTTTGCCATCTGTCGACAGTCAAGTGAAAGCCCCGACTTCAGAAGCTAATAAACTAATATATTATAAATAGTTCTCTAAAGTCGGCTGTTATTTTTTTATATAATAGTGCAGTGTGTATAATATAATAATACAGACTATATTCGTGCAGCAAATGACGTCAAATTTAAAATGTAAAGCTGTTGTAAATTTTTGAAGCAGTATTTGCTTTAATGTGTTTATTTCTGCAATATGAAACGGGTCTCAATGAAACCAAACCCTTTTCTAACCAACCATTACACTGCCAGCATGAGCAGATAGATAGAAAAATATCTATCATACAGTTTTACAACTAAGGGTTTGTTTATAAGTCTTCAGTCCGTTTTGGTTTTTCTAGTTGGGCTAATCCAAACATGGGTAACAGAAACCTCCTGTTCATCAACGTAATGCGATCTTCAAATTTGCCGTGTTATTTATAATGTATGGAATGGAATACAATAAGAGACCCATCAGTAACTGACGTATATTCTATGACGCACTAAAAAAAACCTGAAACATTTGGAGTTCATCATTGCATAGCGAACCCAAGCAGACTAGTCTCCACCGGCCGCACCTGCGTACAAATATGACGTATGCGTCATACACTGAGATATATTACCAAAAAACAAAACTAAGACAGTTTATTGAACACACTTGTAATTTCCCACGGGACCACTAACAATTCTCTCCTAAAGAACTAAGTATGTGGCTACATATTACGTATTCACACTACTAATAGTTATATATCACAAAAGATATATTGGTATTGAAATGAAACGACATTGCTCGTTTAAACTATAGCAAGTCTTGGAGAATAAACACTTTTTAATGTGATTTTCTTTCAGAAAGCCTAAAATATCAAAATTAATCTTATTAAAATATATTCGCATGCTTTGCGCAATGAATGACACACTTATGTTATTTAATCTAAATATTTCACACAATTACGATTATATACGACTTAATACTTTAGGAAGATGCAACATTGTAGCATTGTAATTGATTTGGGCTTATTAAATATCTCATTTTTCTAATTAAATGACTCTGTTACAAACTTTCTGCGTGTTCTGGTAAAAATTAGCTGTTGGCTGTTGCTATTTTTCTAAGTTATAAATATTACGAATTAAAAGAAATATTTAACAGCAAAATTACAGCTCATGTAGATACGTCCCTCTGTTGGGCACAGGCATCTCATTTGACTGACTCACTGAGAGGGTTCTAGATTAATTATTAGTCCGACACGCCGCTCCAATGCGTGTTGGTGAACTTCGCGTCTTCGATACATTTTATTCCTCAGATAAACAGATTTTATCACCAATTTATCCTTCGCCGCCGAGCAAGTGGTAAATCAGCACATAAAGTTGCAGTTTTTAATTTTATTGATGCCAGCGGGATTGAACCCGAGTTGCTTAGATATACCTACGTTACAACGCGCGCTGTGCCCTTGACCTACCACGGTTCTTAATTCTTAATAATATTTACAACTATTACGTAAAATATTGAATGGAATTTGTAAATATTGATTTCTTATATTACTACATTAAAACGTAGTATTTTGGTGTTAAGCGCTCGCACTAAATTCCATAATATATGAGCAACCCTTATTCTATCTCCGCCAGCACCACGGAAATTGCTAGATGCAGTTTAAAGGACATTTTACCACGTGATCAGCAGTCAAGGAAGACATCGTGAGGAAACCTGCTGAGAAAGAAAATATTTTGATGACATGATATCAAACTGATGCAGCGCAGTGGACTAATTGCTTCATGATCCTCAGATCTTCAGTCAGATACGAGGCAGACATTTTGTTTGACCTAGTAAGCTACAACTATTTGACAATAATTTAGAGAATTGCATCGAAAACAGTAAACCAAAACTTTGGACATAAAATCAATATCAGTGCTAAAGTTAGACAATTCACGAATTGTATTTGAGTATTGTTTGAGCTCCTTACTGCTATATAAAATCCTGATAAAATTGGTGGTAGGATCATACTACTAAATACGCTGCTTTGATCCCAATAGTTTTAAATGTGACAAATACTGATTTAAGTTGCAGAAAATCTTCTTTGCCATATCATTCAATTATGAATTGCATGCAACTTCTTAAAACAGAAGTAACAGCCTCATTATCAGTGTTCATACTTAACTTCCTGAAAAGCATTTTTACAAATAAAGATGGACATATGCAAGGACACCTGCAATCAACTTCAAACAAGTAAGTAATATATAACCAACAATCTCGAGTTTCAATTCAAACTTCATAATGTCAGTGGAACAAAATGGCCAACACTCAATTCTGACATTGCTGTCTCTAAATACTAGCCTTAGATGGAATGACCTCACAGGGTGCAATTAGACTAGTTCAGTAATCGTTCAAACAAAACAGAATTGATGCATTGCTGCTTGGTGGAAGATTAGTTTTTCGTTCGATTTATGTTTTTACTGAAAGAACGGCAGAAGCTTATATTGAAATTTCATACAGCTAATAAAATTTCGTGTTTTGGTATACTTTTGTTTTAATTGGTAGTTAGTAGGATAGACAAGCCCTTTAAATTTAGATTTTAAAACTGGGACGTAAAGTTATAACCAGTTTTATTTTGTAAGGATATGTACTAGTGTACAATGTAGATTGTTAACTTTTTTGGCAAGTAAGTGACTACCGCCGCCCATAAACAACCGCAACACCAGGGAATTGCAGGAGCCTGGCCTTTAGAAAGGAGTAAGCTTTTTATTGAAGGTCCCTAAGTCGTATTGGTCCGGAAAATCGCCGGTGGTAAACAATTCCACAGAGAAGTTGTATGAAGAAGAAAACCCTAGTAAAGCGCACAGTGGTGGACCGCCAAGCATCCAGATGGTGAGGATGGTATCGTGAATTTTGACGATGTGCGTTCGTGAAATTTGGCGGCTGGAATTAATCCGAAAACACCTCAGAGCACTCGTGGTAGATTCGATAGAAAATGCAAGGGATGCAACATCCCTACGCAGCGCCATTGAATCGAGCCGATCAGAAAGAACTCGGTCGTCGACGATTCGTACCGCTCTGCGCTGGATGCGGTCAAGCGGAAGGAGCTGGCACTGGGGTGCCCCGGCCCAGATATGAGAACAGTATTCCATGTGAGGCCGAACTTGCGCTTTGTTGTTGCAAGCGATGTGCCGGCATGAAATACTGTCTCGCTCCGCTGAGCACGACAAGCTTTT
Source organism: Parnassius orleans (assembly GCA_029286625.1). NCBI lineage: Eukaryota > Metazoa > Arthropoda > Insecta > Lepidoptera > Papilionidae > Parnassius > Parnassius orleans. The sequence goes on along the minus strand of JAGSMP010000951.1, from coordinate 152,765 downwards.
AGAGGCCAATTTGGTCCAAGTGACCACGAAACTGCACGCTATTCGATATGTCGACGCCGAGGATTCCGATGCTAGCTGAGGCAGCAAGGGAGTGTTGAAACTGAGGAGATACGACAAAGGGGTTCTTAGCGGTAAACGTGCAAAGTGTCTTCTGGGGATTGAACTGGACTAGATTTAGTTCCCCAATCCGAGACTTTGTTCAGCAAAGACTCGACTTCAGACAAGTTTGTCATACATTTACATATAGGCACATAAACATGTTTTGGTGATAAAGTAAATGTTCTAGATTGCTTGTCGCTATCTTTGTATTGTTTTACTTGCCATTAAGTAAGTAGATTGAGATGAGGATCGTACGTGTTCACGACGGCAAAAGTAATTGAAAATAGTGATTAAAAAATATATAAAGTGTAATTAAGAAAAGTATTAGTGACGAACCTAAGTGAAGGGTGCAGTAATTTTAACATGTTTACAACTCTTAGTATTATAGTATAGCATCGTTTTGTAATAGTTAAGAAAATAACTCTTCACTTGTACAACATAAAGTCGCCTATCAGAGCGCGACACGTTATAGAACAATCGGGCATTGCGTATTAAGACGTAACATTGATAGTAGTGAAGCAGCAGTATACAACGTAGTAAATGAGACAACTAGTAACCATTGATAAGAAGCAGATAGTACTAGTAGTAATAACTACCGAACAACTTGAAGAAATAGTCAATTGAACAAATCATCTGAAGATATAGTGACCAACCGATAGTGAACAACCGATATAGAACAACCGTAGTTGAACAACCATTTTCAAACCGTGGTCGACAACCAATAGTCAGATGATTTCCGCCGAATAGTTGAGCAGTCGAACCGCTGTCCACTGCCTTGCCATTTGTATTCTATAGTTCGTGCATTTTGATTGGACGTCAGTCCGCAGTACCCCAGCCGCACTCACAAAGACGGCAGTAGACGTATCTACCGAAACCTACTCGTATAGGTGTAGGACGTGAGCGACTCGCGGAGTATCTTCGATAACATTTACTCCCGAGTTTCGCCCGTCCGGCACAGTACCTACTCAGCGGGGTGCATTAGGAGATACCTATATCCAGCAGCGGTCTGCAACAGTTTGATAATGATGAAGTTCTGATGGGGTTTTGAGGTAAATAAAACAATACTTTGTTTTTGTAATTGTAGTCACAAACCACAATCCAAAACAACAGCAAAGAACTGAAATGAACTGAAAGACAGATTTTCTTTACTTGTCAATAAATAATTGCCAAATGAACAAAAAATATTGATGACGAAAATCATTCCTATAATTAAATCGTTAACCATCATGATTTTATGCAACAATTATGCATTCTTAGGTATAATATATGTCTTCAATTATAGTATAGTGTTATTTCTATTTATAAATAATTAATTATCATTTGATATTTATGTTATTTTACATATGGCAACTTCTAAAAACATAACTGCGTTTAGTTTACGATTATATTACGTTTATTTATTAAAATCTTTTATTGATATTATTAATTAATCCGAAGTTCTAAAAATAGTACACTAACATGAAAATATATGGCTTAGTTGCCTTAATATGTAGTACAAATTCTATAACAGTACAACAAAAAAAGTATGCGGTACAAAATCTGCCGTTCACCTTTAGGCTCAGATTGTAAATCCGGGGTCGTGACTTGGTAGTCGAAAAATTAATTTCTTTTACTAAACTAGTTTAAAAGAATATTTTACTTTATTTGCCCGCTTAGCTGGATTTCTAAATTTGAATTTCTCGCGTATCTCATAATTTATGACGTGACAATACTTATTTTATCTTGCACCGTCGACATTTGTTATCGCTTTTGCTTGATATACTTGTTATGAAAACATTAAAACTTTCAAAACAAAAATCAAAACGTTAAAAATTTGAAAACTATTTCATCTTCCCCTATTTTAGTTGTAGCAAAGGTAAACCGAAGCTTTATTTTTAAGACCTTACCTTAATATTCAAATTGATTTTTTTCATAGAAATTCCCTGCAAAATTTTCTAAGAATCTGAAGAAGTACTAGAATATTCATAGCTAATCTATTTTCAAACTACAGACAAATTTTAATTTTAGTTTTATTCCGCCTTTTAATGTTAAATAACCACATCGTCATATGAAATTTTACCTAATTAAAATTATATTGTTACTCGATTTAAGCAACGAAAATAGGAGGCAAATGTACAATATGAACTTAAATGCGATCCGAAGTATGTCACGTATGCTGGGCTAGTATTAATAAATGTATTTAGATCTTTCCCAAGTATGAAATCATATAGCAATCAAATAATAAGTCTTTACCTATGAAATTGCCGTTCTGCAGAACTGGCCATTTCAAATCAAAATAATTTTCGTTTAGCTAAGAATTATAATTTCAAATTAATTTTGTTTTGAAATCATGGAATTACTTTTTCAAAATTAGTAATTTTTTTATTGATTTTCATCGAATTTTAATATTTTTCGTCATTGTGGTTAGGTTAAAAATTCGAGTAATTATGGAATATGAGTACCAACGTGGCAGCAACGTGGCACAAGCGATACAAGCGGCACGCAACATCAATGACGTTTACAGAGCAAATACTACAAACGAACGCACCACCTGTTATTGGTTTGTCCGCTTCCACTCTGAAAATTTCGTCCTGAAAAATGAACCCCGTAGTCGTCCGAAAGCTTTGGTCGACAATGACGAATTAAAGGCGATTGTGGAAGCTGATGATACTCAATCTATGGCTGACTTGGCAGCAGTTTTCGACGTTAGCATCAAAATAATATTGGTCCATCTACGTCAAATTGTCGAGGTAAAAAAACTTGAAAAATAGGTGTCCCTCGAATTCAATGATCACCAGCCCGAAGTACGGGTCGAGTCATGTCTTGCACTGCTGAACAGGCACACAAACGTAGGAATTTGGAACCGTAATCGCACCTACGACAAAAAATGGATTCTGTTTGACTGCAAGCGCTCAGCAAGTTGCTTGGATCCTGGTTCAACACTTAAATAATGCCCTAAACGAAAACTTACCCCTAGAAAAGTGATGGTCACTGTTTGCTTGACTTGCACCGGTGTGATTCATTACAGCTTCTTACCAAATGGAATGATCATTACTGCAGATGTGTACTGTGAAGAACTGAATACAATAAAGGAGAAGCTCACACGTTTCCAACCAATTTTGCTCAATTGCTCGTCCCTGCTGCTCCTGCACGACAACGCGTGATCTCATACTGCACAACAGACGGTCTATTAATTGATTGTCGTTTTAGTTTGAAAATTAAAGAGGTATCATCAGCAAATAATACTGTATCGTGATTATCCCCTACAAGATAAGGTAAGTCATTAATATAGACTAAGAACAGGAATGGGCCAAGAATCGAGCTGTGAGGAACGCCCATTGATACTACTAATCCGGAAGAACCTTTGCCTTTGATAACGATTTTTTGAGTTCTGTTATTTAAATATGAAATAATAAGTCTAAGCGCAATATTTTTGATATCGTAATGTTGTAGTTTCCTGATTAATATCTCATGATCAACACAATCGAAAGCCTTGGAAAGATCACAAAAAATAACTAAGGAATTGTGAATTTTCCCAGGCATTGAAAATATATTTCATAAGCTAAACACCTGCGTCAGTCGTCTAGCGACCCCGTGTGAAACCAAATTTATTCTTATGGAGTAATTTATTTTTGTTAAAAAAAATTAACAATTGATCTAAAATTATCTTTTCAAAAATTTTACTAAAAGTTGGTAGTACAGAAATAGGTCTAAAATTAGCGGGGTCCAATATACTATCAGACTTAAATAAAGGTATTACTTTACTAAGTTTCATTGAATCAGGAAACACACCAGATTCAAATACTAGTTTTAAAAATAATAGCAAGATGAGGTGCAATTAAATCTATTATGGACGGAATAACTGTAACGGAAATCCCCCATAAATCTGCGGTTTTCTTTACATCAAGGGTTTAGAAAAATTTACAATATCTTGTGGTAATACTTTTTCAAATCTAAATTCTTTTAAACACGTATTAACATTCTTAAGGAGCCACCACGTAATTTAGTATCTCTATTGAAAAAACTGACCACCTGGTGATTACTGAAATTAAATATGGAGTTGTAATCTTTCAACCAATGTTCAGTAATACATAAAATATATATAAGTTTCGCCGGGTTAAAATATAGATAATAAGATAGTGTATTTGTCAACAGTCTTAAACCATAGTTTGATAGGTAATATCTATCTCTTGTCAAAAACTTCTTAGTTAAATTATTAACATCAATCAAATGATATTTATCATTATAACTCTTAAAATTAAATCTCAAATTTAAATTACTATTACATGTCAAATTATTCATTATTTTTAAATTATATTTTTGTTTATTTTCCTGTGGCCACCCCTGTATGTAAGGCAATGTAAACAAGATAACCTTATGCACATTTAAGTTATTAAGATATTCAATATATTTTAATAATTGATTCTTGTTCATCTTGTTCATATACTCTTCTCCCAACAAAAATGATTAATATACTATTAGGGTTAAATTTACCAGTTAAAATTTTATTCATAATATCACTGAATGATGCTCCGGGCATGCAGTAATTACTAATCTGTTGGCCTTTTAAACAGTTATTTAATGATATTCCCAAGTTTTTTCCTATGTGATCACTATACACAATAACATTATTTTTTCATTATGTGAATTACTTTTTAAATTTATCTGCTTTGTTATGGTACTGTCATAGTGTAGGTGAAGAAAATGAAGGATTACTGCTTGTCATATTATTAACACACACTGTCCCTAAAGAACCTGGCATTGAGCGCTGATATTCATTTTGATATTTTAATAAGGAGTAAAACGTTCCTCGTTATATTTAGATGACTTTACCAGATTATTCATGGCCAGTATGTGTTCTTTTATCCCATTCTATGCTGATTTATATTTATTTGACATAATTTGTAATGAGGTTTAAAGTGATAAAATTTCTGAATTAAGACACTCTATTTCAGTCTCATAGCAATTTTCCATGTTTTCACCTCAATTGAATATAATTTAAGTTTACTAATTAACTCTTGCTTTTCCTTACATACATTTATATAATTTTTAGTATTAATTTTAGTTTTAACTAATTTTTGCACTTTCCTTATATATTTATTGATTTTTATATATTTTTTTAATTTCCTTCTGCTGCCAGTAATCCTTTCTGCTGTTCTTGATGTGGCAGAATCATCAGTCAAATCTATTTTTGTGGAGGGTTGCAACGTTTTATGAGATTTACATTCTACGAGCTCATCGAACAGACTCTGAGTTTGAAATAATAATAATAATAATAATCTTTATTGACATAATAATATGAGGTTACAAATAGCTTATGAAGCCCCTGAATCCTAAACTAGGTAAGAACCTGTATGTCAGGATTTAGCACTTTCTCCCATGTTTCTTAGCCTAATTAATTTATGTCAAGACATTTTCCAGAGTGTGTTTCCTGATTTAACAAATAACAGTTATTCTTAATATAATAAATAGAATATTATTTGATAATTTTTGGGGGCATGCAGAACAAATGCAGAAGATACGATCAAGGATTTTGTTTTAAGTGTGTGTGTGTGTGTCATGTTAAGTGGAATATGTGTATTACATATATGCTTCACCTATTTCAGTATTGTTTCAGTATCTTCATAGCTTAATGTAACTAGCCAGTTCCTTATTTTAGTTTGACATTCGTGAAGTGATAGTGTAGTAATGTTAGTGCTTGCAAGTTATCAATGTATTGTTTAAATATTCCATATGTACGCGTATGACATATTTCGAAAATAAATGAAGATATTTAATCAAGGATAAATATAGATATATATCAAGGATAAATATAGATATATTTATCCTTGATTAAGACTCAAAATGCTATTTGTTGTCAAACCTGAGGACTAAGATGGAATATTTAAACAATACATTGATAACTTGCAAGCACTAACATTATGGGCCACAGCATCCGCTGTTTACCATAAGGTAGACTGTGTGCTCATTTGTCATCCTTATTCTATAAAAATGAAACACTCACCATACGAAACACAGCAGTATTATGCTGCTGTTTTACGCTATTATGCTGTGAGAGTGTGGTCCTACTACAGTCGAGCCGAACCGAACCATTTGTGCCGCATCCATAATATAGCTGCAACATAGGTCTACTACGTAAAAAGGTAAAAAATACGGTCTCCCTTCAATTTTAACTTCACACTTGGTGACTAACTACAAAATGATCGATGATGAATCAATGTAAATTAACGCCGAATGAATTTAGTTTGGAGAAAATATCTTCATTTATTTTCGAAATATGTCATACGCGTACATATGGATCATGGATGTAACTTCTGTCACTTCAATAGAAGTGACACAAGCTACATCTATACATACATATAATACATCTGTATAAAAGTCGTGTCTGTAATTCTAAGATATTCTTGAAAAAAAAAACAAGTACAGGGACTAAATAAAGGGTTCTGAAACCAAATTAATGGTTTTTAGAATTTTTGTCTGTCTGTCTGTCTGTCTGTCTTTGTATTCCGGATTCACGCTAAAACTACTGGACCGATTTACATGAAATTTTGTATGTAGGTGTTTAGTAACCCGGGGCAACTTATAGGCTACTTTTATTCGATTACAGAACTTCAAAAATAGAAGATTAAGTATTTTCCTTCCTTTAGATGTTAGTAATAGGCGGGATGACGAGTGTTTTCCAAATAAATACCATATTTATAAATGAAGTTTAAAATATAGTTATAACCTTGGTAAAATAATTTGAAACTACATCGATTTAGTAATCAAAACAACGCCATCTATCATTAAATGGAAAAAGTAGTACATTTTGCCTTCAGTTACTAATAAATTAAATAATATAAATAACTTACATTTATATGTTTAAATAATTAGATTATTAAAATTATTTAAAAATTCTAACGTTTAGTTTTTTAGTATTTTTGTTATTTTATTTTAAAAGTGTAATAATTTTAATAAATAATAGTGACGTCTATCAAAAATAAGAAAATTGATAAAGTATTTATTTCAATTACTAATCCATATGTAAACTGATTAAAACTGGCCTGTCTGCAATAACTGCAAAATTTTCATTATCATTATAGTTTTATTAAAGAGATTTTTATATATGTCGTGGCCAGATCGTAGAATTGGTCATATATCATAAATAAGTCATCATTTCGTGAAATGGTGTGTCATTTCATGATATTTTACACTGTTTGTTGGCTTTCATGATATAGCTTGACCAAATCAATGAATAGAAATCGTTTGAAGATATTAATAATTAAACACAACTTTGTTATTTCATGATATGGTCATATGACGATATTATTAAATCGTTTTTCACTGCCAACGGCGCTGATAGCGTATTTTTAACAGAAACAGAACTTTAACATAATTGACATCACTTTATGCCTTATTGATATAATAAATAAATGTTCGTTTCTATCGCTGATATCACTAGATAGTAGTTTTGCTTCCATTATTTCATCATATAATAGCGCCGTCTACTTACTTCTAAATAAACTAAAATGGTAAGTCACTGATAAAATAAAATAATAGAATGCTACTGAATATACGATGTAAATAATTGAAAATTCGTTCGTGGCATCGTTGGATGTGTAATTACTAGGTAGATGTGGTAAACAATCATGTAAAAGCTTAGTTTCAGTTTTTATGAATTGTATTTAAACAAATACGAGGGCCGTGTAGCTCGCCGTGAGATTTCATTATATCACGGGAGAACTTCGTGGGGAAACTTGATGTCTGAGTAATTCAAATAGTCGTGGAGATGTGAAAACCGTTAATATGCATTGAAATATTGCAGCACACTCTACTTTTCTGCCCACAAAACACTAAAGGTAATGAGGAGCCCTGTGCACAGTAGTGAGACGTATATTAGCTGCTACTTTACTTTTTTACCTTTAATGATACTTATAAATCAGTTTGTAATTTAAGATAGCTTTCATATTTTCAGACATATTAAGATATTTGTAACAGTCCTGGTTTCATAGCTCATATGAGTATATGTAAATGTGTAAATGAACAGGCTCTTGCGGACAAATACTTTAATTAAAGAAAGCAGATTTTACTTAAACAAAGGTTCATTTTATTTTACTTGTCAAAGGCGGTAATCAAACTGATTAAAACTTTAATTTCGTGGTACGTAAGCAATATTATATATTTTAGCATATATTTTAATTACAATTTGAAGTGTCGATTTACGTTCTCGGCGGTGAAGGAAAACCTGCATATCTGAGAAGTTTCCCAGTTGAGGTCATCCCGCGATGGAATCAGCGCAGCGAACACTTTTTTTGGCCAAAAACTCTCTGCGGCCTGAAAGCAGTAGTGCATGTAAGCTGCTACTTTTTACTTTTCATTGGGCAATACGAGTATATGCTTTTATTTCATACATATTTTCGTATATTATTGTTTACACTCTACCGTAAATATTAATGGTTGCAGATGAGTAGAACTCATTATCGTCAGTCCATCAAAGTCCATAAAATTAACATAGGCCTCCCCATAAATTGTCAAGTAGCTGGATATTTGCTATAGTTGCCACGCTGGTAGGCTGGTTGGCAACCGCAGCTATTATTATTTTGATCTGTTGTCAGGAAGATGATGCTGCCCATCCTGTTTGTTTTCTATCTCGCCTCTTACGACGGGACGATATGAGGTGGCGGATTATCTTTCACCGCCACAATAGGCGAACATTTTTTTACTCCAGTTCATGAGAGTAGTGCTTCCCACGTTCACTGTGAATAAAATTTATAAGGAATAAAATTATTTTTAAGTATTTTATCGCGTTTAATTTTAACTTTTTTAATTCTCGATGTTTTGGGCACTTTACAGCACCCACGGTCTTTACGGTCATACGGCCACTTTACGGTCTCGGGAGGACTGAGGTGTTTGACGACCTGATGTCATAGTTAGAATAATATGCTTGGGTTTGAATTTAATTTTATTAATTATGGGGTACTTAGCAGATGGTAGCACTCAGCCATCTTCCCTATTAAAATTAGAATGTTTTTTTTTATTTCAATAGCCTCGCGAATCATTATTGGTGGGAATCGGTGTTCTATTGCAAGGATTTGTTGTCTATCAGATCCGATATAATGGTTGGGACCCTACTAAACATGTTGACATACTTCAGACTTCCCGGAGCGTCAGTGCTTCTCATCAAAATGTTCTTTAACGCGGGTTTTGGAACTTTCATTTAAAGATGCGTAAAAAAAACCCCACGTAAAAAAAGTTAAAATTAAACGTAATAAAATCCTTAACATTAGTTTTATTCCATGTGTAGTAAACATCATTATAGAACTGCATTTATGAAATTTTGAAGTCTACTCGAACGAAAAAAAAATCTACATCTATTTTATGGTGCAAATTAATATTAAATAGGACCAATGATATTGTTACGAGCTTAGTTCGAGACAATTAAAACTGCCGAGTGAATTACCAAATTGACACTTTAATTACAGAACACTAATTACAACTAAAAACCACACTAATAACAAAATACAATTGCCTAGATAGACTTTAATTCCCAGTTGTATCGCTTCAGTATTCGCTTGTATCGCCAATTCAATACTGACTCGGTCGCGGTCTATACCGGCCTTATATAGGGCCCAGATAGTTTCCAGAACCTCACTGTAGAAACATCTAGAATGTTCGGGTACATATCGGTCCCGAAATTTCTAAAGGATCTTGACTTCCTAGTTCTGCTACCTCGATACCAGAGGGCGCTAGTGTAAATCAGTGTTGCCATGGTAAACCATTATTAGTGGCGCGCAACACCTCCCTCCTAAGACATGCTCGTCCCGAGCATTATTGGCCCCATAATAACGCGCCAGTCGATCCACATGGACGATCTTAGAGTACCTCTTGCACCTTTCTGTATCCGGTAGGTTACGTCATTGATCCTTCACAATCCGGTACGGTCCGTCCCATTTAGCTTGAAGCTTAGGAGATTTCTTTGCTGCGAACTGGATTGTGTAACCACACTAGTGAACCTTCGTCAAACCCTTTGTTGTTCATTTTGCGGTCATACCGTGTTTTCATCTTCTCAGACGTTTGCTGGCCTGACTGTCTGACGTGCTCATAAATGTCATTCATTTTGTCCCGCAAGTCATTTGTAATCGGTTATACTGTGGGGCATCAGGTGGTATTCCGGTGATCAGGTCTGCAGGCAGCCGTAATTCTCTCCCAAAATTTGCTAAAGCTGGTGTCACTGATGTACTTTCGTGAACAGCGCTTCGATATGACAACAAAAACGGTTGTATGTGCTGTCCCAGTCTGTTGCCGTTTTTCCACAACTTTGCTGGGTACCTTCAATGTCTGATTAAATCTTTCTACCATTCCATCAGATTGTGGGTGGTAAGAAGTTGTCTTGTTTTATGAGTACCATAACTCGGCAAGTTTCCTGGAATATTTGAGACTCAAAATTCCTTCCTTGATCGCTGTGAATCTCAAAGGTACTCCAAAACGACAGAAGACTTCATGAACTAGTTTATCTGTAACTGTTGAAGCTTCTTGATTTGGAATGGCGAAGACTTCTGGCCACTTAGTGAAGTAATCCATCACAACCATGAAATACCATACCACTTTCACTTTCCGGAACGGCCCCGCAACGTCAATGGCTATCCTTCCCATGGTGCACCAACATTGTACAATTTCAATGCACCCCACTACGAGTTTGAGGTCCCTTTACAGCCGCACAACTTGTACATTTGCGACACCAGTCCTCGACATCGTCACGACAGTGGACCCAGTAAACCGTTCTCGGATCTTCAGTAGAGTCGTTTAACTCCCAGGTGGCCTCCTGAACAACCATTATGGTACAGCTGTAGAACATCCGGTACTTTAGCTTTAGGGACAACCATTTGCAAATGACAACTGTCTCCCTGACCATTTTCCCATTTACGGCACAAGACTCCATCCTGAATCAGCAAGCTGTCCATTGGGCCCAATAGCTTTTCGTGGTCGAACTCATCGCTGAAACGTCACCCACTTGGGCTTAGGAGCACTGGTCTTCATCCATTCTAGAATCGGCTTGATGTCCGAATCTTCCTGCTGTGCATGTCGTGGCTGTCTTTCCACTCATTGTTGAGCTGGTCTGTCATAAGCATCCTCACAGATACCACTTCCTTACCCTCTTGCCTAGTACAATGTTTGTAATCTTCAGGACAAGGTCTTTGACAATGCATCTGCGTTGCCATGAGATTTCCCGCTGCGATGTTCGATCACAAAGTCGTATTCTGTAGTAGCTCAATCCATCTCGCAACTTGTCCTTCTGGATTTTGAACTGCAATAGCCATTTCAGTATGGCTGTCTGTAAGAGAAATTTCCGCCCCAGAAGATATTTGCTAAAATGCTGCAAGACTTTACACAGCAAGCAATTCCTCTTCTGACACAATAGTTCCTTTCCGGCTTTGACAAAGACTTGCTGAAGTACGCTATCACAACCTCTTGATCACCATTCCTTTGAGACAACACACCGCCAAGTCCTATATCACTTGTGTCTGTGTCAACTATAAATTCCTTGCTCGCATCAGGGTACCCCAATAGGTGTTTTGCACAGACGGTCCTTGAGCTCCTGAATGCGATATCGCAACTTTCATCCCAGCAGAAATGTCGCTTTCCTCGGTTAGCTTGTGCAGAGGTTTGGCTATCTGCAAAGTTCTTTACAAATCGCCGATAATAGGAGCACAAACCCAAAAATGCTCTAACCTGTGTCTTGTCTTTGAACCGGCCAATCCTGACAGCGGAAATTTCTCTGATCCGTGCGGATACCTTCTTCCGACACTACATACCCCAAAAGCTAACTTGCCGTTTGAATAGTGAGCATTTCTTCGGACTCAACTTGAGGTTGGCACCTGGATCTTCATGAGCACGCGTTCCAGGTTTTGAAGGTGTTCCTCAAACGTACGGCCTACGATGATGATGTCATCCAAGTAGACCAGACAGGCGTCGCTAATTAGTTCGAGTAAGCTCCATCAACCTTTCAAACGTTGCTGGAGCATTGCACAATCCAAACGGCATGACTTTAAATTCACAGACCTTTCCTGTGGAGAATGCAGTTTTCTCCTTGTCCTTAGGGTCTATTTCAACCTGCCAGTAGCCACTTTTCAGGTCCAGCACTAAACCACTTTACGCCTGTAAGCATGTCCAGCGTGTCATCAATTCTTGCAAGGGATAGCTGTCCTTCTTCATAACGTCGTTCAGACGGCGGTAGTCAACACAAAACCGCATGCTACCGTCCTTCTTCTTTACCAGCACCACAGGTGAACACCATGGACTAGATGAAGGTTCAATAACACCTCCTTCACCATTCCTCAATCATGGTTTCCACTTCCTTTTACGTGCTACCGGCAATCTTCTTGGGCGCTGACGGATAGGCAATTCTTCTCCTGTGTTTATTTTGTGTTGAACTAAGCAGTCTTTCCTATGTCAGCATCGTTTGACGAGAAAACATCGGCGTACTTGAGTAACAACTCTTCGCCTTGACCACTTCATATTCGGGGAGAGAACGCTGCGACAGTCTTCTAAAAGTGTGGTCACCCTCGTTTGTGCATCCTTGCTGGGGTCCCAGTCGATGGGTATTGGCACCTACGCAACCAATCCACTCTCTAAGTACCAACCAGTGTGCCTTTTTCCATAATCTGTTCCTGATCACAAAGGTTCAGCACACGTACTCCTGAGATGTCGGTGGTTCTGACCAAAGTTCGAGCCACTTTCCACGGAAGGTCATTGTCCACCCTTTCCACGAGTACACAACGATGAGCTTGCCCAGGATTCGAGGAAGACTAACCGGCACAATCGTTTCCGATCTCGGCGGCAGAACAATCTTCTAAGGCTGTACACATTCCCCGGTATCGCTCCTTCCACGAAAAGTTCATGTCCACATTTCAAAACACCTTGCTTAACATCGATCTCACAACAATTCTTCCTCATGAAGTCTAGGCCCAGGATGCAGTCGTCCATTATATCAGCCACGATGACATTATGCAGGTAGATCATGTTGCCTAGCTTCAACTCCATCTCCTTTCTCCACAGACGGGTATGCGCTGACCGGTGGCTGTTACCAAATTAATGCGCCTCGGTTGTATGCGGAGTCCCAATGAACTGACTTATAAGTTGGGAACTGACAACCGTGCGAGAGGCTCCAGTGTCTATGGTCAGTTTACACGGCGTTCCGTTGACCTCGCCTTTGATGATTAGGCTGTTCCCATCATGGGTTTGTGAGATCGAAACTTGGAGCTCTTTAACATCAGCCAGCACCCGCCCCGCAGTCCTGGCTTTACCGTTTCTGCTGCTGCTGGGCGGTGCTGTTAGCCGCACTACCCTCTCGATCGATCACCTCCCTTTCTACAGTTCGCTTAGGGCAGCTGGATCGAAGATGGCCCCTTTCCCCACAGCCGTAGCACCTAGGACTGTATCCTTTATTGTAGTCGCGAACTGCAGCTGCTGCAGCCTCCTGACGCAATGGGATCGATGATCCTGCCGTACGGCTTCCACCTCCAGTGCATGGGCTAACGCGTCCTTGCGTCTCGTGGTGCCCGAGCCTCACAGCAGCTCTGACTTCAAGGTCGCGGATGCCGTCGATGAATGTCTGCACCAGGTTCCCTACAATGAGCGCAGGTACAGACTGGTATGCTTTTCGAACCAGCTTTTCCACCTCAAGGCCCACTGCTGCAGGTTTTCGTTGCTGCGTTGCACGCGATCTTTGAGCTGCGCACGAAAGACGTGTTCCAGGTGAGCGTCGCCATATCTCGCCCAATGCCTCAAGGAGCTGCTCGTAAGTCACTTCCTTACCGAGAGCTTCCAGAACAGTTAAGGCCTGGTCGCGCAGGCCTAGGGTGAGAGCAGTCATGGCCTGACTTTTATTCCAGCTGTTCGCCTTCATGACAGCCTCGTACTGGATTTTGTAGGCCGACCAGGAAGAAGTCCTGTCGAACGGCGGCACTTTGAATCCACGTAGCGAAGGTGTTGTAGCTACCACGGAGCTGTAATTCCATCTCCATTTTTAGTTCGTCCAGCGTTTTCTTCACGTCAGCCATCACGTTGTTAACCCGATTGTTCACTTGGTTGATTCGGGTTTCAGCTTCCGACAGGCGGTTGTCATGTTGAGCAACCCTATCCTTCACCTCCTTATCTCTTTCCTGAAGGTAGCGTGAAGGTCCTTCAGAAGCATCTGCTCCTCCTGTCCCGCTGCAGCCGCTCTTCCAACCGACGGCCTGTTCTTCCTGTCGGCGGGCCTGTTCCTCCTGTCGGCGGGCCTGCCCCTGCAGCATCATCATCAGAGCACCTGTCAGGTGCTGCAAATGCAGGAGCTGCTGACGGCCGACCTCCGTGGTCGGCAGCTGGCCCTGACGCTTGCGATGTTGTACCACCAAATCGTCTCTGGTCCGTCTCCTGTTGGCGTTGACTTCTGTACGGATACCTCCGTGTCATCTTTAGGTAAAATCGGCATGATTAAATCCCACTCTGACACCAATTACGAGCTTGGGGTTCTGAGACAATTAAAAACTGCTGAGTGAATTACCAAAATTGACACTTTAATTACAGAACACTAATTACAACTAAAACCACACCAATACAATTGTACCATAGATCACTTTAATTCCCATCGCTTCGAAGTATTCGCTTGTATCGCCAATTCAATACTGACTCGGTCGCGGTCTATACCGGCCTTATATAGGGCCTCAGATAGTTTCAGAACCTTCTACTGTAGAAACATCTAGAATGTCGAGTACATATCGGTCCCGAAATTTCTAGAAGGATCTTGACTCTCCTAGTTCTGCTACTCGATACCAGAGGGCGCTAGTGGTAACTAGTGTTGCCATGTATAAACCATTAATAGTGGCGCGCAATATGAATAAAATATTTCAAATAAACATTATACCGTAAATTGATAGAAGACCATGAAATTAATCATTATTTTGTTAAAACTAAATTAACTTTAATTATGAATGAATGTAAAGACTAAAATGTAAATAATAATAATAAATTTTGATTCCAAGACAATTAACCTTTCTTATGAATACATCGGAAGACACGCCCGATATAAAAATAGTAGGTGTTTCTAGACATATATATTTACGTGTTCCTGTAGCATATTATATCTATGCCAATACCCATCATCTACGTCTAATAGACTTTTAGGATTAAAAAAAAATATTTGACAGACACAGACACCGAGGTGACTCTAAAAGTGATCGAATTTTACGGACTCATATAGTTCACTACAAAGCATTTCATCTAACCCGTTTCGAAGTAAATCGAAATTCAATTATTTTAAAATAAAAGATGCACTGTATAGATTTTTTGTCAAGGTATTAACTTGAATCTTGCTGGCTGCCAAGTCATAGTGGCATACGTGACAACGAAATTGTCGATTCTTTAGCAAAACAATCTACCTCCGGTACCCTCATGCATCATATAACATTTATACTCATGACCTTATTTTCTGAAAATCCATCAGATGTCAGATTGGAACTCTCTTTGAAAAAACTCAGAACAGTATCGGTAAATATTATGCAGAACTCCAACCTGACATCCCTCCAAACTATGGTTTTTAAATTCAGAAATGGCTCTAAACATAGTACATCTGTCATATGTAGAATTAGATTGGGTCACACTTGTTCACCTGTATTTTTGGCAAAACTTAAGATTAAAGATAGCTCAATTTGTAAGTGTGGATTAGACGAAGGTACGATCGATCATAAATTTTTAACTGCCTAAACTCGTTTCACTATACAATTTTCTTCCAATAACATCCCTCGTCCTATAAATGTTAAGTCTTTGTTAAATTTAGTTTACACTCCTTTGTACAAACTTTATTAGACTTCATATCCATTAATAACATTAAACTATAGTACTTTTGCTACTTACCCATATCCATTTTATTATATTAGCAATAATTTTGTAAGAATATTATATGTTAATTCATTCGAAAATAACTCATATGTAACTTGTAACTTCGTAACATAAAACAAGGCATTTCACGGAAACGAAACTAGCTGAATACTCTGTGACTTTCATGAAATACTTGACGCTGGCAGAATCCATTGAAGCAAAACTAGGAAAAAAAAGTGATCGAATTTTGCTAAATTTGGCACGGAACAGCATTTAATGATGTTCCTAAATTCAAGCTCACGCGAGCCAAGCCGCGGGTATAAAGCTAGTATATTATATATCTGTTACTATCACACTGTTATTACAGTCTAACATTAATTTTCTGCTGAACTTATGCCTACCCCATAAATTGACACAAAGTACGGTCCTGAGCCACCTTCATCAATCGACAAAATCTCTCTAGCTTGTGGTAACTAAAAACTGTGCATACCGGTACGAGGCTGCCACTCGAAAACTTTGCTTATCTATCGGTTGTCGGTTATATGGCTGGCTCAATGCCACTTCAGCTTACAGATCCGCTGGTTTATGTCAGTTACTCTTGGTCTTCTGCGGATATCCTCGTTACAGGCGAATTTAATCTAGTCATTTCTTTTTAGGATAATTTGTAATAACTTTACTCTTAGGAATGGAACCTAAATGTTTTTTGTCCTCACGCCAGTTGTGAACTCACTCGACTACTTCACAAGGGACAAGTTTTCTGCACGTGACATTTTAAATCATTATTCAACAGAATAAGGAAAATTTCATAAGAGCGCTTTAATTATTCAAGTAAGTGAATATTTTATATGAATATAATAAGCATTTTTAATTATATAAATACAAAAAAGACATAATATGATTAACACATCACACCACATCACATAATCAGTCTGCGACAGTCCACTGCGGACGTAGGACTCTCCCAAGGCGAGCTAGTAAGCCCGATCTTTGGCTTCACGCATTCAGTTGCTGCCAGTCGTCTTGATCTTGTGCAGATCTTAACTTCATCTAGTCAAGGAGCGTCCCACATTGCATTGACCTAAGCGTGATTTCCACTCTATGACAACGGGAAACAAGTACGTCGTGCTTGAATACTGCTAACACATATGGGCTGGTGCTGCAAAATGCCACCTAGCAGCATGGGCCAGTGGAGAGACGTGCTAAGAGGTTGATGGAGGTTGGTGCATTGGTAACCATGATTTGGTTGAAACAATCTTGTCAGCCTCGAGCACAGGCGCAGAGTAGCCAGCTTCTCAGTATTCTATAGGATGCATTTCGGAGAGTGTGCGCAGGAATTACATGCTTTAATTAATCTCTCTCCTTTCCACCATCGGACAACCATGGGGTCGGCGGGTCTTCCACAATTTGTTGTCGATATTCCACGCATTAGAACCAAATGGTTTGCTTCGCCTTTTGTAATGCATACAGCAAAGTAGTGGAATAATTTACCGGCGTCTATCTTTCCGTCCGAATATAATCTGGGCATCTTCAAGGCAAGAGTGAATAGGCGTTTGTAACGCTAAGACAGTGCGATTTACCATCTAGGGCTTCATAATCATTTACCACCAGGTGGGATTGTGGTCAAGCACCGGTTTATAATAAGTAAAAAATAATAATTTATTGCGTCTATGTAATAAATACATTTCATATCATTTCATTTCGTCTCACATACGATTACAACGCAAAATTTTCAAATCTTACCTTAAGGCTAATCACCATTCTTCATCTGGTAAGATTACAGTCGCATTGTGTGTTTAAAGTGAATAAAAAATGTGTATTTCTTAATTTTTCGTGACAACGGCGACTCGGTCGATAAACTACGACAATTTTTCAAAAAGACAGACACATCCAGGGTCTGTCGATCGACAAAATATAACTCCATTAAATACTGTAATGTAACAGAAAGACAAATTAAGGAAGTCTTGCATAAACTTAATATAAATAAAGGAGTAGGCTTTGTTCAGCTTTGAAAAATTATTATATATTTTTAAATATATGTTAATTGCAATTCGAAGTGTCGATTTACCACGTTCTCGGCGTTGAAAGAAAACCGGCACATCTTAGAATTTCCCCAGTTGAGGTGATCGCGCGTTGGCCTTTTTACAAAGCCTGTGGCCTGTGCCCAGTAGTGACATGTATAAAGGCTGCTACTTTTTAGTTTTAATGGGGCCATTATGCTGGTTTTATTTCATTCATATTACGTGAGTTGTTTCACGTTCTGAATTTATTTGAAGAATGTTTTAATTTCAATAGTCTCGCGAATCATCTTTCGCGACTCTAAAAGTGATCGAATTTTGCTAAATTTGGAACGGAATAGCATTTAATGATGTTTCTAAATTGAAGACCATGCGAGCAAAGCCGCGGGTAAAAAGCTAGTATTAAATATGCAGTTTACTGGATTCTTCAGATCCTTACCGACATTTTTTTTTTGTGTGAGCTAGCTGCTTCAGGTCTTCCAAGACCACTATCTCAGCGACCATTATAACCTATTATTAGGTCCTTACATATGAAATTAGCGTTTTGTACAGGAGGAATATAAAGTCAATTTTTTTTTGTAAAATATATTTAATTAATCAAAGTATGCACCGTTGTTATCTATGCACTTTTGCCATCTCATAGGTAGTTCATTGATCCTTTTACTAAAAAAACCATGGGGGCGAGAATCAATAAACTCTTTGAAGGTGGTTTGACTGCCGCATCGGAGTTGAATTTATTTCCTGTAAGAAGTTGTCCAAATTCCGGAAAAATGGTAATCTGTTGGAGCAAGGTCTGGGAGTACGGTGGATGCAGACATTCCAATTGTAGCTCATCTAACTTAGTGGTTGTTTGTTGTACAGTGTGTGGTCTTGCGTTGTCGTGAAGCAACAGTGGCCTAGAGCGATTGACCAATCTCGGTTGTTTAGCAGCTAGTTCTTCCTTCATGGTTTGCAGTTGCTGACAATAAATATCTTCCGTAATCGTTTGGCCAGATTTAGAAAGCTTTAGTAAACGACACCGGCGCTAGTCCACCAAACACTCATAAGGAACTTTTCTGAGTCAATTTTCGTTTAGGCAGGATTTGGCTGGGTCTCCAGGGTTCAGCCACGACGAGCACGATTCAATTTAAAATCCCTTCATTATTGTGTCGGTTGAGCAAAGTAACACAGCAGTCGACGCGTGTTTACAAGTTCGATTCACTTAATTCATGAGGTACCCATCGTTCAAGTTTTTACTTTCCGATTTGCTTCAAGAGAAATTAATAAAGTTTTATCACTTACCCCGAAGCCTGCAGCTATCTCTGAAGTGCTTTGTGATGGATTCGCTTCCACAATAGCCTTTAATTCTTAATTTTCCATTTTGGTCTCCAGCCGTCCACGGGTTGTTTCTGAAGGTCGAAATTTCCAGAACGAGAACGTTGAAACCAAAAACGTACCGTGCTTTTGCGACACCAGCGCCGTACACATAATTCTTCGAGCTGTTTCTGCAGCACTGGTGCCACGGTAGAACTCGTACTGTAAATATACCGATATTTCATGTTTTCATTGTGCGGTAATAAGCGACGCCAAAGAAAAAATAATGAGGAAAAACAAATGAATGACTGTTTTCAAAACACAAATGTACCAGCTAAATGAATTTATAAATTTCAATTGGAATTTTAACCAAAGAGGAGATATTTAGATCAAAGTGGTCAGTACGACAAAACGCTAATTTCATATTTAAGGACCTAATATAATGGCTGCTATCAATATTTATCACCGAAGAGCCTTACACTTTAAATTTATTGTAAGTTTTTTACTTTTAATGCTTTCACTTTCACTAGGTTTACCGTTACCTCTTCATATCTTTTACTATATCTCAAGTGTAATATAGCTCTCTGCACAACATTCCAATAAAAAATCACTTATGAGTATGTACAGTGTTTTTGCGACTGATAATTCCGTAAGGCGAAAACGCGTTTAATTAATAAATTACTAACAATAACAATAGATGAGTACATTTTTGTGTTATAATTATTAAATCAATGATAATGGAGTTACACTGACAAAGATAAAAAAATGCAACGAAGATTTTTTTCTTGATAAAGCCATAAATTTGAATAAATTCTCAGAACATTGCTAAAGACGTTTAAAATGCAAATGGATGATCAAAAGTGCTTCAAGGTGAGGCCCTCGTTAATAACTCATGTATATTAAAAACTTCATAACAATTAACTATCTTATTCTCTTTACTTGCATATTATGCTACTGAACCGTGTTCTCTAGATTCTTCAACAAATTACTTAAGACCAAGTGATTCCAAATTACAATATATTAAAAGAAATGTTAATTATGTGCAATATTTAAAAGCCAAAATAAATTTTTTTCTGTTCCGGAACCTTCGTTTGAGTGAATTTTGCGGTTTTCAAAAGCAAATAATAACAATCATTTAAGTAACCTTCTTAATATTATTTTTAACTTGCATTTTCTGGTCAGAATAAATTTTAAATAAATTGCTGCTTATAATGCAATGTAATTATCTCGCCTCTAATATTTGCGCTGAAATCTCTATTAAGTGAGTACAATAGGGGAGTAAATTAAATGGCTTTGGCAAAATTCTGCCAAAGCTTCTAACATTAATGAACGAAATTTTCATACGCTTTAATAATGCATTTATTGACCTTACCGCTATATATGCAACCTTAGTTTAATTATTCCATAATATGAAGTAGTTTTTATCTAGGTTTAGAAAAATTAAGATTAGTATATATAGTGATCCTCCACCGTTAATTAGGTTTCCACTCATATTGTAAAGAGTTTACGATAATCTTTTTTCCGTCGTATTATATTTATTAAAGTTGTTTATATTTACCCTCAGGTTTAAAATAGAATCTGATTCAAGATAGAAATCTCTAAGGAATTTGCCAACTAAAATCTAAAGTACGGAAATTGATAGCATAATATGTCAAAATTCGCGACGGCTGTGGCGCCGCGACTAAGGAAGGAGTTCTTTGAATGGAAAAGACTTTTCTAAAACCACGGTTTGAACATGAGACTATCGATAAGCCACGTTGTGTAATAAGTCGGTTTGAGTTAATAGTTATCAATATTTCGATATTAGTTCTCAAAAAGCTTAAAATTAGCTTAAAAGCTTTTACATTTTTTAAGAAAATTCATCCTGTCATGTCATGATTTAACATGCCCTCGAAATATTTTAATTTCGTAGTGACACAAGTTTTTTCACGATGTTTTACCTCTTCTATGTGCGTTTAGTATATCAACACCAAAGTTACAATGTTACCGGTGCGGTGATCGAACTCTAACGCTCGCGTGTCTTGAAGGCAAGCGTTAAATACCTGACCTACCACGGCTCTAATTAGGTACAACTATAAGAAAATTGTTGTGACACATATAATTTTATTACAATTTTGGGGTAATATAATAGGTACTTCGCTTGAACAATAATACGTCAACCTTATCCTTCTAAGACAGAGTCTGCTGAGTATAGTCTATCTTGTTAGATATGTATGTGTTTCAGTTTCAAATTAATACATTTTTACTATATTACACAAATTAAATTATTTAAATAAATTTACTTGGTGAACAGAGTGAACCATACATCAATTTAGTCCCTGAATCGTCGATTGACTCTATTCACATTAATCTTCTCAGTGGCAGAAGCATGTATAACTTGGAAAAAGTCAGTAAAATTGCTTTCCGTCACCGTTCATATCAGATTCGCGCCTGCGTACAGCATGTGCCTATTTTGTTAGTTATAATTAATCAGTTTGATAACTAATCATAACAGTTTTTACCATATAAATCTTTTATTTTAATTTTTTTGGTGTATGACTTGGAATATATTTTTATATACTATTAGATTTTCTCCTGTATCATGGAGGTAGTTTACATACATAAATTCCATAAGGACAAACATCCAGACCCGGAATAATTATTTGTAGACTATACAAATACTTATTTAGTGCGGGATTTGAAGCCGCGACCCTCAGCGCAGCAACTCATTGATAAACCACTGCGCCACGAAGCCGTAATTAAATAATAAGTAGAAAAATTTAGTAAGAAACTGTTGTTGAAACTTTCAATAACTGGTGCAACAGTGCAATTTCATGCTATTAAACTGAATAAAACTTTACAGTAAACTGGTGGAGTTATTGATGTTATTTCCCCTCTTACGCGCAGGAAATGTTAACTAATTAATGAACAAATATCTCCGTTCGTTGTCAGCATAATATGAGAATACCATTCCCATCTCGTACCGTAGGTTTTTGAAATAACAAGCGATGTGTGCTCGCTTGTCATATTCAACTGACAGTAAGTGTACGCTGTGTATGTGGCCCATAGTCACTTATATCTATCGTCAATAGGGTATTATACACATTTTCAAATAGTGTTTTATATGAATCTTAGAGTAATAATGAACTATTATAATTTTTATATAAATGTTTTAAAACCGAATAGTGCCATAAAAATACTTTTAATCTATCATTTTAAATTTTTGCGCGAAAAGGCTTATACATAACTATGCATAAGACACTCTGACCTGGTATAGTGGTATTGTATAAACAAAAGTTAGTAATAGGTACTTACATTCATGTTTTAATATTCCTCAACTCGGCAGAACAAAACTCAGGATTGCATGCAAAACATTTTGCCACTTTCAATGTATTTCTTTTTGGTAGATTGGTACTTTCTGCTTTTACGAATCCGTCTTCCATAATGCCATTTCAATTAAATATGGTATAAAAGTCAATAATCGTGATGATAAGTTGAATAATTTCGAAATAACATACAGCACATTAGCTTGGTTACTATAAAAGTGACGTCACAACGGAATTTAATATAGCGGATAGCGTTTTAGACGTTTGAAGCATAGATTAAAAATTATTCTTTAAATTAAATTATAAAATTTATAATGCACCACAATATAATAAAAATCAACATTTCTCGTTTACTTTTACAAAACCTATCATAAATACGTATTTTTATTTTTACATGGTACCCCTGAGAACTTACATAAAATTCCTTGTTACGCGTAAAAAAAGGGTCTCAGAATCTCTGTACTCACCATACTGGTAGGTAATATAATTGTCCTGTATAACAACCATGCTGGTTACGAAAAACACAGGCTAAAAGCTCCGACGTAGGCGCAGGACGTGTGCTACTGTGATCGCCAATCTCAGTATTCAATCTCAAAGCATGTCGTGCTTGGCGGATGGTGATCACAATGCCGCAAACAATGAGAGAAGTTGCTATCCAACGGTGAATTTATACTAGCCGATGAAAAGTGTAGTGATATTTATAATAAATACAAACCCTATAAAATGCTGAGCACAGTAAAGTAACAGATTTAAACTGATATATTTTTAAATTAACATATCTTTCATTAAGTGTTTTTTGTTCAAACGATGTTTTTATAAAATATTAAACAATGTCAAGTCATCAATCTTGTAATTTTCAACGTAATTATTTTTGTATGAACATATTAGAAAAAAGTAAAATAATCATAAATGAAAATTTATGAAAGGATAGTTGGGAGTTTTGGCAGGATCTTGACCGTCGGCAGACTGTTGCTCCTGTTTTATCGTCACTAGCAAGACGGGAAATACAGCTAACCTACAAAGGCGGTCAAGGGTCATTTGACCCACAACTGTTACTTTGTCTCTAACTATGCATATATGCGTAGTATAATTGTAAAATTAATAAGCAATATTCATTG
The DNA here is from genome assembly GCA_029286625.1 of Parnassius orleans. Classification (NCBI taxonomy): domain Eukaryota; kingdom Metazoa; phylum Arthropoda; class Insecta; order Lepidoptera; family Papilionidae; genus Parnassius; species Parnassius orleans. Next base: position 129,119 of record JAGSMP010000951.1, on the reverse strand, counting down.
TAACATAGGAAAATGAAATATTTTCGGTTTCTAGTGTAAATATGTGTTTAATAAAAAAATTATAATTATGACATATAAACATTTTTAATTGATTGCATCTGCTACATAGTGACTTTTTGCACAAGTCATACGCTTTATTAGTTTTACAATGAGTTTGATAGCAATTACACCTCTTTCTCAACTGAGCTGCTGTTATTTCTGAGGCGATAGAAAGTTGCAGTGAGTTTTAAGGAGTGGGTTCTTCTAAAGTGTTACTCAGTTCAAACATCAATTGCAGAATAAAGTCTCTTCTACGTACTTTTTTGTTGTTTATTTCTTGGTACAAAACCCAGGCATTTATTGCAGATAAATATAAAATATTATAAAATACTTGTACCAGCCATATTTTAGAAGGTGCTTTTGTGTTTTATCTTCTTGCCATTTCATCGACCACATCAACACCCTGTTAATTGAAAGTAAAACATTACAGTTTCAGATTTTTTTCTTGATATCGCCACTGTGTACGATTACTATCATGTAATGTACTCAATAACAAAACATGCTTGCTTCTCTTTGTTTGGTAAACTGTCAATAAACATTAGTAATTTTCTCTTTTTAGTGCTTTGGTGTTATATAAATCCACTGTTAGATTATTTAGATAGATGGGATGTCGCGTTTTCATTTATTTAAATTACCAACAAGCAAGTTCTGTTCGATAGATACAGATGTGAAAAAGTTGTCTGTAGTCACATTTCTACCTTTATCAGAAATGGTTCCATTAGATGTATGACAACGTGTTGTCCAAGACTTTTTCCATCTTTCCCAAGATATGCGTAAGAATTCAACAAATATTTCGATTTGACATCAACACAGAGCCAAAATTTCATTCCAAATTTATCAGGTTTATTAGCCATACATTGAATAAAAGGACATCGAACTTTTGTAGCAAACAACTGTTCATCTATTGTTAAATTTTCTCCCGACTTGCAGTACAAAATGCAGTTGTCCATAAAGCGATTCTATACATGAGAAATCGATGCAAATTTATCTGTTATAATTTTCGTAGATAATACTAGATCTCACATTCTGAATCTATTCCCTAGGCATAGTTTTAGAAAAATATGGAATGCCCATATTTTACTCGACAAATCATTTACAGATATATTCTCACTAAAACAACTTAACACAGAATTTAAATTAATTTTTCAAGTTCTAGGAAATAGACCATGAATGACCAAACCCAAATTTTTTTATGTGTCGTAAAATCGTATCATCTACCAAAAGTTTCCAGGCTGTCATGAATTTCTCCAACTTGTCTTCGTGCATAGGCGATAGGTATTGGCTGTTCAGCCATAACATTATGACCTGCTGCCTCTGAGCTATTTTCTAGTATATATTTCACAATATTCCACCTGATAACATCATATTATTATGAGTGTACTTCTCTTGTTTGTCGTTGAATGGCATTCAATGGTATGATGTTGTCTGAATCATCAGTAGACTTGAATCAGAGCTGCAGGAATATGTGAATCACTGTCTTCAACTTCTGGTGGTAGTACACCTTCACCTTCACTATCAGATTTATCTTCAAGAAACGATTGCAATAATGTCAATATTTCTTCTTCACGAATACACTGATACATTTTTCACGAAATACCAACCAAAATAGTGAAATTGACTAAATGAGAATGCGTAGAGTAATGAACGTGTAAACGAAAATGTGTAGGCATGTAAAAGAAGATAAGTCAATAAAATTAAAGTAAATATAATTATACCCACAACAACAATTAATTCATCTATTGAATATGTCAAATGACCCTAGCTGTCATTGTATATGAATGCGATTTTATTCATATTTGTATGAACAAATTACAATGTAAATACTTTTGTTTATAAAACAATCGTAATTCATTAAAAGTCACAACAACACTATATAAACAAATAGTGACAAAGTAATCAGCGCTGCAAGTCCAAATTAGGGTCAAATGACCCGTGTCGCCTTGCTAGTGTTAATAATAGTTTGAAGTGGATTTTAGTAAGTAAAAATGACACAAGTTTGTGTATTTAGTGTCTGCAAATGTGAAATATTAATTAAAATGACGAAACAAGTCCTTCGAATTAAACCTCAAGTTATTTTGTTCGCTTAGGAGCCTTAAGAACTGTCGTCAACGACTGACCGCAGACTTAAGCTGTAGTGAAAATCTCCCAGACAATTCTCTTTGCAATATCGTGAATCAGCATATTGTGTATTTTGGGTAAATTTTTTTGTCATTTGACACTAGCAAAAGTATAACCATACGAGACCATAGCTAACAAAAATATTTGCTCTTCAACAAATAATCAGCAACGTTTTACTTAAAATTGCATTTATCCAATTGAGTACTTTAAGTTATCTCTTTAATTAAAACGTGCACTTTCTATGCCATTATATCTTAAATGGAATGCTCTCGTAATTTTTAATGACCAAGGCTCTCCTTAGAGCTCTTAATTTAGAGCTTGTATTCAATAAAGGATCATTAAGTTTAGTGAAGTTGTTTGTAGATAGACTATTTTGGAGATTTAAGATTAAACTCTTTAACATTTATGTACTATTGTATGTCTTATGTTGTTAATGTTGCGCGCCACTATTAATGGTTTATACATGGCTAGTTACCACTAGCGCCTCTAGTCGAGTAGCAGAACTAGGAGAGTCAAGATCCTTCTAGAAATTTCGGGACCGATATGTACTCGAACATTCTAGATGTTTCTACAGTAGAAGGTTCTGGAAACTATCTGAGGTTCTATATAGGGCCGCTATAGACCGCGACCGGGGCAGTATTGAATTGCGATACAAGCGAATACTTCGCGATACAACTGCGAATTAAAGTGATCTGTAGTACAATTGTATTTTATATTAGTGTGGTTTTAGTTGTAATTAGTGTTCTGTAATTAAAGTGTCAATTTTGGTAATTCACTCGGCAGTTTTTAATTGTCTCGAACCCAAGCTCGTAACAATTGGTGTCAGAAGTGGGATTTAATCATGCCATTACCTAAAGATGACACGAAGGGTATCCGTACCTGAAGCCAACGCCAACAGGAGACGGACCAGAAACGATTTGGTGGTACAACATCGCAAGCGTCGGAGGGGCTGCCGACCACGGAGGTCGGCCCGTCAGCAGCTCCTGCATTTGCAGCACCTGACTTAGGTGCTCTGATGATGATGCTGCAGGAGCAGGCCGCCCGACAGGAAGAACAGGCCCGCCGACAGGAAGAACAGGCCCGTCGGTTGGAAGAGCGGCTGCAGCGGGGACAGGAGGAGCAGATGCTTTCATGAAGGACCTTCACGCCACCTTCAAAGAGATAAGGAGGTGAAGGATAGGGTTGCTCAACATGACAACCGCCTGTCGGAAGCTGAAACCCGAATCAACCAAGTGAACAATCGGGTTGACAACGGATGGCTGACGAAGAAAACGCTGGACGAACTAAAATTGGGGATGGAATTACAGCTCCCGTGGTAGCTACAACACCTTCGCTACGTGGATTCAAAGTGCCGCCGTTCGACGGGACTTCTTCCTGGTCGGCGTACAGAATCCAGTTCGAGGCTGTCATGAAGGCGAACGGCTGAATAAAGTCAGGCCATGACTGCTCACCCTAGGCTTGCGCGACCAGGCCTTAACTGTTCTGGAAGCTCTCGGTAGAAGTGACTTACGAGCAGCTCCTTGAGGCGTTGGAGGCGAGATATGGTGACGCTCACCTGGAACACGTCTTTCGTGCGCAGCTCAAAGATCGCGTGCAACGCAGCAGCGAAACCCGCAGTGGGCCTTGAGGTAGAGAAGCTGGTTCGAAAAGCATACCAGTCTGTACCAGCGCTCATTGTAGGGAACCTGGTGCAGACATTCATCGACGGCATCCGCGACCTTGAAGTCAGAGCAGCTGTGAGGCTGGGCACCACGAGACGCTTAGGACGCCTTGGCCCATGCACTGGAGGTGGAAGCTGCGTGGCAGGATCATCGTGCCCATCGCGTCAGGGAGGTTGCAGCAGCTACAGTTCGCGACCGCAATAAAGGATACAGCCCTAGGTGCTACGGCTGTGGGGAAAGGGCCATCTTCGATCCAGCTGCCCAAGCGAACTAGAAAGGAAGGTGAACTATCTCGAGAGGGCAGTACGGCTTACAGCACTGCCCAGCACAGCGGAAAATCTCATGGCAACGCAGATGCATTGTCAAGAAGATCTTGTCCTGAAGATTGCAAGCATTGTACTAGGCAAGAGAGTAAGGAAGTGGTGTCTGTGAGGATGCTCAGGACGGACCAACTCAACAATGAGTGGAAGGACAGCCTACAACATGCACAGCAGGAAGATCCGGACATCAAGCCGATTCTGGAATGGATGAAGCCAGTGCTCCTAAGCCCAAGTGGAGTGACGTCTCAGCGATGAGTTCGACCACGAAAGCTATTGGGCCCAATGGGACAGCTTGCTGATTCAGGATGGAGTCCCAGCCGTAAATGGGAAAATGGTCGGGGAGACAGGTCATTTGCAAATGGTTGTCCCAAAGCTAGTACGGATGTTCTACAGCTGGACCATAATGGTTGTTCAAGAGGCCACCTGGGAGTTAAACGAACTCTACTGAAGATCCGAGAACGGTTTTACTGGGTCCACTGTCGTGATGATGTCGAGGACTGGTGTCGCAAATGTACAATTTGTGCGGCTGTAAAGGGACCTCAAACTGTAGTAGAGGTGCATTGAAATTGTACAATGTTGGTGCACCATGGGAGAGGATAGCCATTGACGTTGCGGGGCCGTTTCAGAAAGTGAAAGTGGTAACAAGTATTTCATGGTTGTGATGGATTACTTCACTAAGTGGCCAGAAGTCTTCGCCATTCCAAATCAAGAAGCTTCAACAGTTGCAGATAAACTAGTTCATGAAGTCTTCTGTCGTTTTTGAGTACCTTTAGATTCACAGCGATCAAGGAAGGAATTTTGAGTCTCAATATTCCAGGAAACTTGCCGAGTTATGGGTACTCATAAACAAGAACATATTAGCTTCTAACGACACCCACGAGATAATGGGTAATGGATTCTCTTTACGTTAAAACGTGGCAAAATCTTGTTACAATTGTCGCTAAAGAATTTTATGCACAAAAAATGTACTGGTAACAGTTTTAGTAGAATAAAATAACTCGTTCAATTATGCACTACAATTAAGACAATGAACTGAAATTAATTATAAATCGAACCATTACTTGTGATGAAAAGTGAATACTGTACGATAATCGAAGCGCTCGTCGCAATGGCTGAACCCGAGACCCAGCCAAATCCGCCCTAAACGAAAATTGACTCAGAAAAGTTACTTGTGAGTGTTTGGTGGACTAGCGCCGGTGTCGTTCACACAGTCAAAATCTGGCCAAACGATTACGGCAGATATCTATTGTCAGCAACTGCAAACCATGAAGGAAGAACTAGCTGCTAAACAACTGAGATTGGTCAATCGCTCTAGGCCACTGCTGCTTCACGACAACGTAAGACCACACACTGCACAACAAACAACTGCTAAGTTAGATGAGTTACAATTGGAATGTCTGCGACATTCACCGTACCCTGGACCTTGCTCCAACAGGTAACCATTTTTCGGAATTTGGACAACTTCTTACAAGGAAAAAATCCAACACCGATGGGCAGTCCAAACCGCCTTCAAAGAGTTTATTGATTCTCGCCCTGGTTTTTTAGTAAAGGGATCAATGAACCACCTATGAGAGCAAAGTGCATAGATAACAACGGTGTATACTTGATTAATTAAATATATTTTACAAAAAAATTGACTTATATCTCCGTACAAAACGCTAATTTCATATGTAAGGACCTAATATTATAGTATGTAATTTATTTACTTAATCGTACTTATTTAGGTTACAATCGCCACTATCGTATACAGTGCTGTCTAAAGATTATGAGATTTCGCCAGAAACTTTTGCGGTTAAGTGAGCTAATTTTGAAAGCTATTTTAACACTTACTCGAAGTTAAAAAATTGCTTGTTCGAAGTTATTTAAGGACAACGACATAGACTCTTGCTTGGTACAAAACCATTCTAGATATTAGAAGAGGCCTGTGTCTGTCAGTAAAACGTCAGTAGGCAGGTTGCTATATCTTACCGTAGTAGTAAGTGAAGTGCATACGGTAACTAATTTCAGTTCATTGTCTTAATTGTAGTGCATAATTGAACGAGTTATTTTATTCTACTAAAACTGTTACCAGTACATTTTTTGTGCATAAAATTCTTTAGCGACAATTGTAACAAGATTTTGCCACGTTTAGCAACGTAAAGAGAATCCATTACCCCATTCCTTCGCGAGGGTCTTGTTAGAAACTAATATAGGAAAATTCCATGGAAAATACGAGAAAAATCTTATTATGACTCCATAGATGACATCATAACCGTCTTGCTTACGCCAGACGTAAAATACCCAGGACTGCCAGCAGAGTCAATGATCCTATTACCTCACCGCAACTTAATACGCCTGCCAAACTTGACTATTAAGCCAAATGCAACAGGAGATGAGCAGCATATTCCTGATAAGAACGCAAAAATATTAAAAAGCATGCGTATTCAACCTTCCTTCCAAGCGTGGCTACTATGGCAAATACCTCGGTTATGAAGCAATCTATGGGGAGGCATTTATGCAACACAGGACTTGTCGGACTGTAATGAATGAACGGTAAAATTAACAATGTAATCTTTACATGCATTCAAAAGTTTAAATTTCAAACATGTTTCCGTTAGGAACTCCGGGAAAATTTGTTATATCCATTTAATCAAGTCCTCTATTGTAGTCACTTAATAGAAATTTCAGTGCATATATTAGACGCGAGATAATAACATTTTATTATGAGCAGTAAGGTATACAAAATTTATTGGGATCGTATTTGACATTAGATTTTATACGCGCAGTTTAATATAATACCGTCTATTTCATGGGTGTTACATTCACTTACCATAACAAAGTAAACAAAGAATTCAAAAAAACTATCAGATGCAGAACTAGAGAAAGACTCTCCATAGGTTAAGACCAAGAGTAGCTCGGCGTCGACATTTCGAATGATGTTCAGTTCCGGGGTTGCTTGGATGGGAAATTTGGTCTCTAAAAAGCTTAGCGTGCTTTGTAGAGCGGTACAGTATTTCATGCCGGCATACCGCTTGCGAGACAATAGAGGCTAAGAGGCGACAGCAGGGCAATCTTTGAGGGAGGCCTATGTTCAGCAGTGGAATAAAATAGGCCGTAACGAAACACCGCTTGCAACTTTTATAAGATGCAGGTTCAGTCTCACATGGAATATTGTTCTCATCTCTGGGCCGCGGAATTCCAGCGCCAGCTCCTTTAACTTGATCGCATCAAGTACAGAGCGGCGTGTACGTCGTCGACCAAGATCTTTCTGATCGGTTTGACTCACTGGCGCTGCGAAGAAATGTTGCATCTCTTTACATATTCTATCGCATTTACAACGGGAGTGTTCAGAGGAATTTTTCGGTCTTATTCCAGCCGCTAACTTTCACCATCGCACATCTCGACAAAACTCGCGATACCATCCATCCCATCTGGTTGATTAGCGGTCCACTTCTGTGCTATTTACGAAAAGTTTTCTTCCAAAAAAACTTCTTTGGGGAATGGACTACAACCAGCGATTTTTCCGGACCGACACGACTTAGGACATTCAAATAAACTTTTTAAAACGCCGGTAACGAAACTTCAATTTTCTTTCGCTCCTTCCTATAGGCTTCAAGAAATTGTGCAAATGCATCACCAGTTTCCTGATCGAGCATCAAGGTCGTTGTTGACGGTGCATGCTCTGATTACAAGCCTATCAACGCTGGTGTTCCACAAGGCTGCGTGCTATCACCAACGCTGTTTCTCCTGCATATCTGTTGCAGTCTGGTAATGCCTTATATTCCGGCCGTGTCAATATTTCTGGGGAAAACGTCGTCCGAGTACCGACAAACTTGTGTCGAAGTCGAGTCTTTGCTGAACAAAGTCTCGGATTAGGCGACTAAATTTAGTCCAGTTCAATCCCCAGAAGACACAAGTTTGCGCGTTTACCGCAAAAGAACCCCTTTGTCGTATCTCCTTAGTTTCAAGGTACTCTTGCTGCCTCAACTAGCATCGGAACTCGGCGTCGACATATCGAATAGCGTACAGATTCGTGGTCACTTGGAAAGGAACGCCAAATTGGCTCTCTAAAAGCTTGGCGTGCTCAGCAGAGCGAGACAGTATTTCATGCCGGCACATCGCTTGCAACTTTACAAAGCGCAAATTCGGCCTCACATTCAATACTGTTCTCATCTCGCCGCACCCCAGTGCCAGCTCCTTCCACTTGACCGCATCCAGCGCAGAGCGGTTTGAATCGTCGACGACCGAGTTGTTTTTGATCGGCTCTATTCTCTGGCGCTGCGGGATGTTGCATTTCTATCGAATCTACCACGGCGAGTGCTCTGAGGAATTGGATGGATTCCAGCCGCCAAATTTCACGAACGCACATCGCGTCAAAATTCACGATACCATCTCATCATCTGGATGCTTGGCGGTCCACCACTGTACGTTTTACTAGGGTATTCTTCTCGTACAACTTCTCTGTGGAATTGTTTACCACTGGAGATTTTTCCGGACCGATACGACTTACGGACCTTCAAGAAAGAGCTTACCTTTCTAAAGGCCGTCAACGCAGCTCCCTGGTGTTGCGGTTTTCATGGCGGTAGATGGTGGTACCATCAGGTGAGCCGCATGCTCGTTTACCCTCTCCAATAAAAAAAATTTGATGTTGCAGTTGTTAATGTGCTCAGTTGACTCTAAAAAAAACCTTTGGGGTGATTGATGGTTTTTAACGCCGCAACCTTTCGGCCGGCCGTGTTTATTAGGATCTAGCTGGTACCCAGCCCGTTGCTGCCACAGAAGAAATAATTGTGGAAATATCGTTTTAAATTTGGAGGGATATATACGCGCCAACTTCTGTAAGTTAATTGTACTGTACCTATAACCTTCGCGCAAGTGCAAGCAATAAGTTGACAAAATTTTAGTGCAATCTGATGAAAGGTATGGCAGCGCATAAAATACGAACAAACAAACATAAATTTTTGTATATTAGTTTATAAATTTATCAACTTTGTTTTTTTCCTTACTACCTTCAAACATCCAGTTATAAGATTACTTATAGATAAAAATGTTGATTTTTATTACATCAACAATATTTATATCTGCGATTTATAAAGCATTCTGTCACTCGCGTAACCCTCGAAAATCGTTCTTTCATATTGAGACGTGTAGAGTGCACGGCAATTAATTGGTAAATCGACATCATTTTTTGAAAACGAATGGTTCCGATTTAGTTTAACCCTAGCAGTCGGCCTTTTATTTTAGCTTGCTGCAGGTCTCATTTCTGAGGGTTATGGAGCAATTAGTACGACGTGCTCACCCAGTGCGTAAGCGGACCAACATGTATTAGAAATAGTTAATTCCTCGGACTTGAAGGATTCCTCACAGTTTTCTATCACCGCTGAGCAAGTTGTAAATAGTTTTATTGGTGCCAACGAGGATCAAAGGTATTCTAGTATTTAGGAAATAGTTCTTCAAGGAGAACAGGGTCAATAGGCAGCTGCTGTAATTCATAGATGTCAAACTATTATTTCACAGATGCGTGATTGGTGAACGTATCGTCTTGCACTTTTGACACTGCCCCGTTGTCGGTCGGGTATTTTACGTCTGACGTAAACGATATAAGGCAAAAATCGGCGGTTGCTAACTGTATATTTTTTATATTAAATGTTGAAGATTAAATTTTTATTGAATGATTTCTGAGAAAAATCGCTTTAATAGGAGGGGCGTCCTCCGCCGAAGTATGTAAAGTGAAGTCGACGGAGCCCGCCAAGCGGGGCCCTATTTCTGGATGGTTTATAAAATAACCGGGGATGGAGGTGTTCGCTCGCTTCGCTCGCTCACTGAACCCGCTATCCCTTCTAACCTAATCTGTCTGAGTCGGGTGCCCTGTCCCGAGCTGCTTCGCTGCTCTTGCACCAAATAAAACACCAAAATGTTATTAACTTTTATAATTACTTTAATAAGTAAACATATTTTATTACTTCCACCATTTCCAAAACGTCGTAAAATTGCAAGCAATCGGTCTCCAGAGGGTAGCAGTCGTCGAAAACAGGAGGCAGATAATAACAATAAGGAGCACATTGACGTAAAGTCGGAAGCAACGGAATGACGCTTATGACGCGAGTCGCGAAGTCGAGTATAAACGTAGTGATTATATTCTTTGGTCGAGTATATCTGTTACTGATTACTGTCAATGTCAAAAGTTCCGTTTCAGGTATTAATTAGTGATTTATGAATATTTTTAGAAAATTATATTAAATATTTCGACGCAGCAAATTTGCATGGGGCACTGAGATAAGCCCCTTGACCCCCCCACCCTCACAGTGACAGACTCCTCACATTCAGGTGACTTGATTCTAAAGCCAACCTGATCCCACTACAACCCGATGAATTATTTTTATAAATGTTACATAATATTTAAAACGATTGCGTAAAAAAATCCACCATCCTATATCATCCTTTGCGTGTTGTTAGAAACCACAGAAGATAACTTAAATTAAGAATTAAAAAAAACCCCGAAACAAAAAAAGCTGATTATCTTCAAACGGCTGAACAGATTTTCTTCAAACGGAAAAAACCTAATCAAAATTGGTTCATCCGTTCAGGAGCTATGATGCCACAGAAAAACACACAGATACACACAACAAACATATAAAACCCCTCTGTTTTCGTCGGGGGTTAAATAAAACAGCAGCATCTCACTGATAAAAAAGTAATAAAAACTGCGGTTGCGTACTCGCCTGCCTGAACTTAACTACTATCCCACCTGACGGTGATTCATTCAATAAAATGTTTTCCTACTGTGCCACAAATCCTTCCTTTGAGAGAAGTGTACAGCAAGAGAACTGTTTACGAGCTGATGAGGAGGAAGCGTTGTGGATTTTATAGAAAATTCCAAATATTTGATATTGTGTTAGCACATTCAGTGCGTTTCATAATTGATTTATTTAATTGAAATGTATTAAGGGAGTCATATCAAATAGCTACGTAACTAAGAAACGCTACTAAGAGAAAATAATAGCTGATATTTTCTAAAGAGCCATAAAGATTAATGTCAGTGTTTGTTAGTACAACGTAAACTTTAATATATTGATATCTTGAACGAAAAATACGGATTTCATCGTGGTTGATCTTACGTTCTTCCCATAAACAAACAGTAGAATTGGATTACTTTTTGATTGTTTTATAATGAATTTTTAAAGAATAATACTTTAGACAGTTCCGTATAAATAAGAGGAAAAAAATTCACCTCATGGATGGCAAAATGCAGGCTGAAATTTTTAATACAACTATTTAGAAGACATTGAGATTGTGATTTTCCTTTGTCCGCACAAAAAGGTATAAAAAACCTTTAATATGCTGCAACCGCCACTCGGGACACTATAATACGAGAACGTACGTTAGTTATATACACCGTAGGCCGCGCCTCACCGTATACTTATCACTAATTTTCCACACTAATACACTTAATTAGAAGTAGTTACGGAAAACGGAGTCAATCCACAAAAAGCTGCTCATTGGCGTTTGAAGTTTAGATTTTGTTCATATTATAGGGGTGACAAACGAGTACACAGTCAATTTGATGGTAAGTGAATGCTATGGCCCATAGGTATCTACATTTATCCCAAATTAAGAATCAAAATGCAGATGCGTTGTCACCCTTGAGGACTGAGGTAGAATGCCTCGTTGCCATTTAAAAGGGTCTCCAGTTTTCTACACTCCCCATACGAAACACAGCTGCATTAAACTGCTATTTTACGCTGGTATTCTGTGAAAGCGTAGTCCTACCCCAGTCCAGCCAACCCATTCGTGTTACAACGATAATATCAGATCGGTAGAATATTAGATCAGTATTCTAATAAGGACTGATTTTCAATTAAAAACTTAACCATTATTGGACTTACTGTGAAAGTACAGACCTCAAGGATTATTTTTCCTTGAATTTACTGCGAAAGTAAAGACACCTTGGTATAACGTGTCGTACACAAATAAAGACACTTATTATTATTATATAACATATTTTATGATCCGATCGCAGGTTCGATCCTTTTTGCGTAAGTACGTTCAATAGTCGTCACTCAGTTTCTACAATATAAAGCGCTTTGAGGCTTTGCCTAAGGCATAATGGTGCGTTTGACATGCATATAGAGCCGATGCTCAGAACAAAATGACAAAAGAGTGTTTTTCATACCCGCAGAAAGTCCACTCCAGCGAAAGCTGTCCACTGGACCTTACGCTCACGATAAGTCTAAGATGGCTAAGATAGTAACTACGACGATGAAAGCCAAGACCAAAGGGTTAGTTTACTAAACAGTACGTAATATTTTGATGACTTAATAGGTAGAGCTACCTTTCTGCCTTAGAGTCCCACTCGATAGGTACCACACTCTTAGCTACTATTCCTGCCGCCAAATAACAGCACTGCAGTGCTATCTTCAGTTCTGAAGGTTTTAGAGTGCCAGTATATTTACAGACTAAGCCATTCCATCTTATTCCTCAGAAGTAACAGCGCATCTGAAACCATGTCGTTTGAAGTGGGCTTTAGATGTCTATGGACTGCAGTAGCTACTTAAAACCAGGTGTGAGACACATAATATTATGATTGATAAAATTCGCCTGTCTAACGCGATGATTATCTGCGAAAAATTATCCCTACCATAAGTAAAACCCAATGTCTAGCTGTGGGCTATTTAAGGACGGAAGAACAACAATGATTATAAAAGCAAATTTTTTAGAACCATATTTGTTTCTAAAGGTTTACGAACCCGACCTATTTACTATAATAAGAGGTTGTTCTTTTTGCAATGTTTGAATTACACATTTGTCTTAACTATTATAAGCCAGTGCTTAAATAATATCCTACCCGATTGTAAGTGATGCAGCAGCCAAAGATGGTAAAGAGCAATCACTTACCTTAACAAAAGCTTATACTCTAAGAGTGGATCGGAGACACCAAAATTGTAATTGGATGGAAAGACTGATGCTAGCAAACTATTCCACTCCTTTTCTGTACGCACTACGGTGTACAATTATCATCATCATCATTACAGCCCTTCACAAGTAGACTGTTGAACATAGGCCTCCCCCAAGGAACGCCACAAAACACGGCCCCTAGCCACCTGCATCTATTGACTTCCTGCATGTCTTACCAGGTCGTCACTCCATCTAGTGGGAGTCACCCTATACTTCACCTGCCGGTACGGGGCTGTCACTAGATAACCTTTTTTGCCCATCGGTTGTCGGTTCTTCGAGCTATATGGCCGGCCCATTACCACTTCAGAATACTAATTCTTTGGGCTCTGTCGGTTACTCTGGTTCTACTGCGGATATCCTCGATTTTAAGTCTATCACGCAGAGAAACGCCGAGCATAGCCCTATCCATAGCTCGCTAAGCGACTTTGAGCTTCCTCATACAGCCAGCAGTGAAGAACCACGTCTCAGATCCATAGGTCATAATTGGCAACACGCACTGGTTGTACAAACTAGTTTTGAGGTTTTGAGGTATGTCTGACGAGAAGATGTGTCGTAATTTCCCGAACACTGCCCAGCCAAGTTGAATTCGTCGATTGACCTCTCGGTCGAAGTTGAACTTACCTAGTTGGACTATTTGTCCCAGGTAAATATATTCGTCAACAACTTCGAGCTTAGTGCTCCTAACAACTACCGGCATAGGTGTGACATGGACGTTAAACATGATTTTTGTTTTGTTCATGTTCACCTTAAGACCTATCCGTTGGGAGACACTATTGAGGTTTTGTGCATAATGCTTAGGTCCTCCATCGATTCTGCCATAAGAACTATATCGTCGGTAAATCGAAGGTGAGTGATGTACTCCCCATTGACGTTAATACCGTATCCTTTCCAGTCCAGTAGCTTGAAAACGTCTTCCAATGCAGCGGTGAAGAGTTTCGGGATATTACGTCACCCTGTCTTACACCTCTCTGCAGTTGGATAGGTTTCGTACTCTGTTCTGTACTCAGATAGCATCGTAGCCCTACTGTACAAACACTTCAGCACTTCGATATACCGACAGTCCACTTGGCACCGCTGAAGGACTGCAGCACCGCCCATTTCGACGGAATCAAAGGTTTTCATAGTCACATATGCAAGACAAAGTGGCAGATTATACTCTTTGGTCTTCTGCAATTTGCCGAAGAGTATGTGGTCTATGGTGCTAAAGTTCGGAAACCGGCTTGTTCGGGAGGCTGGAATTCGTCGAGTCTGCTTATGAGACTATTCGTATGACTCTCGAAAAACAGCACGTAGACGCGTCTCAGAAGGAAACCGTCTGTAGTTCTTCAAAAGAGCGTTGTCGACTTTCTTGAAGAACAAGACCACCGCACTTTTGCTCGCTCCACGACTCCGGAGTAGTGCCACCATGGAGGACGGAATTAAAGAGAAAAACGCTTTCAGAAGCTCCGCTGTAATTTCTCCTCGTCCGGGGACTTGCCGTTTAAGGTGCTGAGAGCCATTCTAATCTCGCTCAGACTGACGTCCGGGATATCATCGGAATAATGTCAGATAAGACTTAATGTCAGTTACTCACACTTGCGTGTGGCTCCAACGACATGTGTAGCTGCCCATAGAACCTTCAATCTCACTCTAAATCTCAGGTGTCCCGAAACGATGCTGCCACATCTGGTTTTCAGCTTCGACAGTTGGCTCTTTTTGGCAGAGATCTCAACAAGACTTCGGAGCCCCGGTTCCGTTCAATCGCTTCTTCAATACGAGCAGTATTAAAGTTGCGTAAGTCCCACTGCATGCATTTGGAGATCTGTCAGTTCAGTTTCCTGTATATCAAATCTATTGAAGACTGCAGGTTCATTTCTCGTCTAACAGCCATGAGATTAAGAGTGTGATCGGAGAGTTTTGTGTTCTTCTGCGTCGGGCTTGCAGAACTTAGCTCCGACCGCATGAACAGTTTCCACGCTTTTGTCATTATCGTCCACTGCATTGCAATCATCTAGGAACTGAAAACGGTTTTGTAACTCGAGCTGAAAGGTTTAGGGACTTTGGATTAGAGCACGAGGGGTCGGAGCGTTGACAAGTTGAGCGTACAATTATAGTGTATAATAAATATTACAAACTAAAATCATAATTTTATTTCTCCTAAATATTTCCTCTAGCTAGGCAACAGAAAGCTGCTAGGCAGCAGTGAAGTAATCTTACCACCAAGGCAAGCATCAAAAACACGTTATTTATTCAAAAAATTAAAACTTTTTGGGTTTAACAGACACTTATGCTTAAATTTACATTTCGTGGAGAAAAATTTATGTCCAAACGTTACCGTTTTATTTCCCATTAAACTAAATTTACGATGAAGTTTGTGAAGTCACAGTTATTTCGCTGGGTAAAATGCATAAGCGTAAACCAAAACTAGGTACATAAATTTATTCAAACTTTGAAAGAAAGTAATATGAAAGTTAAATTCTTTTGAAATATTAGTTAACAAAATGACCCACAACATTGAGGAACGTAGGAGTTCCCACTTCATTGGTAATTTGTGGGATACCACAGTAAAAAAGCACCTCAATCAATCAATACATGAACAATAGTAAGGTTTTAGGATAATTAAAATGAAAATCGCAAATAACATATTAATGAAAAGGCCATAATATTATTGTAATAACGGCAAGGATGTATGGTCAACGTCTTCGCTTTGCAACTTAAAAAAACGAATAAGTATTGTACTACGTCATCATCATCATCACTACACCCCTTCACAAGTCTACTGCTGAAAATGGGCTTCCCCCAAGAAATGCCGCAAAGCACGGTGTTGAGCCGTCAACTTCCAGCATGTCTTTCTGGTCATCACTCCAACTTGTGGGGGGACGCCCTACACATCGTCTACCGGTACGAGGCTGCCAATCGAGAACCTTTCTTCTCCATTTGTTTTTGTACGAGTTAAGTACAATTATTTTTTAGTTATATTTCGTAAGCGTTTGTGCTTGCCCGCAGAAGAACAAGAATCAATGAGCTGAAGTGACAATGGGCCGGCCATATAGCTCGAAGAATTCAAAGCGACGACAGCGACGATGGAAAAGGTGCTCGAGTGGCGCAGTGCTGGGGACCCCCTCCGCACTAGATGAAGTGACGACCTGAGCGACGACACTCAAACAGTAGTAAGAGGCTCTTGACCTTATTTTGTAGCAATCTATTGGAGAGGCTGGGACTTGTGATGGAATGTAGTGATTGTGACGATAGTGATTCTATTAATAAAACCAATTCTCTCACGTAATCAGTATTTACAGTTTCAAATAGTTTTATAGTACAAAATCTAGCTCTAAATTTGTCTTTGAAAATTCGTAATTTAAATTTTATTCCTATTGAAAACCATTGCAAGCATACATGCTTTCATAAAATTTTATTACTTACGTTCTCTTTACAGCAAATAAAAACTATTATTTTTATTTCTGAACTTCAAAGCGGTTAGCATACTGAAAAAAAAAGTTGTATGAATAAGCTTGAGTTTTATTTAAGCATAAGCCTTAAGCTAATAATATATTTTTGTATTTGTAAGTACTATATGGTGTCGGCGTGAGAGAATCTGTCACCTCAGTTTGTCCCGAGGGTTTTGTAAGAGACAACTATGGAAAATACGAGTAACTACTAAAATTTAGAAAATTGTTTCAAAAACCAGAATTTCTTAATTATATTATTAGTCCGTCCATAATGCATGCCGTGGTATCGTATAATTAGGAGAACATTTAGATTTTATCATCACTTAACAGGTCATCAATCTAGTCACACATCTAGTAGAGGGCCGACCTACACTGGTACATGGCTGCCACTCGAGAACCTTTCTTCCCCATCGGTTGTCGGTTCTCCGAGCTATATGACATGCCCATTGCCACTTCACCCTACTGATCTGTGGCGCTATGTCAGTTACTCTACTGATTGCTCTACTGCTGATATCTTTATTTTCAGGTCTATCTCGCAGAAAAAATCCGAGCATAGCCCTCTCCGTGGCTCCTTGAGCTTCCTCATACGGCCATCAGTACAGAACCAGTTCGTTTATGGCTTCATTTTATAAAAAACACATGTACAAATTTTTCTAGACATGCTTTTTATTTCATATTTAAGTGCACTTTGTAACAAAGATACTATCTGCAATTTCAAGTTGCGGTTGCACGCAGCGCTTGCGGCCAATGGCTGGCGCACGTCCGGCTCCAAACAACATATGGTAATTACCTCTTATCATCGTAGCATTATAGTTATTCTTGTGTTAAACTTAGATTTTCTTATATATCAATCGGATCGTAACCATTGTAGAGTACCTACTATTTTGTTAAGAAATTGCAAAATCGGTAAATTAAGCTTTCAAAACGATTCAATTCAGTTGACTTCCTACTTTAACCTACCCTTTCTTGAAGTAGGTTAAACCTTTTCTTGCACAAAGCAGCAGTGCCTATAGTGCTGTGTTCCAGTCTGAAGGGTATAGAGAGCCAGCATAATTACAAGCTATGAAGCATTGCATCTTACTGTTGGCTGCAGTAGCCAGTTGCATATAATATCAACAGCCTGAGTCAACTCCTAGTACAGGCCTTTCTGTGATTGCACCAGCCGGCATGAATTTTTAATGAGAGAAAGTTCATTGACTATTTATATCACGTTTATTTCATATAGCATAAAAAGGAAATCAGAGTGTCTTGCCAGTTCTTTTCTGTAAAAGTCTTGCTTTGCAGGTCGGTGTAGGTTTTGACGTTAATCCATACTATCCATACTTAATATTATAAATGCGAAAGTGTGTTTGTTTGTTTGTTTGTCCTTCTTTCACGTCGCAACAGAGCGTCGGCATGGCATGATCTTTTGAACAGAACATCTGCCTGGCCTGATTAGAGAAAGAGAGATATCTGGTGCATCGTAATTACAGAATAGGCAACCAAACGATATGGTAATCCGTTGATGTCTGCCTACCCCGTAAGGGTTACAGGGTGATATAAGTATGGATCAGAAATACTATCACCACCTGTCACGCTTTTACCTTTAACTATTACTTAACAATGGTAGAAACAGTTCTTAGTAAGCCTTTAATAAGCCTTAGTAATATTTATTGAACGGAAATGAATACAGTTCTTATATGTGGTTATGAATGAATCTATTACAATAAGAAAAATTGTGCAAAATTATAAGAAAATATTTTGAGAGTTCTTATAAACTAACGTATACATAGTTTAAATTGATTCCGCTAGATGTCGTTACTAGGTTTTTAAACGCGGTAGCGAAATGCCTAACATGTACTTAACTCACGCTGTTGAGCCGCGCGTCAATTAAAGTGCATACGGTACCTATACGCTTAAATTGTTTCTATTTCGTAGCTTATTCGACTACCTGCTTTCGATTTTGGTTGTTTGTTATTTGCTTTGTGATTTGGTTAAGGTTGAATGGATTTATATTGGCTTTCATTTTCGGATTTGTGTATTTTCTTGATCGGTTTTGTTGATTTGGTTGGTATTCCTTATACATATTTAGAATCTGGCTATGATTTTGATTTTGTTTATTTAGAATCGTGAATTGGTTTTCGTTGTTTTAGGTTGTTTAACAATATTTCAAAGGAATATTAATAGTATAGATAGTATACGGTACCTATACACTTACTTCTTTTTCGTTGGTTATATTTATATTGACTACTGCTTTCGATTTCGGTTTTCTGTGATTTGTTTTGTGATTTGTTTAAGTTGATTCGATTTTTTTGGCTATCGTTTTCGGATTCGTGTTGTGCCTTGAATTGGTTTTGTTGTTTTGATTTTAAAATATTTAAAAGGAATATTCATTCCTTTTAGATATTTTGGATTTGTTTTTAAAAAATATTTAAAAGGAAATTTAATTCCTTTTAGGTATTTTAACGTTTTTATAAATAGGTTTTTCACTTCATAATGCCTCGCAAACGTAAGTCCAGACTTTCAAGAGTATCTTCAAAGACAAGTGAAAAGATTAGCTCGATCGCAGAATTTAGAAGATGCTGAACTGAGAAGGCAAGAACAAGCAGAGCGTCAGGCTGCTTTTAGAGCATCTGAGACACCTTCTCAACGTCAGCAAAGGCGTCTTGAACAGACAGAGCGTCAGGCTGCTTTAAGAGCTTCCGAAACACCTTCTCAAAGTCAGGAAAGGCGTCTTGAACAGACAGAGCGTCAAGCTACTTTAAGAGCTTCTGAAACACCTTCTCAAAGTCAGCGAAGGCGTCTTGAACAGGCAGAGCGTCAAGCTACTTTAAGAGCTACTGAAACACCTGCTCAAAGTCAGCAAAGGCGTCTTGAACAGGCAGAGCGTCAAGCTACTTTAAGAGCTACTGAAACACCTGATCAAAGTCAGCAAAGGCGTCTTGAACAGGCAGAGCGTCAATCTACTTTAAGAGCTACTGAAACACCTGCTCAAAGTCAGCAAAGGCTATTCGAACAAGCGGAACGTCAGGCCGCCTTAAGAGCCGCGGAAACACCTGATGAAACTGAACACAGACTCATTGAGCAAGCTGAACGTCAATCTACTATAAGGGCATCTGAAACACCAGAACAGACACAGGCGCGAAGAGATGCAAATGCACAGCTTCAAGCTGAACGTCGACAAAATTTTCAAAGAAACCATCGGTCGGTTTTAATGACGCAGCATTCAATTATGATCCGTTGATTGATTATAAAAATCACAGGTTAGTTGTTATCGGACTGATGGACAAGGCGTGTCAATTTTGGCGCTTTAAAATGGAAAAATGAGACCGCAGACATGTGCTGTTCCAATGGCAAAGTGTCTCTTCCGTTACTTGGGGAACCAGAAGAACCTTTGAAAACTCTCTTTTATATGATGCTAATGAGTCACGGCGCTTTTAAACAGGATCCGGAAATATGACTCGCTTTCAAATGACGTCCTTTGGAGTTGACCGGGAAATAATAATGCCGGGATTTTCGCCTACATTTACGGAGCAAGGGCAATTTTTTCATTTTTTTCATTATATAGGTTCATTTTTTCCAGCTGAAAACGAACAGCATAAATTTTACAAGTATATTTTATGGGTGACGAAGAAATTTAGGTAGACCGTCGCTGCCAATTTTCCAGGGAGTTGAGAGAGACACAGTGTTCAAAATTCAAAGATTTTTGCATGAACGTAACATTTTAGTCAAAACATTTAAAACTGCTTTAGAAAAACTACCTGAACAGGATTATAAAGTCGTCATTCACGCAGATCGAACCCTCGAGTCGAACCCTCGAGGAGAGCATGAAAAGGCGCTACAATGCACCTTTGATAAACGAAATAGCAGCCGTAATTAGTGGTGATCAATTTTCTTCACGAGACATTGTCTTGCGAGCACGTGATGATACGTTGCAACGGGTAGCCGATACACACAAGTTTTATGACGCTTGCAATACCCATTGATTTATTGCAAAGGACAAGAGGGTTATCATTTTAAATTCCACTCATTAACCTGGTCACAAAGGAGCCTACTCGAACAAAAAAGTATCATGTATGGATTTTATGCGTATCATATGATGTTGCGAAAATGATTTTAACCTCTTAGCCCGGTGTAGACAATTATTTTATCAATTTTTGGTAGACATGTATGTGAAGGTAGAAAGTGAACGTCTCCGTTATATATCTTTAAATCAAAAAAAGCTGCGCGTTGAGAATTATATACATTTACAAGATGCAGTTTCTAGCGACGCCAATGTAAACCCCAGAGATTTAGGTAAAATGGTAATTCTGCCCTCATCATTCGTTAACAGTCCCCGCTACCTACATGAGTACACACAAGACGCATTCGCCTATGTACGAACTTACGGAAGACCTGATCTTTTTGTTACTTTTACTTGCAATCCCACATGGAAAGAAATAACCGAGGAGCTAATGCCGGGCCAAAAAAGTACTGACAGACACGATTTAGTTGCTAGAGTATTTAGATTAAAAGTACAAAATTAATGTATGTAATTAACAAAGGGAAAATTTTCGGAGAGGTGCAGTGCTTCATGTATTCAATTGAATGGCAAAAGAGGATTGCTGCATGCCCACATTCTATTATTGCTTAAAGAAAGTTGCGGCCCAGCCAAATAGACGACATAATAAGCGCCGAGATTCCGGATCCTGAGCAAGATAAAGAATTGTATGATACCATCGTCCGAAATATGATTCACGGTCCATGTGGAGCACGAAATTCAATATCGCCATGTGAAAGAAGGAAAATGTACAAAGAAATTCCTAAACAGCTATTAAAAGAAACAGTGCACAATGACAATGGCTACCCTTTATACAGTAGCAGAGCTCCTGAAGATGGTGGCAGGAAAGTTACAATCAAATCTCGCTCTGGAGCGTTCAGAAACCTTAGATAACAGCTGGATTGTCCCGTATTCGCCCATTCTATGTAAAATGTTTAATGCCCACATTAATGTAGAAGCATGTAGCTCTGTTCGCGCAATCAAGTATATCTGTAAGTACATAAATAAAGGAAGGACCAAGCAATATTTAATCTCAGGAGTGAAGGTGAGGCAAATCCCGTTAATGAAGTACAGACCTTTCAAGCAGGGCGTTATGTCAGCAGTAACAAGGCAGCGTGGCGTCTCCTTGGCTTCCTTACACGAAAGGCACCCAACAGTTACTCACCTTGCTGTGCACTTAAAAATGGAGAGCGTGTATTTCACCGAAAGAAATTTCCAACAAAGAATTGCATCACCGCCAAAACTACACTAACAGCCTTCTTTCAACTTTGTCAAACCGACCCTTTGCAAAACGTTGTTATATTCTGAAGTCCCCGCTATTATACTTGGAACACATCTAGAAAGGTGAAACGCCGTATTCAAGGCGCCTGTTGCAAATTGGCCTGGTGTAAAGTCATCAGATGCCCTTGGTCGTGTGTATACCGTCCATGTAACTAATTTTGAATGTTTCTGTTTACGATTGCTGCTGCACTGTGTTCGGGGTCCTATAAGATATAAAGACCTTAACACTGTCAACGGTTAGGAATGCGCAACTTATAGAGAAGCATGTGAAGCTCTGCATCTTTTAGAAAACGATAATCACTGGGATGAAACCATGGAGGAAGCTGTACAGTGCCAGTCACCAGCCAAAATTAGGGATCTTTATACAACTCTCATATCATCTCGCGGGCTATCTAATGCACATAAATTGTGGGACAAATATAAAGTACATGGCGGAAGATATTTTGCGAAGGTTACAGCAGACACACGCGAACATGACATACAATGAACACATTTATAATGAAGCACTTGGAAAATTGAAGATAAAGTAATGGCAATGGTAGGCAAAAATTAAGCGACTTTGGAATGATAAGCCCTCAGCGAACAACCGAAAATGAACTAAGTGATGAAATTATACGTGAAACAAACTATGATATACCAGCTTTGCAGCAGCAAGTAGCCAATTGTACCCGCTTGCTTCCCGAACAAAAACGAGTTTTGACAAAGTATTAGGACAAATTGAATCTGGAAATGGTGCACTTTTCTTTTTAGATGCCCTGGAGGAACTGGGAAGACATTTTGTTAAATTTATTATTAGCGCAAGTACGAAACTTTTCAAAGTCTGCATCCCTGACGGATAATTATGCTCAGTTTCCTTTAATTAAAAATATCCATTTCCATTTAGAATAAACAGGCTATTTTCATGCTTTCCTATACGCTGCGTTTCAAAACATTTAAATAGGCTGACGAATCAATTTTGCTCAGTTTCCTTTTAATGGCTGCATCTCTGATAAATCTATAAAACTCAGTTTTCTTTCAATTCAAAAAGCAATGGATAGTTCATTTCCCAGTGACCATGCGGGCGAAGCCGCGGGTAACAGCTAGTAAGAAAAATAAAGTAAAACAGCTTTAACTTTAACTTTAAATCCAATAAGCTACAATACTGATGAAGACAAAATTTCCGTAATAAAACTTCTGTTGGCTACAAAGGTATACATACTATCGTAAAAAAACAATGTGTAAGTGACAATTTATACTAAATAGAGCCTTAGTGCAACTATATTAAGGTTGTAGCATGAATGGGTCGGCTCGACCTAAGAAAATAGCAGCTTAACTCTACTGTGTTTCATATGGTGAGTGTAGAGAACCAGAGACCCTTTTTACTGGGGTATTCCATCTTAATCATCATTGATTGCAACGCATTTGCATTTAAATGGTCTACAGTATCCACTTACCATGTATCAGGTGTGTCTGTGTGTGTACTCGTCTTCATCATTATTATATAAAAAAAAAACACTTCTGTCATATTAGTACCAGCATTGATCGTCGAAACAGGTTTTATTGATCTCGTCGTTAGGAGATTTGTATACCTGAGGCGTGTGTTCTGGATTTAAGTCCCAACCGGAACAAATAGATTGAACAGAAACAAGAATTATTGGTTTGTGGATGTGGATATGTAGTTTTTTTGCAGTGTTTCTGACACTGCAGATAAAGCTTAATCCTTACCATTGGATCGTATGGATAACTAAGTTCTTCTGCTTTTTTGTTAGTAATAAAATAGTTTTCGTGAACGGAATTGCCTTCATTCCATTTTATTATGTTGTACTTTCGCTATATCTTAGATAAAAAGACTTACTTATGTGAAAGGCTATATTTTTAAAATATAAAAGAAAGTTTATGAACCAAAAAATTATTTTATATTACTTAAGCGGTGGTAGGGATTCTCCTTTCGTATTAAATCTTCGTAATTTCATCTTAAGATTATATGAGAATAAGATGAATTCAGGGCATGTGGTTTATGAGATTCACTTTATTTTGGCGTTTGAACTGTAACGCAAATTTTAACTTTTTATTCCTAATTTTATGAATTTTTTTTTTGGTGAACTAATGATTGAACAATGTTTTAATCCTCTGCTGAACTTATCGAGAATTTGCTTCTTCATTACTTAAAAAACTTGCCCGATACTTACTACGTTGATATCCTCCGATAATTCTACGGATCATCACCAGCCTTTGGGATATGGATGCGGCGTTATAAAATTGATGTATTATTTATCGTGCATTTTTATTTATATTTTCGGCCGCTAAAGTCTTTTTTGTTGTTTTACAGAGTATATCATATATCGATTACACCCTGCTTGGTATACTATTTTTAAAATATATATCCAAATCTTAGCATAGTACGTCAAAAATACTATAAATTCATTGAGTAAATAAATCAACGTCTGTTTTTCAAAATTTTTACTTATTCATTAATCAATAGAATTTGCAACAATATTATAAAACAATAATAAAAAAAAAACTTAAAATAATAACTTAATTATCGTACAGTCCTTCTCTCCGTGGTATCGTACCAAGAACGCTGGCTGCGTTTCCCTGCTGAATGGCTATAGTTAGCCTTAGGGCGAGAAAAGAACCAGCCCTCTTATTACCAGCAGCAACGACCAGTCGCGGATAGAGTTCCTTTAGGAACTTCACCGCACGTCGACCCCACGGACCGATAGTCTCTACAGCAAATGGCACAAATATGTAGTCATCTCTCAGAGACTCATATTTGCGCCTATTACTCAGTTCAGCTGCCTCTGATACCACCCCAGCCCTAAACGAGTTACCCCTAAGATGAGAGGCCACCAGAGTGTCTACGCAAGTAGCATCCCACACAGGAACCAATGTCATATCGTCGGTTCTCCTGCCATCGTCTCTAAATATTCCACAAGGCTCTAAAACTGAGGGAACATTTATAGAGACAAGAGCCCTTCGGATGACATCGTTCAAAGAACCGAGCCGTGAAAACCTACCAGCACTTTTCTTAAATGAAAGTCCGTGGAATCCAAACTAGTTGACGCTCCTACCACAGGGGCACTGATGGGGTTGACTAATTGCCGTTCCTAGTCGGATTCCTACGGCGATGCGCAAGCTTTCCCCATCAAGTAATGTGCCGAGATTACTTGATGGTAAAGCGTGTAACCAGTGACTAGATTCCTTAGTCGAAACAGCTAGAAGGCGTGCCTGATCTTGGTCACTATGGAAATTATGCAACAAATCTTTCTGCACACTCCGTACCAACGGAATATCCCACTGTTTTTGTTGGTTAACTTAGCACTTTTCTTATATGAAAGCAAGTGGAGCCCAAACTCATTGATTCTGCCATAAGGACTATAATGTCGGCAAATCGAAGGTGAGTGATGTACTCGCCATTGATGTTAATACCGTATCCTTACCAGGCCAGTAGCTTGAAAACGTCTTCCAATGCAGCGGTGAAGAGTTTCGGGGATATGACGTCATCCTTTCTTACACCTTTCTGCAGTGAGATGGGTTTTATGCTCTGGTCCTGTACTCGGATAGCCATCGTAGCCCTACTGTACAAACACTTCGGCAATTCAATATACTCACAGTCAAATTGACACCACTGAAGGAACTGAAGCACCGCCCAACTTTCAACGGAATCAAAGGCTTTCTCATGGTTCACAAACGCAAGGCAAAGTGGTAGATTGTATTCTTCGGTCTTATGTAAAATTTGTCGAAGGGTGTGAATTTGGTCTATGGTACTAATGCCTTTTCGAAACTGGCTTATTTGGGAGGCTGGAAGTCGTCGAGTTTGGGTGCGAGACGATTGGGAATGACTCTCGAAAACAGCACGTAGACGCGGCTCAGAAGAGAAATCGGTCTGTAGTTCTTAAGAGAGCGTTGTCACCTGATGGTAAGGGATACTGTAGTCCATGTACACCTGCAGCTAACTTTAAACAATGCCTCACAGCCTGAAATTATACTGGCTCTTTATATATACTCTTCAGACTAGCACACAGCAATGCAAATACGGCTATTTCGCGGTAGAAAAAGTATTTGGAATTTATATAAAACTAAACTTGATCTAATATTTAGTCTTGACTGCTATCTGTCATGTAATATTAAGAGTTTTTATGGGTTATAAACTCTATCTTGAATGAATACCCAGAGTGTTCATGCAGTTAAATTTTAACGAGCCCCTCAAGTAATAAACTTCTTGGTAGACATTCGCAAGGTTACAGAAAAGCACTCCTTATGCATCTTTAAATTGAATTTCCTTTCGACTCTACGTTTTTTTTATTTCTGAGAAATATAATTTAACTGCCCATTTTTGCTTTTATATTAAATCTCTTGTTATAATATGAATCATACCTACCTTATAAAATAATTACTGTACCATTTAATGGTGGCGTAAGAGAATCCATCACCTTATTTTGACTTGTGGGTATTGTAAGAGGTGGCCTACGGAAACTGCCAGAAAAATCTTTTTGATTCCGTTACCGGTACCGTAACAGCCTATTAAAGTCCACTGCTGAACATAGGCCTTCCCCATAGATTGCCTCATAGAGAGGAGTTTCGTCATAGTCGTCACGCTTCGCAAACAGTTTAGCAACAACAGTTTTTTTATTTGTAGTCGTTATTATTAATACGCTGCTGCCCATCTGATGATTTGTTTCCCTCTGTCACCTCTTACGACACCCACGAGATGATATAGGGTAGTGGATATTATAGTACAATGCAGTGTAGT
Organism: Parnassius orleans; assembly: GCA_029286625.1. Taxonomy (NCBI): domain Eukaryota; kingdom Metazoa; phylum Arthropoda; class Insecta; order Lepidoptera; family Papilionidae; genus Parnassius; species Parnassius orleans. Next base: position 102,588 of record JAGSMP010000951.1, on the reverse strand, counting down.
GGTGACATAAAATACCCAGACCGGCGCCGGGCAGCAGCGTCCAAAGTGTGAGGTTTCTGATACTGTGATCGTTGATCCACCTGCTAAGCGTGACGATTAAGACAAATCCTCCCTTTAATGGGAGAGTTCTTAGAGGGAGAAGGAAAACGTATTTAAAATAAGACATAGAATACCATTATGCTAAGGATCGGGAGACTATAATGCAGCCTATATTGCCAGCCTATACAGATTGTTGCCCAGATTTCAAAAATGCTTGAATAATTTTTGAAACATGAAATTGGGCAAATAAAAATAATACGGGTATCTGTATCACTTAAACTAAAACAGTCGTAAAGTGATTGCACTATGCATCTCAATTTGGATATGATGACTGATTATGAAGATTATGAAGAACGAATACACAGTAACGAATAGACAGCTACATTTATCCTCGATTAAAAATCAAAATGTAGGTGCGTTTTGATTTTTAATCAACACTCTTGAGGACTAAGACAGAATGTCTCGTATTGTGATGTATGATTCATTATTCTTCGCCGCTTCGTGCATTTGGGCGATCGATAGTCTAATACAGCAGACCATGCAAAAAGCACGGAATGTGAACACTTCACTAATTTAGTATCATTTAATAGATTCCACAATACACGTCTATACGTTACGACTGTTGACCTACGAATGACCATTTCACTGTCTAGCCTTACAACATTTATAGCAAAATAGAAATAGGGTTTGGATTTGACTTCCGCAAAAGTCAAATCCATAGTCAATAACAAAGCAGAGTATTTACCAACCGGATGTTATCGAAAAATTTACAAAATGTCAACAACTCGGCCATCCGTTTACCAACGAGTACCTCGTTGCGATTTTATGTCTACATTGCCAATTAAGTAAATCAGTTAGTTCATAATCATATATAATCATAAACACAGTTAATCTACTTACTATTATTATAAGTTGATCTAATTATTATTATTATATCACATTGATTCAAGAAACAGAAATATACGGTAATGAAGACAAGAAATCATCAAATCACTTTAATATTCAACCATATTTGGATCCTAATAATTAGTTTATTTAATATGCTAGTTACATTTTGTATTAATCTTAAAATATAATTTATTGTAACATAAAACCAGAAGTAAAAGTTTTCAAGGCTCTTAAAAGCTAAATACAATTCTTATATAGGATAATAAGGATAGGTTCAGTATAATTTAAATTAATTATGCAATTAACTTAGTCTAATAATAAGACTTCATAAGTTTTTTTTGGTTTACATTTCATCTCTCAACTTATATAAATTAATTTATGTACGTTTAGTAACGAGTGGGAGTGCATACCGACACATAACATTAGTCAGGGGATAATGACCCCTCACGCTTGAGCAGACAATCCATGACATCGATTGCAGACACAAGAGTGGGCATTGCTACTCCAGTCAAAGACCCTGGCTAGGGATTACGACCCTTACTCAAAACCTAAAGCTTATATTCAATATTTGTACAAATTCAAACGAGTGGAGCAGACAATCCATGACATCGATTGCAGACACAAGAGTGTGCATTGCAGCTCAGCCGAAGACATTGGCTAGGGATTTCGACCCTCACTCAGAACCTAAAACTTATCTCATACATCAATCAGTCTTCTTTTTATTCGTCATCACTATCGCTATTGTTATCATTTGAATTCTCATCACAATCAATAGACGCATTATGATTAAACATGATCCAAGGAAAATTTTTATCAATGGCCACAACAGCCTCGTAACGCCTCCCCTTTCTTGATAGAGGAGTGTCCTCGATTATAAAACGATCATTTGGTAAATCTCTTTTTTTCCTATAAGGGCTTGACATTTCGGCTCAAGTTTTTTTGATTGCCCTTCTATACCAGTAACTACTATTAATTAACTCTTACTAAATCTCCTTTATTAAATTTAACCCTGGTATTTCTATGTTTATCATATCTTTCATTATCTTTATTTTGTTGATTTTTAATAAGTTCGTTAGCTTCGGCTCTAATTTCATTTAAATTATGTGCTGTGGTATCAGGTGATACTTCTAAAATAACTTCGTTTAATATGCCTTGACTTGGATTCGTTACTTTATACCCAAATAGAAGTTCAGTTGGAGTCTTTTTTGTAGTTGAGTGTATGGTTGTGTGCCACGTTGTAATAATAAATCGTCTAACAAAAGCGCATTACTTACTGCTACCCGAATACACAAAAGTGCTTTGCCAATTACCATGCTTCATTATCATGCATGCTCTTTATCTCCAATATTTTGTACAAGAACCCCCCCAGAACCTCCGCACAAATTGTATTCTCCGGGGAATAAATAATATGCTTCACCATTGCTTAATCGCCTAATAATCCCATTGACATAAACTTCGCCATTATAATTTTTGTCTTTACCTTCCACACGAACAAACTTTATTTCAGCAGTCTGTGTGAGATTATTGTAATAGTGGAGGTGAATATGAATAAATCAGTCTCAGCTCGATCTCCGTGTTTGATTGTCGCGTGCCCATGTTGACATGGCGCAGCCGGAAAATAAATAAGTTTATTAAGTATATTACAAGTTAATTCGAATTGTGTTTAGCTTAATAACATTTAATAATTATGGAAGGTGTCTTAAGTCCACAAAAACATTTCGTTTCGACGGGAGTTCAGACTACGCAAGTTTAAGTGCCAGTTGGACAAAATGGAGGAACAGCTACATTTATACAAAGGCATGTGAAATAACGAACAAAGCGGCGAGGTGTGCAAATTATATATTATTGCACGTGACTTGGCGATCAGTGCCGAGATATCCTAGACCAAAACAAAGATACACTTTTAAAATGCACTACCGCAGAAGCTGTCTTACAGATATTGGATGGACGTTTTAATATAAAACCTAATGTTACAGTGGAACGACACCGATTTTTACAAGAAACCAGAGGAAAATGAGACCATAGAACAATATGTTTTCGACTTGCAGAAATTGGCTCAAACATGCGAATTTGGGGCCTTAAACGACGGTCTTCTAAAGATAGGCTGATATGTGGCATCCAATTCAGCTATTCGGGAACGGCTACTAAGGAGGACGATCTAAGTAAAGCATTAGAAATATGTCGAGTCGCGATAGTATCGAGGTGTATGCGGATAACATTAAACAGGAGCAGTTATCAGCATGTTTAATCAATAATTATCAAGCGGTCAAAATGATGAGAATGTTTGGAGTGTGCGGCACAGGATGGATTCAAGGAGAGGATATTGCGGCGGCGCAGGGGCGTGAGCGCGGATGCGCGCATAGGTACGCAGCGGCGCCACCCCCACCCGGCAGGGCTCACCGCCGCGCGCTCGAGGCGAGCGTGCCTTCACGGGTTCGACGCCTTGGGTGAAGCAATGTGGCCATTGTGGCAGTGTACATAAAAGTTTGAGTGTCGCGTATATCAAGCAGTGTCTAAGATGTGCGAAATGAATCACTTTGCCAGAGTCTGTGGTGCTAGTGTATTCAATGTCGAGGAGTCTGATGAGCAGGTAATACATACTGTAAAATCTAGTAGTGAGTGGAATGTTAACCTGATGATTAATAATAAATCTGTTAAATTTAAATTAGATACTGGGGCAGATGTTAATATATTGCCGTTGTATTATTTGCCACAAATTGGGGTCTCGGATAAAGATTTGCTAAAAACAAATACCAAGTTGTCTGGCTACTCGGGTACCGCCATAAAAGTAGTAGGAAAAATCACTTTAAAAGTTTATTACAAAAGTAAAATGTACATGCTAGAATTTAAAATAGCAGATGTTAAGTCTATGCCGGTCTTGGGCAGGTTTGCGTGCAGTGAGTTGGATATGGTGAGGCGCGTGATGTCGATACAGGAGGACAGCGGAGTTCCCTCATTTTTAGTGCAGTATGAGGACGTTTTTCAAGGTATAGGGTGCTTACCGGGGAAATACAGAATAAAATTAAATGAAAATGTAGTACCGGTTGTTCATGCTCTAGGAAACTACCGTTCGCGATTAGAGATAAAGTTAAGATGAAATTGGAAGAGATGGAAAAACAAGGCATTATAGCCAAAGTAGAGGGCCCATCGGATTGGGTAAGTAGTTTAACTATTGTTAAAAAAGCTAATGGAGACATACGGGTTTGTCTTGATCCGAAGGAATTAAATAGCGCGATCAAAGAGAATATTTTAGGTTACCGTCGCTCGACGAGTTGTATCAAAACTTTCAGGCGCTGATATTTCAGTACTCTAGATGCGGTATCAGGATTCTGGCAGGTGGCTTTGACGATACTAGCGAGTTGTGCACGTTCAACACTCCCTTTGGACGTTACAAATTCTTAAGGTTACCCTATGGCAAATGCTCGGCACCAGAGGTGTTTCATAAAAAAATATACGAAAATTTTGATGACTTGGATGGAGTTTGTATGTACATCGACGACTTATTAATATGGTAGCAGCAAAAGAACATGATGAAAGGTTAAAATTAGCATTGGACAGGTGCAGGAAGTCAACCCCAACTAAATAAAAATAAGTGCAAATTTGGGTTAGAAGAAATCAGGTACTTGGGACATAGGATTACAAAAAAGGGGCTTTATCCGGATACCTCACACATTACAGCAATTACGAACATGGCTAAACCTGAAAATAAAAAGGACGTAGAGCGATTACTAGGGCTAATTACTTACGTGGGTGCTTTTATACCAAATTTATCTGATAAAACATTGTTGTTGAGAGAGTTGTTAAAAAAAGAAACGGAATGGCACTGGGATGAACGACATGACGAGTGTTTAAAAGTTATAAAAGAGTGTTTATCAAAACCACCAGTGTTAAGATATTACGACTTAGACCTCCCTATTACTATCTCAGTAGATGCGAGCAAAAGTGGATTAGGTGCCTGTCTAATGCAAAATGGGATGCCAGTTTGTTATGCGTCTAAGTCATTGTCAAAAGGAGAATAGCGATATGCTCAGATAGAGAAGGAGTTATACGCTTGCGTTTTTGCTTGTGAGAGGTTTCATGCGTACATTTACGGAAGAACAGATGTAGTTATCGAAACTGATCACAAGCCACTCGTTAGCATTATAAAGAAACCAATAGCGGACTCACCATCGCGCCTACAACGGATGTTATTGAAATTACAACGCTATACATTCAAATTAGTCTACAAGGCAGGTAAACATCTGTTTATTGCTGACGCGTTGTCACGGGCATACGAGCCGGAGCCGGCGCTGAGCGCGCAGTATTCCAGCGCTGACTATACACAGCACGATGAAGTTTGCGCGATCACAAGAGATATGGCATTGAGCGCAGCGACTGAAGTTACGGACTTACAGTTTATTAAGTTGCAAAAGAGTTCAGAAAATGATGATGAACTCGCGTTGTTGAGAAAATACATAATAGAAGGGTGGCCCGCAAACAAACATGACGTCATAGATTTGGTAAAGCCATATTGGGGCTATAAAGAGCATTTATCGATCGCGTACGGTCTCGTCTGGAAGGACCAAAGGATAGTGGTGCCAAAACTCTTAAGAAAAGATTTATTAAACAAGATACACGTCGGTCATGTAGGGTTGCAAAAATGTCAATTGCGGGCAAGGGAGACAATATTTTGGCCAGGAATAAATAACGATTTAAAAAATTTATATCTAATTGTAGTATATGCCTGACGTACAGGAAACACAACCAAAAGGAAGAGATGCAACCTCACGAAATTCCCGACCGACCATGGGCAAAGTAGGTACAGATCTATTTCAAATAAAGGTGTGGATTACTTATTATTAGTCGATTACTATAGCAAATTTTTGAAATGATTACAATGTACAACTTCAGCTAGTATAATTGAAATCCTAAAAAACATATTCAGTCGTCAGGGTATACCGAACGTAGTAATGTCTGATTGTGGACCGCAGTTTTCATCAAGCCTGTTTAGACAGTTTTCGTTAGAATGGAATTTCAAACATATACCTCATCGCCACGATATCCGCAATCTAACGGGCAAATTGAACGAATGATACAAACTGTAAAAAACATAATACTTAAAAGTAGAGAGAGATAGAGTTGATTATCGATTGGCGTTACTAGAGTATCTGAACACACCTTTAGAAAATGATATTTCATCACCGGCCGAGTTATTGCAAAGTAGGAAATTCAAGTATGTTACAAAGTTAGATCACACTAAAACCAAAATTACAAAAATGTACATAAAAACTAGTCATGAGGCAAAATAAACAAAAATACTACGACCAACATACGAGAAATCTAGACCAATTAAGTAACGGACAAAAAGTAAGGGTGCTACTAGATGTAAACAAAAGAGAATGGTTATCAGGGACAGTATTATGTCAGCTGCGATATCGTTCATATAAAATAAAATTAGCAAACGGGAGCATCATTATACGTAACAGACGCCATATTATTAAAGATTCTCCACATCGACGGGACTCGCTGCACTACTTTGGACAATTACGATGATATGACCCACTGCCCCAACATCAGGTTTCAAACTTCACCACTATACCTTGTGGAGCTTCGTAATACAGTAAACAACAATAATTATTATGTCACACGTTCCGGCAGGACAGTGAGGCCACCGGATAGATTGGGCTTCGAACACTGAATAGCGGTGATGAACAGCTGCGCAGCTGCGTCGCCACAGTCGCCGTGTTCAGTGAAAACAAAACTATAAATTGTAACGTACGCATAAATAACGAAAATAAAAGTATGTAAAAAAAATGTAATTAGTATAAAAATCAGGCATGATATTTTTTTTTTGTTTGTTTATGCAACACAGCATGCACGTTTATTACGCCAAAGGTCCCAGGTTTGATTCCCGACTGGACTTTAATTTGTGTTAGTTAGTATTTTATTTTAGTTTTATTACTTAACAAATGAAATAAGTATTACAAAAAAAAAGGGAGTAGATCAGATTTATAAAAAATTAATAATAATTTAAATTAAGTAAATAAATGAACATTTCATTCTCAAATTTTATTTTAATGCTATTGATTTCATAATTGATTTTTCTTATTTGTAAGATAGGGGAAGATGAGTAGTTAGAGAGATATACACAATAATGTCTTACTAATCAGAATAATTTACTAATTTAATATATATATATATAATATTATATACATCTTTTGCTTATCTATTTTATAGTGAAAATACCTATCAATTGTCTTACTATTTTTGTGATAAAATATGCAAGAGTAAAATACTATTTTAATTTTGTTTCTTATTATTAAGAAGGAGATGTGAGATTATTGTAAAAGTGGAGGTGAATATGAATAAATCAGTCTCAGCTCGATCTCGGTGTTTGATTGTCGCGTGCCCATGTTGACAGTCTGTATTATTAAAGTTGAACAAAATAAAGGGTATTTTTGTAAAAACGTATTGACTAATCTTCTAAATATAATTTCTGTATCTGTTTTTATTATGTGTTAATTAGGTCTCTGTGTAAAACTATGTCCGAGGAGAACAGGACAATTAATTAGGCATCATCTATAATAAGGGCTTCCACATTATTTATTCCTGGACACCTTGAACCTTTATAGTCACCAGGGCTTTACCTAATGGTCTATAAGGTACATTTCTAATCCCTTTAGCACTGGGCCTTCAACTTGCCGCCAGTTTAGTCCTAAGTTTTGAGCTGTACTAAGGTGGATCAAGATACCCTCACTGCCGAGATCGACATGACAATTCATAAGGTGGCCATTAATTTTCAAAGGAATCTTATATTTACTACTCGTATTTGCCGTGTTATCTACTATAAGAACTGATTTTAGATTTACTTCCTTGGCACCTCGATTCTCCTTAGGGCACTCAGAGGTTATATGTCCCAAAAAATTACAATTATTACATCTAATCTTAGGTTTATTACAACGAAAGAATGGATGTCCTGTCTCTTTACAATTAAAGCATGACATTTAACTGTAATTATGCCTTTGCGATGCGAAGGTTTCGAAAAAGGTTGCGTATTGTTAGGTATCGTAGTATTTGATCGACATTTTCTGTGGTTTAATAAAAATTTAATTGGAGTTTTTGTTTTGATCAGTTTTAATAGACTTTAACACTTGTTCAGGTTCGCCAAATTTTGCACCTTGTGCCCCTAATCTAATACCCCTATCGTCAATGCCAGCAATTAAACAGTCGACGGCCCTTTTCCCTAATATCTCACAACGATTGAGTAGGTTCATTTTTGAATAATAATAAAGTTGTAGCGAATCACCAAAACCAACTCTCTTATTGAGCATCTCTGTTAATAATTCTGCGTAGTTATCACGGGAAGGAAAAGACTCCTTTAGTTTAAACTTTCATTCAGACCAGGAAAAAAGCAAAGAAGGTAAGCCCTGATACCACGTTTTTGCTACCCCACTAATTTAGACAAGGAGTAAGTATAATTTGTCTTTTTTTATAGAAAAGGGGGCAAACGAGCATGCGGCTCACCTGATGGTAAGTGACTACCGCCGCCTATGAACAACTGCATCACCAGGGGAACCAGAGGAATTGCAGATGCGTTGCCGGCCTTTTAAAAAGGAGTAGGCTTTTTTCTTGAAGGTCCCTAAGTCGTATCGGTCCGGAAAAATCGCTAGTGGTAAACTATTCCACAAAGAAGTTGTGCGAGGAAGAAAAGATCTTCTAAATCGCACAGTGGTGGACCGCCAATCATCCAGATGGTGTGGATGGTATCGGGAGTTCTGCCGCGATGTGCGTTCGTGAAATTTGGCGGCTCAAGGAGCAATTCCTCAGAGCACTCCCCGTGGTAAATGCGAAAGAAAATGCAAAGAGATGCAACATCTCTTCGCAGCGCCAATGAATCGAGCCGATCGGAAAGGACTCGGTCGTCGACGATTCGAACCGCTCTGCGCTGGATGCGGTCAAGTGGAAGGAGCTGGCACTGGGGCGCCTCAGTCCAGAGATGGGAAGAGTATTCCATGTGAGGCCGAACCTGCGCCTTGTAAAGTTGCAGGCGTTGTGCCGGCATGAAATACTGTCCCGCTCTGCTGAGCACGCCAAGCTTTTTAGAGGCCAATTTGGCCTTCTCTTCCAAGTGACCACGAAACTGCACGCCACTCGATATGTCGACGCCGAGGATTCCGATACTGGCTGAGGCAATAAAGGGAGTGCCTTGAAACTGAGGAGATACGACAAAGGGGTCTCTCATCCCAATTATAAATTTGCGCACACTCTTCGATCTTATGGATCCATGCGTCTATTGATTGTTCTTTACAAAGTGGGTCGAATTTAGGTATAACGTTATTAAAGACGGGAAATTTGTCACGATCACCTACGTTCTTGAAATCTTTCATAACATCTATAAATTTTTCAAATAATTTTGTTTCATTGTTCATCTATTGACGTGGGTGAACTGCTGCTTGAAGTCTTTCGCCGCCGGTGGTGGCGATGGTGCCGGGATTTATTCTCCTTGCGCTTGCTTAGCGATCGAGAACGCTCACGGCTGAACGTGCCACGATCGAATTGACGCCGGGACCTTGATGATCTAGTCTCTCGTAGCTCATCTCGTGAACGAGATCTCAACTCTCAGGAACGATTGCCGTTCCGTTTAGACATGATGACTCATGAAATAAAAAGAAATAATTGCTTCGATACAAAAAAAAATCATAACTAAATTTAGTGAAGCTAACTTCTTATTCGTAAAATAATGTTCATATTATAATGAAAATGAAATTTGTTTTCTTCTCTTTGACATGCTATAGTTTAGTACTATTATAACACCACATATTATGTAGACTGACAAGTCAATTATTTATTTGGGCCAACCACATATATTATGATGCTTTCCTATGTAGAAATAATTAAAAATAGCTTAGATCTCACTTTCAAAATTAAAGATATTCGCATTCCTCCTAAATCCATATTGTTATCTTTAGACGTTGAAAGTCTTTTCACAAATGTCCCATCCCCTGACTGTTTGTGTATACTCGCAGAACTCTTTGATAAACGTCGTCTACATGCCGGGGAAACAAATGATCTTCTGAACTTAACCTCTCTCTTTAAGAAAATATTTAATTTTCGTACAGAGAGAGGTTAAGTTTATTAAACTATTTCCGGTTTAATAACCATTTATATCTACAAAAAGAAGGGTTAGTCCTCTCTAAGTCCCTATGGCGGACATGTTTATGGATAATTTCGAAAAACAACATATAGTCGTCAATCAAAATATCTTATATTACTATCGGTATGTAGACGACATAATTATTTGCTGGACTGGCACAAGGAGACAACTGGATGTTTTCTTAATAAAATAAATAGAGTCCACGATAAAATTAAATTTAAACTTGAATTGGAACAAGATTGTTCCATAATTTCCTCGACTTAACAATAACAAGAAAGATTCGTCACCGCGTCATCGTGTCATCCGTGGCAACATAAATTAGCCGCTTTTTATTGTTATATTAATCGTTTGTTCACTGTCCCATTAAGTAAAGAAAATTATTTAAAAGACCTTAATGTAATTTATCAAATAGCGATCTCTAACGGTTTTTCAAAAAATCTCATTAACAATTTAATTAATAAGAAACAAAAGCATGTTGTTCGCAACCCTCTGTACGCGGTTCAACCTCAAAATGTTCGTCGATATGTGAGCAGTTTGACCTAATTAGGCCCCATATCTGAAAAATTAGTTAATACTCTTCGACAAAGCGGCGTTTATGTGGCGTTCAAAACAAACAATTCTCTTAGGAATATCTGCAATAATAAAGATAAGTTGGATATTCGTCAAAAGTCGGGTGTTTACTAAACTTGTTTGTGACGAATGCCACGCTGTTTACGTGGGTTAGACTGGTCGCAACTTTGAGACACGTTATAAAGAGCATTTAGCCGCGTACAGGAATTGAAATCCCGATAAATCCCATTTTGCTAAACATCTTTTGGACACTGGACACAACCTAGCCAACGACCACTCCTTTAAAGTCTTACATACATGTAATAAAGGGCTGCGACTGCGTGTGCTGGAACAGTTAGAGATATTAAAAAAAAATAGTAACATTGCACTGCTGAATGAACAAACAAAGGTTTCTAACTCACCTCTCTTAAATATCTTTAAGCCTGCTCTCTAACCAACAGACAAGTATATGTTTCTGTGCTGTTTGTCGTCAGTGGTGTGCTCTTTCCCTAATGATGAGTGTTAGGATTAGTGGTGACGGGGATAGTGCACGCAATTGAGGGAGGGCGGGAGGTGCTCTTCAAACTAGGTAAGACACATCATTTTATTTTATCGAGCGGATGTATGCAAGGTAATTTTTACCATCATCATCATCATCATCATTACAGCCCTTCACAAGTCCACTGCTGAACATAGGCCTCCCCCACAGAATGCCACAAAGCACGATCCCGAGCCACCTGCATCCATTGACTTCCTGCATGTCTTACCAGGTCGTCACTAGTGGGGGGATGCCCTACACTTCGCCTGCCGGTACGAGGCTGCCACTCGAGAATCTTTGTTCCCCAACGGTTGTCGATTCTTCGAGCTACATGGCCGGCCCATTGCCACTACAGCTTACTAATCCTTTGGGCTATGTCGGTTACTCTGGTTCTACTGCGGATATCCTCATTTTTAAGTTTATCACGCAGAGAAACCCAGAGCATAGCCCTCTCCATAGCTCGCTGAGCGACCTTGAGCTTTCTCATACGGCCAGTAGTGAAGGACCACGTCTCAGTTCCATATGTCATCACTGGCAACACGCACTGGTTGTACAATTTAGTTTTGAGGTTTTGAGTATGCCTGACGAGGAAGATGGGTCGTAATCTCCCGAACGCTGCCCAGCCGAGTTGAATCCGTCGATTGACCTCTCGGTCGAAGTTGGACTTGCCTAGTCAGACTATTTGTCCCAGGTAAACATATTCGTCAACAACTTCGAGCTTAGTGCTCCCAACAACTACCGGCATAGGTGTGACATGGACATTAAACATGATTTTTATTTTGTCCATGTTCATCTTGAGACCTATCCGTTGGGAGACACTATTGAGGAGCATAGTGCTTAGGTCCTCCAGCGATTCTGCCATAAGGACTATATCGTCGGCAAATCTAAGGTGAGTGATGTATTCGCCATTGACGTTAATACCGTATCCTTTCCAGTCCAGTAGCTTGAAAACGTCTTCCAATGCGGCGTTGAAGAGTTTCGGGGATATTACTTCACCCTGTCTTACACCTCTCTGCAGTTGGATAGGTTTCGTACTCTGGTTCTGTACTCGGATAGTCATCGTAGCGCTACTGTACAAACACTTCAGCACTTCGATATACTGACAGTCTACTTGGCACCGCTGAAGGGACCGCAGCACCGCCCAAATTTCGACGGAATCAAAGGCTTTCTCATAGTCTACATACGCCAGACGTAGTGGCAAATTGTACTCCTCGGACTTCTGTACAAGATGCCGAAGGGTATGTGTGTGGTCTATGGTGCTAAAGCCTTTTCGGAAACCGGCCTGTTCGGGAGGCTGGAAGTAGTCGAGTCTGCATGCGAGACGATTCGTAAAGACTCTCGAGAACAGCACGTAGACGTGGCTCAGAAGAGAAATCGGTCTGTAGTTCTTCAAGAGAGCGTTGTCGCCTTTCTTAAATAACAAGACCACAACACTTCTGCTCCACGCCTCCGGTGTAGTGCCACCATAGAGGACGGAATTAAAGAGCTTCTGAAGGACTTTACGTACCAGTTTTCCACCCGCTTTCAGAAGCTCCGCTGTAATTCCATCCTCACCTAGGGCCTTGCCGTTTTAAGGTGCTGGAGAGCCATTCTTATCCCGCTCAGACTGACGTCCGGAATATCATCGAAATAGTGTCGGATAAGACTTGCTCTTGGATCGTTACTCACACTTGCGTGTGACTCCAACGATGATGTGTACAGCTGCCCATAGAACCTCTCAATCTCACTAGAAATCTCAGGTGTCCCGGAAACGACGCACCACTCGGTCTTCAGCTTCGACAGTTGGCTCTTCTGGCAGACATATCTCTAGCAAAGACTTTGGAGCCCTGGTTCCGCTCGATCGCTTCTTCAATACGAGCAGTATTAAAGTTGCGTAAGTCCCGCAGCATGCATTTGGAAATCTGTCTGTTCAGTTGCCTGTATGCTGAAATCTGAAGATTGCCTTCATTTCCCGTCTAACAGCCATGAGATTAAGAGTGTGATCGGAGAGTTTTTGTGTTCTTCTGCGGCGGGTCTTGCAAAACTTAGCTCCGACCGCATGGACAGTTTCCACGAGCTTGTCATTCATATCTTCCACTGCATTGCAATCTTCTAGGCACTGAAAACGGTTTTGTAACTCGAGCTGAAAGGTTTCGGGACTTTGGATTAGAGCACGAGGGGGACGGAGCGTTGACTTCATTAGACGACACCTCTCCAACTTAACGTTTAGGTTCAGTGTGCCTCTAACCATTCGGTGATCGCTACCAGTTTTCACCCTCGCGATCACTGAGACATCACTGAACAGTTGCCGTCTAGTCGTCATAATGAAGTCAATCTCATTTTTGTCGAACCGTCGTAGCTCGAGCAGGTCCACTTCCTGTGGGGTCGCTTCTGGAAGAAAGTTCATCATAAAGAGTCCTTTTCTTTCTCCATGAAGTCGGCCAGCTGCTGCTTATGGGTTCCGTGGCCCTAATCCGAATTTTCCTACTTCAGCTCACCGTTCTCTCTTGTGCCTAGCTTTGCTGTATGACCTTCAGCGAATACCGTTTGGTGATTCTGAGAAGGTACGCAACCCTCGTCGACACACTCCCAATATTTACAACGTTGTTAACGAGAGACTTGTGGACGATAAATCCGACACCTCCTTGGGACAGATGGTCGCCCTCCCGGTGATAGAACAATTTGCCGGATTCGAGTATTACCGTGTCCTCCCCTCTCTTCGGACTTCGGATAATCCTATAATATTCCAGCGCAACTTGTCTATCTCTTCTTCCAGCTCAGGATCTTCTCTTCAGTCCTCAGAGTGCGTGCGTTATAAGGCCAGGTCGAGTCGTCGTAGGTGGCAATTGAACCTCCACCGGAGATTCTTAGCACCCCTGCCCGCCGTTACCATGGTCGCCACCGTAGCCAGGAATAGCGAGGCAGCCGGGACTGGAGCCCGTCTTTTCGTTACTTTCTTCATTGGGGGTATATTGCCGTAGTTGCCACGCTTGGCGAGCGGGTTGGCAATCGCATTTTTTATTGTTATTGCTGTTATCAGAAAGATGCTGCTGCCCATCTTCTGTCTCAGTTTCTCTCTGTCGCCTCTTACGACACCCACGGGAAGATATGGGGTAGTGGGTATTCTAACCCGCCACTACACGGGGTGGGTTAGAATACTTTTACCAACTTTAATTCTGATTTATTCTGATTGATTCTGACAACATTAAAACTGATTCTATTAATTATGTTGAAAGCGTTATACTAGTCAAAATACAAACTGATATAAATTTCAGTGTTACGAAAAATGTCACTAAAATCCAGACTATTGTTTCCTTAAAATTGAGAAAGAAAAGTTTTGTAGCCATACTTAATAAATTAAATAAGTAAGGCTAAAAAACGATATTTTTTTTAAACTCTTTACTTACATTAGTTTTTTCAGCGGTATCCCACTTCTGAGATGTTAATATTGACGAACTGTTCCACAGGAATGGCGGTACATAAACTTAAATGCTTGTTTTTAAACAACTGTGTATTTTATGTGGCGTTAGTCTTTACAACACATGTATCCACTTATTATCTCACACCAAGACACTTTATCACAATCGTAGTGAACACTTCACTAATTTAGTATCATTTAATAGATTCCACAATACACGTCTATTTATAGCAAAAATAAAAATAGGGTTTGGATTTGACTTCCGCAAAAGTCAAATCCGTAGTCAATAACAAAGCAGAGTATTTACCAACAGGATGTTATTGGAAGATTTTGAATATATATTTATAATAGAACTAAAATAGACTATAATAGTTTCGTCGTAGTCAGTAAATTTAATGAGTACTTTACAAATACAGCTCTTCATGACTGTTCTCTTTTAAATAATAAAACTAAAAATAATATGTATGAAAATATTCGTTCATCGAACTTTTTAAAACCTTACTCAATAAATGAAATAATAAACTCTCTTAATAATGCTAAATCTGTTGGTTATAGTTCAAATACTACACACATACTGAAATCTTGTGTGAAGGAAATTGCACCCATTCTGACATATTTTATAAACCTTTCTTTGGAAGATTTTCAGATATACTAAAAACATCCATAGTCAAACGCTTATTTAAAAAAGATGACCGTTATGAGATTCATAACTGTAGGCCGATAACGTTGATACCCATTTTGTCCAAAATATTTGAAAAAGCCATGCATATTCGAATTACTAGCTTTGTAGCAAAATATAATATACTCAGAAACGAACAAATGGCTTTCAAAAGCACAAATCTGCTACACTTGCTACCTTTCACTGATACGTCGAATAATTAAATATATTAATGATAGAGTGCCAATAGTAGCCATCTTTTTTTATATGTCTAAAACCTTTGACTGTGTAAAACACAGCATGTTGTTGTATAAATGTGGAGAAACTAGGAATCAGAGGACCGGCTTTTGAATGGATCGAAAGTTATTTGACAAATCGGCAACAATGTATTGAGGTACCACGTATCGATAATAATCTAGAGTTAACATATTACAGATCTCCTTATCTACAAAATGGCAATGGGGTACCTCAAGGGAGTTTTTTTAGGCCCTTTATTGTTCATTCTATATATCAATGACTTACCGAGTATAACAAATCATCAGTCCATACTATTTTCTGATGACATATCAATTGTTATATCCCACACTAATAAGTCACAGATATATGAACAAGAGATAAATTCTACTATTATATTTATAGATTCAGTTATATCACGGCTAGAAGATAATAATTTACGAGTGAACACTAACAAAACTAAATATAAACAATTTGGAAACTATAAAACAAAACCACAAAAATTAGACTTAACATGTAAGGGCGAAAGATTAGTAGAGGTAGTAGATACACAATTCCTGGGTGTTACTATTGACCAGCATCTAAACTAGAAATAACACGTTAAGAAAGTATCACAAAAATTAATCAATTTGTTTATGCACTACGTAGACTTCAAAATGTAGCAGGCCCGCAAGAACCGCGTGTTGCTTACTATGGGTACGTTGAATCCATGTTAAGATATGGAATACTCTAGTGGGGCAACTCAACAGACACAAATAAAGCCTTCCTAAGCTAGAAGAAATGTATTCGTGCACTATGTAACGTAGGCCCTTTTGAGAGCTGTACCCCTGTTTAAGGAACAAAATATTCTCACTTTAACTGGGTTATATATATAAGAAACTTGCGTTTTCGTTAAAAGTAATTCTAAACAATTTGTTACCGTGCAGGAAAATAATAAATTTGTAGCAAAAATGAAATCCGACACATCTACTGATGCCATCTTATAGAACTACATTATTCCACAGGAATTGTCTCATAATGTGTATCAAGGTTTATGATAAAGTTCCTAAAAATATTCGTCGACAGCCGTTAAGGCCAATGAAAAAAAGTTTAAAGCAGTGGCTAATAAATACTGCCTTTTATAATATCAAAGAATTCTTTGACCACAAATTTTGATTTTGCTTTTATTTTTTCATTGATTTTGCTTAACTTAGTACGTTACTATGTATCCAGGAATTTGCATAATACTTCTCAATTGAATAATAAGTTATTTCTCTAATTCTCTTATGTTCTTCTAAAAACATAAATGTAATCAGTACAAAGTGGTAGTTACATACTGGTCTATTATTCGTGTTTATTACTAATTTTTGTACATTTGTTCTGAACACATTTAGTTTTGTTAGTGTTAACACAACCACTTACCATCAGTTGGACTGTGTGCTCGTTTGTCACTCTATCCTATAAAAAATATTTGGAATAATTTGCATCATCATTTAAGAGTATGCAATTTTAAACACCATAATATATTTAAATTAATTTAATCGTCAATTTCAATTTTCTTTAAAAGTTGAATCATTCACATTATTATAATAAATTCCATTATAAATTATGGTTTTTATGGATGGTGAGAATGTTATTTTGGATTCTCAATTAATACAAATTTTTGGAACACTAAAGTTAGAAACAACTTAATAGTTCATTTGTTGGTAAGGAGCCACTGCCACTGGACCACTGGATTTCTACAAATAGCTGCAAACAAAGGAGATTACAGTTACGTCGCCCCTAAAGACTATTGAAAAATTACTTCACAGCCGGTATTTGTACCAGTTCCCTTACCCTTCAAATCAGGATCGAATAGTAGCTGCACCTGCAGAGGCGAAAGTAGGTAAAAGTATCCTCCAAATTCGAAACATATGAAACGTATTTTCTAAATATTATGAATATTTTTGATAATTTATCATGGATTGTTACTCGGGACCATGTTTTATGATATTCCTTGGCATTTGAATCGCCCCCTTTGCTAACCAGTGTACTTGTGAAGGGCTGAAATTATATTTTGTATTTTTTTTAATAGAAAAATACTTATAATGCTATAAACATTGCTTGTAATATTTACATGAGTAATGTTAATGGCTTTACAAATATTTTTATGACGGAAGTCGAATGGCAGTTTCGAACTCACGACTTTTCGAGTTTACATTCCGCATTCGTAACCATTAAGCTACTGTTGATTTTTATGATGAGAGTTATGGATTTGATCCGTTTCGCTAGTCGTCCTAACAATAGTTTTTGGGATTTGGGGCTAACTTATAAATTGCTGATAAGCTTGAATGATTTTAATTTTTCAAGAAAATTAAAAAAAAATATCTATTACGCTTTCAAATGAGATGTTCTGTATATTTATTGGTCTGAGTAGATGCCACGCAAAATCAGTCTCATGGAATATGGAAGAGAAAATATAAGAAAATATTTGTCTTTCCTGAATTCGATTTGCGAACGTTGTGGAAATTCCCTTTTCTAGTCACCACTATGAAATATTATTCAAATTCAAAAACCGGCGGTATGTGTAGGTTGAATTTTACGTGTAGTAACATGACACATGCGAAAACAGTGAAAAGGCACAGAAATAAAAATGTTTACTTTTAATAAATGTGAAGAGATTTTTATTTCGTTTTAGCAAGAATATAATACAGAATAGAATTTAATGAACTCACAGTCTGCTATAAGCTAAATTACTACTGCAGACTTTCGAAACGAACCATCGATTATCAATGCCTCACAGCCTGTTATTAAGCCAGCTCTCCTCTTGTTTGGTGAATAGAATAGGTTAAAAGTTTTAACTATCCAGATAGACGCTAAGACAAAAGCAGCCTTTTACTTTTGTATAATTCAAGGTTACATATTTATAAATCAAGATTTTTAAATGATGCCTATCTAACTAATGTGGTCTATGGCAGTATCAAAGCGTTGCCGACCGGCAGTAAGAAGATACAAACACCGTCATATTATTTCTTGAATGTTCACATAAACGCTTGTATTAAGAAATAAATAAAATTAATGCCTAGTCGTGTTTCCGTTTGGGTAGATTTTTCCTTCTTGATTCTGGTTTGATACTAGAGATATATAATCCTTTTACACTGGTTGCACGTTCCACTGGTTACAGTAGTAATTTACCATCAAGTGAATTATATTATATTAAAAAACCGATCGCGGCTTTTAGGCTGATTGGCAGTGTTGATTGATTATTTTTATTGAATAAGGTGACAAACGAGCACACAGTCCGATGTTAAGTGGATGCTGTGGTCCATGACATCTACATCTATTCTTGATTAAGAATCAAATTGCAGATTCGTTGACAACAAAGATGGAATGCCTCCTTTTCAGTAAAAGGCTATCGGTCTCTACATTCATCATACAAAATACAGCATAATAATTAAGCTGCAATTTTACGCTGGTATTCCGTGAGGCGTGGTCCTTTCCTCATCAAGCCGACTATGCGTGATACAACAATAATATAACTACAGTATGTCTTTACTACATCTAAAGTTTAGGTCAGTATATAAAATACTGATAACGCTTGTTTGGCAGTGAAGGAAACCTATGTCGTGAGGACGTTACACATATTATGAACTCAACAAACGTTTAGGATACCTGCAAGTATGCTAATTTGCACTGGACTGCTTCCCGTTTCCGTGGTTTAAGTATTTTGCATCTGGTATAATGCAAGACGATTTTACAGTAAACAATCGGGGATCAAGATATTTCAAGCATGTATGTTAGCTATTGCTTACGATAC
This sequence comes from Parnassius orleans, assembly GCA_029286625.1. Lineage (NCBI taxonomy): Eukaryota > Metazoa > Arthropoda > Insecta > Lepidoptera > Papilionidae > Parnassius > Parnassius orleans. The sequence goes on along the minus strand of JAGSMP010000951.1, from coordinate 83,377 downwards.
TCGTGGATTTTCTGACGCCGCTACTACAAAAAATAATCGTAATAGAACTGTCTCTAGACCTGCAATATAAGTATTAGTAGACAGGTGAGTTTCAGATTCTCCCTATCAGTAAGAAAATATATATATGTCAGGTGCTTTATAATCTTGGTTTGAATCATCATTTATATAGGTCGAAACGTAAATGGCTACACGTCCCCAGCGGTGTTGGATGGTTTTTCACACCATCGGTTGGCGGGCTTATCCTTCTATTAAGCAAAAGCACTGCGTGTAGATGAGACAGTGATTAAAATATAGTTATATTTTAATATATAAAACATAAAACATGCATGCAGATGCTACGTGTGTATTAAGCAAAATCTTGCATGTAAAAAGTAGAGCATTATTCTGGCAACAAACTACTGAGCATTTTAGCGAGTTAAACTGTAAAATTGTAAATGTTTTTTCGTTTCGATAAATAAAAGAAATACTCTCTTTTAAAATGAGTTGACGTGATGATTATATAACAAAGAAAATTGTGACATTATTAATTTATTTAAATAGTAATATTATTGTTTTATACTTTGTTTTATATAGTTTTAACTATTCATATTTTTTTAATATTCTGTTGCTTGTAGCCGATAAATTAAAGAATCCCTTTCCAACTTTTGCCTCTTACCACCATTCATTAAAGGGGGTGTCACTGCCGATATGGGTTGACCAATTTAGCTGGCCTATTATACCGCTGTCTTCATTTAAATCAATGTGATTTATGGTCTTTATGTGTTTGTAAGTAAATTCAAGTTTGCTAGAAAGAAATAATGCTTGCACACTATGAACTTCCGTAGAACTGATTTAACTTATTCATTTATATATTGTATGCATAGTATAAGATGTGTTGTAAGTTATAACTGCTAGAGAAAAATAATCATATTAAAGATGTTAAAAAAATTAATGAGCTAAGATACAGATATAAGATAAGATACACGTAATAAAATAAAATAATGTAGCTTACATAGTTTGAAGAGCTCCTCCGACCTCCCTCAATCGGATGCACTATCCCGTCGTAATAATCCCAACACCACTCCCAACACCACTACAATAGGAAAGACACACCACCGTTGATGATACATAGATAGACATCCTCATTTGAAGTAGAAGAGTAGGAAGATAGACCAGGACATATACAAATATAAATCTTATTATAGCTTTAATCTTTTTATTTTAATTATTACAAAAAAAGTATGACGAACACTTCATTGTATATCGATAAAACAATGACTTCCTGTTTGAATACTGTAATCGAACATTTTCTGAGCAAAGCTTCTAGTAAGTATAGCTCCATAAAAATGTACGTAACTCCGCAAACAAAAAAATGTATGTATCCGGTAATAATTTGTTTTTCCTCAGCTGTGGAGACACGGCTCCACGGGATATATTAATAAAGAAAAAACCTAACCACATAGCAGGTTTGAACACTCGGGCGCGTGGTAGCCCTACGCTCAGCTAATAGGCTGTTGTTTATATCTGCGACGAAATTACAACCATATCGAAAACATCTGTCTTTGCTTTGATCATTTTAAGGGCTCAAAGCTCTTATTATCAGTTTAAGCAGATGTTATAAAGTTTTCATATTTTAATTATATTTGGAACATCTAAGATGAGGCTTTGCCTTTTTAGGATCTATTAATTTGGCGTTATTAAGATTAAAGCTAATCACCAAAGACCATTTATTTTATCAATTTTTCGTTATCCAAAAAAAAAAAAACATCTAGAAGTTTGGGATAAAATATATAATACCCTTAAAACTTAAATCACTCATAACATTGCTCTCTATCTTTTCGTTAAGTTTCATTACAACCAGTTCAGCCATTCCGAATATTATAGACAGATATTTAAAAAAAAATGATTATTTATTTATTAATGGCATTGCAAATAAGAGGCAGTTATTTCGATATTGCAGACAGACGCTTCAATTTTATTTATATGTTTAGATGAACAATTATTTTTACAATATTATTAATTATGCTATTAACACGTGACTTTAATGCAAAGACGACTCCGTGGCGCAGTGACTTAGCAATGAGTTACGGCACTGAGGGCCGCGGGTTCGAATCCCGCACGGAACAAATTTTTGTATAGTCTACAAGTAATTGTTCCGGGTCTGGATGTTTGTCCTTGTGCAATTTATCCTTAATGATACTGGAGAAAATCCTAGTGTGGGGGTAAAAAAAGGGTATTAATAAAATACAGTTTAAAAAAACGGCGCAGCTTAGTTATATCACAGTCTAACTACTGTCTTAGGCTGTGGTTATATACCTGCTACCTCCACCAAAATTGTAATCGCACTTTAAAGTGGTCGTTTAACTATCTTGCTCGATGGTGAAGAAAACGATCTTAGATCCACCATCGTTGAGAAATTTAAAATATCTCAAGGACATGTGAAGTCAACACTGACTAATAATTGTTATTAATTTATTCTAGAAAGCGAAACTAACGGATTATTTAGCTTAAAATCATATCGGTTACCATATTATACTTCTTACTTAGTTAAAAAATATGCTTTTTATAAAGTAAAACGGCAAGGCGTTTTATTGTGGCTAAAAAACAATTTAATAAAACGTGCGCGTAAAAGTAAACGTGCGTTAAGTACATCTTAAATACTTTTAGGTTAGTGATAGTGTAAATAAGTGCGTGCGTAGATGTAAGTAATTTAATTGTTGTAAATAGCTGATAGCCACTTTTTAAATACGCCAAAATTAATTTCCGTGTCTGCTCTGTAAATCATTTAATTTTGTTATTTTCTTACTACCTGTTTCATTGGAAAGTAATTTTGCCGGACCTAAGCCCGTAAAAGTATGAAGGGAAAGTTACAATTAATCACAAATAAAATTATTTTCATTCGTTTCGTGAGCCGGTGAAGTAAGCGAGAGAATACGAGTGAGAAAGTAGTAGTGACGTAGGTACTGTATTAATGGTGTGAGATGGAACGGGAGCGTCTTATGAAAGGAGTGCGCACGTTATTTACTTGTGTAGTATTTTCTAGTATTGTGCCAATTAATTAAGGCCAGTTTTTGGATAAAAATAAACCTCGATAACATTGTGATAGATAAATAATAAAAAAATCTGAAAGTGCCATTATCACTAGTAACATCTGCTGCAACAGTACTTAATTTTTTGGTAATTACAAAATAGTGGTGTATAAGGTGGTTTGAATTGGCAGTGAATGGAATGTATAATGTGTTTATGTTTCAACTTTACTAACTTAAGGTTGCCATTGAAAATCAGGGTTAGGATGACACATCTTAGAATTTCTTGAGGGCAGTCCCATTTGGACCATTTCCCATAAAATAAGTTTTTAAGGTTAGCTATTCGCTTTTTTATATTTATTTTGTATAGTTATTCTATTTCACGATGAAGTTTTGACTTTGGTCGTTGTTAGCCGTGCACATACACATTGTGTTAGTGTGCGTAGGCCTCGGGAGCGCTACTCCCGAGCGCCGAAAACTTCATAGTGAAATAGAATAACTATACCTATCTGCATTTTTTTGTCAAAACAATTTATTTTTCATTTTAAGTGTATAATTAGGTCTAGTTATAAGATTACCTATACATAATGTTTATTTTGAGTATCCAGTGCAAATTTGTTAAGAAATGGCCAAATAAATACCTCTTTCTTTCTTTCTAAAGCGGTGTAAGAATATTCAATTCGCCATATCATCCAGTGTACATTGTAAAAAGTGACAGAGGAAACTAAAACAGGTGATTGGAGCAGCATCTTCCTGATAACAACTCGAAATAATGAAAACTGCGGTTACGGACCAACCCGCCAGCCAAGCGAGGCAAAATTCTTTCTCTCTATGGGTCGATCTATGTTCAGCGGTGAACTTTTATAGGCTGTAATGGAAATTGAACTGTAGTGCTATATGATTTTACTTGGAATTCTAAATTCGTTTTTTTTATGAAACTGAAGTGGCAAACGAGGTTACAGTCTATGTCTAAGATAGTAAATAGCTACTGAAGTCCATGTCACCCGCGCATAACTTAAAACAAAGTAGGCTTCAGATGCGTTTTCACCTTTGAGAATGAATACATCACAGCCTATAGTAAACAGAGTCCTACCGCCTAGTAAAAATAATAAATTGTTTCGTAGCTTAGATTACTTTATGCTAGGCAAAAATTTCAGTTTCGAAGAGAGGGTAAAAAATTCCTTTAAAGAGTTCATCGATTATCATAAAGCAGACTCCATTAGCAAGGACATCAATAGCCTGTTCTTAAAATGGCAAGTGTGTGTTATTAAGTTAGGCAAATATTTTGATTGTTATTGAAAGTTTTCTTTTTTTCTTTGGTCTCCGGTCTTCGCCACTCACCGTAATAAGTACAGTAGCAAACAAAATGCTTCTATGTTTCGTATTGTATTTTATGCGTCTTCGTCTTCCGTCGCGGACCTTCTGCGGTGGAGGCGAACCATTCATACACTTAACCGTACCTTCTGAACCTTTGAACAGACAAACAAGGGTAATGATCAATTCAACATTTGATTAGTTTATATTAACCATTTCATTGCCGAGGTTTGAACTAGCGTACTTTGAAACTTAAAAGCAATCGCCCAGCCTGTGAACTAGCTTGACCTTTTTCTGCTATTATGAAAGGGTACTAATTTATAACTTAAACTTAGAAAAAAACAACTCTCTTTGATATTTATATAAGTTAAAAGTGTGGTTTGAACATCAGCGTTTGGTTACCTGTTATGATAGAAGTTTATTAACAACGTTAATGGCAAAATACTTAATTTTACTTGAGGCACTAAGTAAGAAATGCAATTAATGTCAATCATAAAACCGTAGCTTTTAAGCCGAGGGACCTTGCTCTTAAATGTTACTTCATTAAGCTCCTTAACGCCATCATAAAATTTACGTTCTTGTTAAATTATCCTTTTATCATTATTAATTTAAATTTTTTTTACAACATTGAGTTACTTTTGCTCTTGTTACATACTTATTTTTTTACTACTTTTCTTACTTTTGAGAATATATAACCCTTCTTTGTATCGTGGGTGTTGGAAGAGGTGACTTTGGGATATGTGCAAGATCGTATGACTTTCGATAGATGGCGGTATAAATCTTGTGTATAAACTTTTATAAGCGGTTTGTAGGCTATGTGGCGCAGTGGTTTAGCAATGAGTTGCACCGCTAAGGGTTCGAATCCCGCACGGAACAAGTACTTCTATGGCCTACAAATAATTGTTGCGGGTTAAATAAATGTTTTTCCTTGTGAAATTTATTTAAGTATTTTTTAATAAGGAATAATAATAAATAATAATAACAATTCTTAATAGGAAGCGTCATAGATTTGTAACGTATATCATTGCGATCATCAATCCGCCTACCAAGCTTGGCAATTAATGTAAATTCTACCTATAACGGAATAGGCCCTTGTCTAGCGGTGGATTTTTACAAGTTGACAAAGAAAAAAAATTATTTTAGTTAGGTTAAACATAAAGTGAATCGATAGATGCATATAGCTCGACCGTGCTTATTAACTATGGGTAGGCCTATGATTCACTCGTGATGAATAAGACACAACACACTAATTATCTAAAAACTAAAGAGACATTTATTCTAATCAGTCAGAAAATTTCGCATCAGTGACGGCGTATGAGAATCCACTACCACATATGCTCGTGGATGCTTAAGGGCCGATAGAAGAGAAGACGATGGTAAACTGTATACTTAGCCGAGCACGCAGCCTTGTAGAAAACTTTGAGAACAATTTGTTCTTAAATAAGAACAAAGATATTCATTCATTAAACACTAAAACACAAGCTTGTAATGTAAGTTACTAGACTTCATTAAAATTAGTAATTCTTATATGCGTTATGTATACAGTTTTCAATGAAATCCTAGAAAATTTTAAATTATATATCATAAAAATATTATATTCCATTCTATGAGGCAAATACACAAGAAATGTATGTCAGTTCAATTCTATATTTTATAAACCGGGAAATCAGCGTCATCGGACGCGCTCTAGACAGAATATTTTCCGAGAAAGTCCAGGAAAATATTTGCCTCTCAGTTCAATTGATTCGATTTGCGAACGACGCGAACGGTCTCTTCTAGATATAAGAATCAAATGCCTCTTGAATTGAGAAAAAGCCATGGTACGAGGACACGGATTTTTGCATTCGTATGTGCTAAATTAGGCGTTTATACACAAGTAAAAGTGTATGTCGACCAGAATACTGAAATACCGTAGTGACTCAGGAGCTACCGCTCAGGAACTATGCGTGCAACCGCTTTCAAATAAGAAAAAATTAAATAATGGTTTTAAATTAAAAAAAAAATCAAATATTATTTTATTATAGTTGTTAGTCGACCTTATGTTGTAACCTTGAATTTAAATTTTGATTTATTATTTTGTGAAAATAGGTTACTTCACAGGTCTTGATTTAAACATAGTAAAAGATCAGGTGGGTACTAGAATATGTCCAGCCAGTAAGCAAACAAATTATTAAACTAATTATTTTCCTATATATTTTGACCCAATAAGCATATTATGACTAAGTTTTACTTCTTTTAATTACAATGCGAATAATATCGTATAAAAATAAATTGTTCTAGATTTGAAAATCTGGAAAATCCATCTTCGACGATAAGTCGTACGATAGCGCATCGTATTCAATTCTGATATTCTTTTGACTCACGCAAGATTGCATCGTTTGATTGCTTCTCTTCGCTTCTTACATTTATTGATTTATTTTCAAAATGTTTAAGCGCGGTCTAAATTTTATCGTAGATACCACTTCAAAACATACGACCTTTTTGATATATGTATGCTAACTTATTTATGTAATTATAAATATAAATTAATAGTGCCGCGTGGTGACTGCATGAAATAATCCATGGCTTAATTTCATATTTATTTTATTTTATTTGTCAATTAACTTGCTTAATTACATGATAATTTACGTGACTATTTACTTGCTTATTTTTCTTAATGTTTTCTTTCTTATTTACTTGCTCATTTTCTAAATTATTTACTTGACTATTTTCTTAGCAGTTTATTTAAATATTTACGTGATTATTAACTTGACTACTTACTTGCTTACTTAATTGACTATTCACTTTTTATTTACTTGACAATTTTTTTGCCTTTTAATTGAATATTTACTTAACTACTCAGTTCAGTAATTATGTAATTAATCCTTTTACAACTTACTTGAGTATTTAATTTATTATTTTCTTGACTATTTATTTAACTATTTACATGACTATTTACTTGATTAGTTACATGACTATTTACTTTCTTATTTATTTAACGGTTTATTTGCTTATGAGGACGAAAGCGCGGGTAAAAATAACAGCTAGTAATAAAGCTAGTCCAAAACATTTGCACCAATTTTCAATTTACAAAAACCATTAAAAAAAATCTTGTTTGAATTATGAAATCACTCCGAATAATAAAAAGGCTCTTTCAAACTGTTACATTCTGTTTCACCCTATAATGAATTGAATTTTCTAAAATCCTTTCTTAGCGAATGCTTAGCAATGAAGCTATTGTCTCAATAATGCGCCTCTAAGTCCAGCGGTGGTGATATGAGAGCCTATTTTAACACAAACTTTGCACCCTCGTTTTAATATCTTGAGGATAGATTTTCGATAAAAATAGATATTTTATTATTTTAAATCAAGAGTACCAGTTTAGAAATTAAAAAAAAAAAAAACATTAATTCCCTATTAGAGTTTGTTTTGGATAATCACAAAATACGTGTTAATTATTATATTTACAGAGTACGAGTAAGTTAAGAGTCAATCGCTCCGTAAAATAGAAAGTTTCAAAGGTATAGGGAACCCTTTATTAGTAGATTCCTTCAAAAAAGGCAACTGTCCAAATTTCAGATTTCTACGTCTAGCGGTTCGGGCTAAGCGTTGATAGATGAGTCAGTCATTCAGGACATCTTTAACATATTTATATACATAGGTAAATAAATTAATGAAGCATTGTGCAAAGTGTGTAAATCACGTATATGATTTTAAAATATTATAGAGGTCAATAAAGTTTTTAGACGAACGATTGCGCAATTCTTTCTAGCAATGATATTGCTTGTTTAGTAAAACGAAAGAAGGTAAGCAATATTACTGTGAAAAAATATAAGGGATAAATCTGTAATATCAAATATTTATTAATTAACAAGAACTTTATCGAACTTTTTTAAATAAAAGAATACTGTAACACATATACAAGAAAAAAGAGTTTAAACATTATTCCTGGTCAAATGATGCATTATAAATATCTTGAACCAAAAACCATAAATTATATACTAAGATCAGGTAACTGAAATGCACAAATACTCGAAAACGTATTCAATATTACTAAAGCCTTACTAAACTAATGACAGGCCGAAAGCCGCGGACATTCAGATGATCCTTTTCGGCTTATAAAAACTTAGTTTAGCCCAGTAAAAACTAGTTCGTTTTAAAATCGGGCTTAATAAAAAGTGCTTTTGATTGCGACTTGTTTCGACTGAAGCCTGTAGTAAAGTAATTTCTGACCGGGGGTTCTGACTGTTTCTGACCGAAAAACAGTCAAAATGACTTATTAAATAAATAGACAAACAAAAGTAAATAAGTTAATTAATATAAATTATATAAGGGAAAAGAGATATAAAAATAAAAATAGAGAAATATGAAATAAAAAAATTGATGGATAAACCTAATGTTTTGTCACATTCTCGTTTGATTTGGAAACCTTGTATACGCTGCTTCACGTTGAGACAGGCCTATTTCTTTTTTCGTCAACCGATAATGGTAATTTTTGTATCCTGTTAGTGAAAAGAAAATCGTCCGTAAGCGAAACGGGATTCGGCCGTGAACTTGTGAGTTATGTTACGATGATGATGATTGGATTAACAGGATTTTATAAACAATTATTTTACATACGCAAGCGGTTATAAATCTTATTAATGCTTAACATAAAAACTCACACCATTTTAATAGAACAAAATAATAACATTTTAATATAAATCCATGAGATGTTTTTGCATTTTTGCGACATTTCTTATAGAATTCTGGAACGTAGAGCAGCGACGGAGCGGAGCGTGTATGTATAAATAATAAACTTAGCAACTTCAACTAACCAGGTCACACGGAAAGTGTTACAACAGCGAGAAACAAAAGCAAAGTCCCTTCTCTAAGTAACAAGTTAATACTACTATCTTTATTTGAATTATGTTAAAAATATCTAATATATCTTCATCATTCCAGAGCCGCTCATGAACGCCTCCCTTAGTAGAGTGGATTTTCTCAAATCGTCGCGCTTTGCGGTAAAATTTTCCAAAATGACTATATTTTAAATAAATCCGATGTTTATTGCAGACATCTTACACCTACGAGACTGTAATATGGAAAATATAGAGAGATATACCTCCTTTCCATAGTAACCTCTAACAACACACATTGGGCAAAACTGCATAATACGGCAAATAGCTACATATGTTACGTCGCCACTATACGGCAAAATTGCCTACGTAAATTAATATTTTACCACAAGGCAAATTAAATATGTTTTGCTCTACGACATATAGCTGTTTTAATTTCAGAAAGGGTAATACATTTTTATTACGTAATGTCGTGCAAGGGAACTATGAGTAAGGAAAAAATACATCCGATAGGTGACGGTCTTCATCATCATCCCTTAAAAGGCTACTGCTAAGGAAGGATTTGCCTCAAGCGTCTGGCTTGGCAAGCGGCGATCACAGTACCAAACATCTCGTATCTTTGACGCTGTTTGCCGTCGGTCGGTCTGGTGATAATGTTATACCTTTATCTGTCGGAAGCCATAAGACCTTTCTGGTATTTCTCATTGTCACCTTTTATGACACTCGCGGGACAAAATGTGGTGATTGATTCAGCTGCAGTGCCACCACATAATAAAATAAACGGTGGTATACTGGTACAACATACTGAAGTATACAATATTCCGTTTATGGCAAATGTAAATTGCTTGGACTGGAAATGAGATGTAGCTTAACAAGAGTAAGATATTTGATATTCCTATCGTTCATACGGATGCTACGCGTCCCGATTATGACGTTCTTCCTAAAATAGAAAATACCAATATCCAGCAATAGAATGTTACGGGCTGATAAAAATAACAAAAAAGAAGTACAAAAGGTGATATTATCACCCTGAAATTGAAACCTGAATATACCTCTGTTCCACACTCTTACAAATTAACTGTCGACTTCCATCTCACCCTGTTATTCTGTGAGAGCGTGATTGTTTACTGCTTAAGCTGAGCTTAATTAGACAAAAACTCTAGAAGTTGTGATGCTAGAACAAAATTATAATAGGGAAGTCTAAAACGACAATAAAGTGAATTATATATTTTTCGTAGGATTTTCTCCTATATCGTGGAGGCGTCCATCCACCCATCCATCCCAGCCTATAAAAGTCCATTGCTGAACATAGTCCTTCCTCAAAGATTTCCTCTTAGAATTTTGCCAAAGTTGCCACGTTTGGCAGATTTTTTATAATTTTGAGTTATTATCAGGAAGATGTCGCTGCCCATCTCCTGTTTCACTTTCTCTCTGTCGCCTCTTGCGACACCCATAGTGGATATACTTACACCGCAACTACACGGTAAAATAGTGTTAAATACATAAATTGCACATGAACAAATATCCAGACCCGGAACATTTATTTTTAGGTCATACAAACACTTGTTTTGTATGTGATTCTTACCTGCGGCTCCGCAGCCTCGCATTCATATTCTCAACCACCGTGCTTATGAGTTTTTGTCATGTAAAAACTAAATTTAAAGAAAACACAACAAAATTATTAATATATTCTTTAACATTTTAAATTATTCTATAAGGAATAAAGTACAAGTTAGGGACTACGTACTACGTAGTTTAGTACAAAGCCAGAAAAATCTTATTTCATCCGCGCATTTGGACCCCCTCCCGTTCCGCACTCATATTACATAATTTAATATAATGATTAATTTATTTTGAGAACGATTGAGATAGACGACCGTGTCTTTTGCAAAATAAAAAATATGAAAGGGCCAAAATCATTTTTATTGAATATTCCATAAAAAAGCAAATTTAAAAAGTGACGGCACACAATCCGCAAAATCCGCACTCCCTTAAGAACGGAACTAAAATAGCCAAGAAAACAGACATAACTGTGTTTTTTTGGTATCGACAAAATATTATCCTATTATGTATTTGAAAGACTTTCAAATACATAGTAGGATAATAAAATACAAAGATGAACAATTTTTTTCATGTTCATCTTTAGACGGATAAGTCCAAAGATGAACATGAAAAACCGAAGTCTCCGAAGCCTATGCCAGTAGTTGTTGGGGGCATTACGCTCAAAATTGTCGACGAGTATGTTTACCGAGGATAAATTGGCCGACTAGGTAAGTCCAACTTCGACCGAGAGGTCAATCGGTGTATTTAACTCGGCTGGGCTGCGTTCGGGAGATTGTGACACATATTTTCGTCACGTGACGTTTTTATGTTTTGAGGTAAACGTTTACCTGAAAACTTGAAAATATGTAACTATATATACAATATATATATATATATATATATATAAATTATTTAATATTTATTAATAATATTAATGCACATACATGAATATTATAATTATATAATAACACAAACACACTGCAACATTAACAATAACTTCAGACATATTAACACATCACTTCCCCTTTTTATTAATTTATTTATTTTGAAGTTATAAATTACGTAAATAAATTTCCTATATTGTTGTAATCTAATGATAATAACAAATTTCGAACTTTAATTTTATATTCGTGTATTGAAATACGAAAGTATAAAAATAAAATACGACATTTCAGCTTTCACATTTGCACTTTACAGTTACAAACTATGTTGCTTTCCGTGAGGTGGCGGCATACGAGAATTCGTAACCCTATTTCCCCCGATAGATCTCAAAAGAGGAAACAAAGAAGAAATAATTAAAACTAAAAACATAGACCAAAATTATGTCATGCATTTTTTAAATTATTATACTAATGTGAGTGGGAGTGTATGACTGCGGACCTGGACTCTTGTAATGGCCTTGAAACAATGAAGATTACAGGTACCTTGTTACCCCTGTAAAAGTAAATTGCTTGTCAGCCTGGAATTACACTACAGTTCCTGAAATCACAATATAGAGTTGAAATTTCTTTGTCATTTAAGTTTGAACTAGTAGATACAATTTCATCAACTTAGTCATAGACCTATTTAGTTGCGACAAAGGCGTACTCTGTTTAGAGTTTGACCTTTTATTGTGAAAATTAGCGGAATATTGTTTTTAACTTACAATGTGACTTAATATATTGGTTGAGTAGATGTTATTTTAAATCATCGTATCGCATTGTTATAATCACTGCATCATTATTATTAATGAGCCTATATTCATTAGATCGGTTATTCTCGACAGCGATGAGTCAAGTAGGTACTTGACTCGATTTCGCAATAATGGCACCAATAAAGTGTAGATAGACCAATAAAGGGGAGGAGCGTCAATAACGCGAGACGTCTGGTACTGCCATCGCTTACCTGCCAATCAGGAGTCCAAAGGCAGAGTCATGTCCATGCAGTAGTTTACTGAAATAGTTTACTGAAATGAGATAACAGAAGAAATATTAGTGCTCAAGATTAATAGATTTCGGACCTACAAAACTTATAATTAATTCAATGGTAAAATAGTAATCCTTATAATTCAAAGAAAACTCATATAAAATAATACATAACAAAGAAACATACACCTAATTGAGTTGCTTTTTGTATTCATGACATATAATAAAAGCTCGTAATAAAAGTGACAGCAAAACATTTTTTATTTTCCTTGTAAATAATCTTCAGGCGTTTAATATTGGCGTCATATGAACTGAAGAGCGAGACGAAGGTATACTTTAATACGCATAAAAGAAGAAAATTGTGTGACCTTAGAAAAATAAGGAAAAACAAAGATAAGCCTTTGAATAAAATTAAATTCAGGGATAAGAATTATTAGGTGTATATATATATATATATATGTACACGTTTAGTTTTTATTTTCAATGTAGTGAATGAAGCGCTCTTAGTCATGGTGAAATTGATTTTTTTTATTATACGAATGTCATAGTTATCCAAGCTTTCTTCACATTTTGAAAAACTATAAGGCTGACTATCCATATTAGTGAGCAAACGATGATACCCTCGCACTAGATGTGTTTACCATCATGATCCTGTTGAATTTGGTTTCAAAAAATTTGAGGGGGATTTCCCATCATGTCTTTGGCAGGGCCTTGTCCATTAATTATCGGCGTGCAACACGTGCATGTGTTGTTGGCAGTTCGAGTAAAGTTGGCAAATGGCCAATTCCTACCAGAAACCAATCCTCTGGGGTTGCGAGCATTAAGGGTAGATTGGGGACCCCTAACGCCTAGTAATGTAACCCCCGAGAACATTGACTCAGAAAGTGCCCTCTAGACAACGTGTAGCACTGCGAGGGTGTAGGGAGCCCCGGTCGCGTTCCGAACGGAGATTCACCGCTTAGATACACTGATGGTGACCATCGTAGAGTTTAAGCCAGGAGAAGTCCGGTATAACCTTTCCCTTGTCTCTGCAGTAAGATATGTCCATGAGAACTTTTCCACGATAAAAAATGAACCCTTATATCGTGAGACCCCAGGCTTGTTTGTGCGTAGCAGTATTTATGTTGTTAATTTACTTTATTTTTATTTGTGAAATGTAATTAACTACTATAATTAATCATTAAGTAAAGCGTTGTTATATTATTTGACAGTTATTAAAATGAATTTGCAGGGTAACCATCACGGATTTTTTTAAATAATTTTTTTAGCTCTGATATTTGATGAGTGAACTTTAATTCAATCATTCGTTACAGCTCATCAAAGTCCACTGCTGAACTAAGGCCTCCCCCATAGATTGATTTATAGGGATATAGCTGTCATAGTTGTATTGCTTGTTAGGCGGTTTCATCAATTTCCCCTTGTCGCCTCTACTACACCCGCAGGATGATATGGGATTCTCTTAAGCCACCACCTCGCGGCAATATTTGTGTTATTTAAAATCTTTCTTAAACTTAAAGCATACAATTGGCGGACCTAGGCTCTTCTTTACCAGTTAACTTTGAGATAATTGGAAAAATTTTGAGCAGATGCCATAAAAATTTACATATATTATTATGCCAACTCGGCATCACTTCTGCACAGTCAGTTTTCTTATTTCTAATCATGCTTCCTAATCATTTACAAGATTTTTAATTATGCAAATAACTTTGCTTTCTACTTGTTTACAATATTTTTGATGTTCTTATTATTTCTTAATCCCCATAGACACCTAAATATATCTTCAAATAACAATCGAAATGTAGTGTTCATTGTCACTAATGACTAAGATAGAATCACTACGAGGGGCTTTCAATATATTCTCGGTATGGGTATGTTAAAAAAAATTAAATTATGAAATATTTTTTATTTTTCAATATAGTCTCCCTAGACATCAATACATTTAATTACTTGTTCGTGAAAAAAGCTTTTATATTCCCTTGAAAAAAATATTCTTCGTCTTGGCTTGAAAAATGCTCTTTATTTTAATTACAGCGGACTTGAGCTCATTAACGTCAGCAAATCGCTTTCCCCGAAGGTATTTTTTTAAGTTTGGGGATAAAAAGTAGTCACTAGGGGTTAGATCTGGGCTGTATGGTGGGTAGTTAATTTCCTCAAACCTGCAGTCTCGTACAGCAGCGTTGAGGAGCCGCGCCTTGTGAACCGTTGCGTTGTCATAAAGAAGCAGCACTCCTTTGGTCAGCTTTCCTCTTCTCTTTTCTTTTATTGTTCTCTCCAACTGCGCAAAGTGGCTGAGTATTTGTCTGCGTTGATGGTTTCACCTTTTTTGTGTACTCGATCGTATTCCTCTGGAATCCCAAAACACTGTGGCCATTTTTTTACCGGCTGATGGAGTGACTTTGAACTTCTTCGGGGGGTCTGATCCTTTTTTGTACCATTGCATAGACTCTTGTTTACTCTCAGGGTCATAGCGGTGAACCCACGTTTCATCTCCTGTAGCTGTCCTATCGAAAAAACTTGTCTATCTAAAAACTTCCTACAACAGTCAACCCGTGCCTGCTTTTGAAGCGCAGTGAGCATTCGCGGCACCCATCTTGCACTGACTTTTGTGAGGTTGAGATATTCACACAATATGGTGTGTATGGTACCACCAGATAGGTTACTCATTTCTGCTAACATCTTAATTCTTACTCGTGCATCTTCTATTACAAGTTTTTTTTAATAATTTTCACATTTTCTTTTGTAGCCGCTGTGATTGGCCCACAGCGTTATCGTTGGGTCATCTTCGATGCTTTCCCTGCCTCTTTTGAATTCACCTGATCACTTCTGTATGGTTGACGTTGAAGGAACATAGTCTTGGTAAACTGCCACCGTTTCTTTATGGATGATTTTTTTATTTAAAATCATTCTTAAACTTAAAGCATACAATTGGTGGACCTAGGCAATTCTCTTCCTTACCAGTTAACCTTGAGATAATTAGAAAAACTTAAGCAGATGCCATAAAAATGTACATATATTATTATGCCAACTCGGCATCACTTTTAAACAGTCATCGCTTCATAAAAAGGTATCGCTTTATCGTACAGAGTCAAGTTTTTTCTTTCTAATCATGCTTCCTAATCATGTAGAAGATTTTTAGTTGTGTAAACAAGAAGACAGTAAAGTAATTTTGCTTTCTACTTGTTTTCAATATTTTTGATGTTCTCATTATATCTTCATTCCCATAGACACCTAAATCTATTTCCAAATAAGAATCGAAATGTAGTGTTCGTTGTCACTAATGACTAATATAGAATGACCTTACCTTAAAGTAGGGTCTCCAGTTCTCTACACTCGCCATAAGAAAAAATTTCTTTACAAATATTGGTCCCGCTTATGATCTACGAACCCATAACTCCGTAGTCAGTTACTTTAACCACTAAGCCAAGGTCGATATAATAAAATGCAATTTATAGTAAATTATTAATAAAAATGTACTATTATATTATTATACTGCTGATATAAGTAGTTATCAAAAAAGTAGCTAGTTAAACATTTTACGAGCTAAATGCTGTAGCTTCGACATTACACTTTATGAGTGACGCTAATTGCACCTCTGGCTTAATTTCTTTAGAGGAGATTTTGTATTTTGTTGCCATCAAAGCTTCACCTAATGCTAAGTTAGTTAAGTTAAAAGAGGGGGATCGTTAACAAAATGGGAAAAATCATGTCGCGTCGTTTAAATTACGATAAAAAAATGATTTTATAAATTTTGTACAACAAAAAATTAAAATAAAACTTTTTTACATCATTATCATTCCTACATTGCCATCCAATTCTGAGCTATGTTTAAAATTTCGAGTCTCTAGCTCATTGGAAAGTGCTCGAAATTTGAGTTGCAAGATTCCACCCGGAACGACAGACAGACAGACAAACTTATTAATATTATTGACTTAATAAAAACGTGGTAAAATAAATGAAAACACTTAAAAGTTTTCCGTTTCATTGGATAATATGTTGTAAGTATCAATTATTATGCACGCATGCTTGCAAACACATTAAGACTATTAAGGTTGTTGGATTTTTTTTTTTGGTTTTTTATTCAATTTTCGAAAGTTCTTGTAATTTCTAAGATCAAATTTAGATATGATTAACCGATCTATGTTTCATAAACAAAACCATAGACAAATCGTCCAGTGATCTAAAGACAATTTTGTCGACATTTGATTATAAGAATTGCATGGAAACTTTAGAGAAACGGGAATCAACTAAATACAATGAATGCAAAAATAAACATATAGATAAATACCAAAAACTAACAACTAAATCAAATGTCCAACACCAACGTCAATGAATTTTGAAAATAACATAAATAAAACCTTAAAATAGCAGTCGAATGGCTTAATAAAATTAATTTAAACGTGAATCTAACAAAACCAAAATTATTCAATTCAGAAATTACAAAACAAAATCTTTAAATTTAAATATTGCAGATAAAGACACCCAAATAGAAACAGTTGATAACATTAATTTTTCTTGGAGTCACCATAGACTGTCATTTAAACTGAAATCCCACATTGAGAAAATAAACAAAAAATATCTAGCTACAGTTACGCATTATCCATATTAGCAGAAACAACTTCCGTTGACGTATCAAGGGCTGCATATTTCGGACAGGTATACCCTCTATTAGTTTACGGCATTATTTTCTGGGTAATTCTACAAACGTGCAGTCAACATTTATTCTACAAAAGCGATGTCTGCGGATCATTTATAATATGTACGCAGACGAAACTCTAAGAAATGTATTCAAAGAAAAAGGCTATCTCACTCTTACTAATATTTACATCTTAGAAATTTCAATTTTATCAAACAGAATAACAACCATTTTCAGATTAAATCTAACTTGAATTCACGTCCAATGCGTAGTCAATATAAGAACAATTTATGTACACCTAAAATTAATAATTACATGTATTATAAGAGCACCTTTTGTACAGGTATTAAAATATTCAATCATCTGCCACCTGATATAAAAACTATGGACTTGCCAAGATTTAAATACACCTCAAAAGTGGTTAATATGTAATGTGTTTATAATTTAAATGAATATTTTAATACCAAACATTAATTTATATAAAGTTTTATTTCTTAATTATTGCATACCCGATATGGGTAAACTGTGTTACATTTAATTGCAATGTCACCCGCAAATTGTACATACACAGCTTATTGGCAATAAATATTCTGATTCTGATTCTGATTCTGATTCTGAACGTAAGAACGGAACACAACCATTGACAACAGACGCGAGTAATAAACAACGCGCGGTCTATAACCTGTCAAAACAATCTCTGACGACGCGACAATAAAAGTTTTGGCCAAAGGTATGAATTTCATAATAACACCGCGAAAATCCCGTATGAAAAACATTATCTGTAGTGTTGAGGACTGTCTGTATAAAAATAATATTGGTAAGGAAGAATTAGAGGCCATACGTCAAGACATCTCGTCTTTGTTACGTCGAAGCTCAGTGCCGAAATTAAATCTTCCGAAGTATGAAATTAATGCATTGAAAACTTACGCAACAGACCAGATTTAACGATTCTCCGCAGATAAAGGTAATGCTACGGTTATAATGGATACGTCGGATTACAATTCTAAATACAACAACTTTTATCGGATGAAAGTACGTACGTAAAGGTCAAAACAGACCCTACAACTAATACGCTTAAAACAACTAGCGATCTAATTAAGAAATACCTGAGAAATTGAATCTAGACGTCAATTGATAATACTCTGCGTATGCCAAACCACCGAAGTTGTATGGGTTACCAAAATACACAAACCGAACGCTCCATTACGTCCAATAGTGAGTCAGATCGATTCGCCAACTTACAGATTGGCTCAACTCTTAGCAAAACACTATCACCACTCAGAGGACACACAAGACACACTAAGGATTCATACCATTTTGTTAGTGAGATAAAGACCTATGTCTTACTGACAATGAAATTATGGTCAGTTTTGATGTTCAGTCTCTATTTACATGCCTACCTGTTGAAGACTGCATCTCAATTGTAACTAGGAAACTAGAGGAAAACAACATGCCAGCAGAATATGCAGTACTGCTTAGACATTGCCTTACATCTGGCTATCTATTGTGGAAGGAAGAGTTTTACAAGCAAGTAGATGGTGTTGCAATGGGCTCACGGTATCTCCATTGTCGCCGATATTTTCATGGAGGACTTTGAGGAGAAAGCCCTGCTTACTGCACCAGTAACTCAAGGTTCTACAAGTGGTACGTGAGCGATACTTTCACAATTTTACCATCAGACAAAGTAACTGCATTTTTAGAACATCTTAATTCCATAAACTCTAAAATTCAATTTACTATGGAGTTAGAGGCAAATAATTATTAGCTTTCTAGATGTATTAGTCATTTGAAATCCTAACAACACCATAGGTCACACCGTGTATAGAAAAAGACCCATACAAACAGATATTTAAATGGTGAATCCCACCATCATCCTTCACAGTTGGCTACCGTGGGCAAATCTTTGTTACAGAGAGCACGAGGGATCTGTGACAGCAAACACCTGGCCGCTGAGCTTCAGCATGTCAAGCAGGTTCTGCACGAGAACAAGCTTGGGTCCCGCCTACGCACACAGTGACTGAGGAAGCCACAGTCGAGCGTGTGCCTGCTGTACTACCATATGTCAGAGGTGCCACAGACAAGATTGGCTACATCTTGAAGCGAGCTTCTATAAGAACATTCTTCAAGTCACCGAAGAAGATTAGTCAGTTCTTACCATCCGTCAAGTGCAATATTCCTCTACAAGATGCAGGAGTGTACAAGCTTGATTGTGAATGTGGTCTCTCATATATAGGGCAAACAAAACGATCTATTAAAACCCGTAAAAGAACACATAGCTGACGTGAAGCACCAACGTTCGGGAAGTCTGCAGTTTGTGATCATGTCCTAGACGGCCCCGCCATTACATTAGATTTGATAAACCACAGATTCTCGAAGAACATCATTTCTTGCCAAGGATGATCGTGAGGCTATTGAAATTAAAAACATCCTAATTTCACCAGAGAGGGAGGCTGGTACTACCACCCGCTTGGGATCCTGTAATTAATAAAATTAAAACTAAACCCAAACATACCACTGCAAGACTTCAAGACACAGTTAGTTCATTCTGCGTGATCGGACCAAAATTAATAATTAAAAAGCTGAAGGTACTCCGGATTAACGACATTGGGACGTCAATCACCCAGTCCCCGTGACCATGGGTGCTGTAAAGCACCCGAAACGTCGGGAATTAATAAAATAGGTTAATTAAACGCGATATAATCCGTAAAAGTAGTTTAATTCAATGTGTAGTGTTCGCGTAAATATAAGAAATCATTATGATTATATGAGATGATTAAATGAGTAGATTAACTACATTAACGGATTTTATCGCGTTTAATTGTACTTATTTTTAATTCTCGACGTTTCCCCACGGGGGACTGAGGTGATTGACGTCCCGATGTCAGAGTTAACCCGGAGTACTTTCAGCTTTTTTATTATTACTTTTGGTCCGATCTACGGAGAATGAACTGACTGTGTCTTAAAGTCTTGCAGTAGTATGCTTTTTTTATAGAATAAGGGTGACAAACGAGCACACAGTCTACCTGATGGTAAGTGGTTGCTGTGGCCCATAGACATCTACATCTATCTTCGTTTGCGAATTTAAATGCAGATACGTTGTCAGCCGTGAGGACTAAGATAGAATGCCTCTTTTCCAGTAAAAAGGGTCTCCGGTTCTCTACACTCACCATAGGAAACACAGCAGCATTAAGCTGCTATTTTACGCTGGTATTCTGTGAGCTTGGGTTTAATTTTAATTTTATTAAATAAAGAATCCCAAGCAGGTGGTAGTATCCAGCCTCCTTCTCTATTGAAATTAGGATGTTTTTTAATTTCAATAGCCTCACGTATTAATGGACGTCCTCCGCTATTAAGATTGGTGGTCACTCAAAATGTTTTTAGGCTCTAGGGAATTATTACGCTATTTTAAATTTTCAGGACAGTGCTTTGTGGCAAGGGCGGTCTTTGTTCAGCAGTGGGCTAGTGATAGGTTGTAACGGCGACGGTGATAATGATAAACATATGAAGTATCCAGACTTCATGCTCCCATCTGTAAATAGCCAATACGCTTTCATTTAGTTTTCGTAGAAATAATTATGAATGAATAAATAAAAGGTTGAACATAGGCCTCAGTATAGCAGTGGACTTGTGAAGGGTTGTAATGATGACGGTGATGATTATGATGAAATAAAAGGTTGTTTCGTCACGAAAACATGATGCAGGTATGCGAATCGGAATTATAATTAAGCAGTGTTGCCATCAAGGCAGCGCTGTTATTCTGTCGATGCCTCACATTTACGAATAGTTTTGGGACACATTTTTTATTATAATAAAAAAGTATTATGCCATCCTTAGAGATTTATCTGGTATTTACTTTACTATAACGATACGTGTTCATTGCCTGGTAGGTCGGCAAGGGGCGGAAGTTTATCGACCAAATAGGTGATTTTAAGATGTGCCAAATTAGTAATAACTTTAACCGACGAGCATGTATGCACATGGATGTGAAAGAAGCGAGAGAGGTGTGTCAGAATTGTACCAAATGCAACCCCGTAGTCTGTCTGCTCCTATGATTGACAAGCGTGAGAGTTTATTTATGTATGTACGTTTTACGACAGCAGCGAGAACGAAATAAGAAAGATTTTCACTTTTACGAGTGTATGTTTATCGCTCTCGAATAAACTGTAATTTCTCGAATATATATTATAGAGGTGTAGGTATATCTGTTTGAGATTAATAGACTTCGACACCGTTTGACCGATTACCGTGAAAGTTAGCATATATGTATTTATTCATGTAGAAGGTTCTTATACTTGTATACTATTTAATCGGTCGCAATGAAAATAAGTATACACAAGCAGGACAACATCTGTCGGGTTTTGTTAGTATTAGTATTATTATGCGGAAATCACTTTATTATTTTTGGTTTTCTGAAGTCTGCTTTTACTTTTTATTAAAAGTCTATTTCAGTGTAATTACGAATATCAAAATGAATGCCATCTAAATAGATGCAATAGGAGATTCATCTCTCATTTTTCAACCCATAGAGGAGATTTTTTCTCCAAATTTATATGGGATCATCTCTGAGATATAATCAATTTAATAAAAGTAGAATCATTAAAATCGATCGGCTACGACAAGTCGGCTAACACAAGTCGGATAAAGAAAGAAAAATGTAATATTAACAAATTATGTATTATTCATATTATGCAAACATATTTCATTTTGAAAGAGGAGCAAAATCCACAGTAAACTAACACTGAATAAAGGTAACGTGTAGTAATAACTCAAAGAGAATCTGAAAAAGTGTTAGTAATTTTTAGATTAACTCTGCCTTCGCTACGGGTAAATGAAATTGACTTTGGTTTCTAAAGCGAGCAGCTTTCAAGCAGTTAGTTAATGATTTTATATACGTTATCTGACACTTATTTTTGCTCATTAATGTAGGAATTACCCTGTACCTTAATGAGCAAAAATACTACTTGTCAGATAAAATATAATTATGACGGTGTATAAAATTTCAGCCTTTAAATTATTCAACCAATTAAAGCATTTATAAATGTACGCTCGATGTACGGTGTTGTACCACGCGTATTGGACAATTCCACGTTCCTCATCACAGCGTATCTCATTATTGAGGACCAGGACCAAGACCAGGACCACGTTCTCACTGGAATTAAATAGCAGCTTAATGCTTCTGTGTTTCGTGTGGTGAGAGTAGAGAAGCGGAGACTCTTTTTACTGGAAACGAGGCATTCCATCTTAGTCCTCAGGGGTGACAACTCATATGCATTTTGATTCTTATTCGAAGATAAATGAAGATGTCTATGGGCCACAGCATCCACTTACCATCAGGTGGACTGTGTGCTCGTTTGTCACCCTTATTCAATGAAAAAAAGTTAAATTAAAGTGAAGATATACACATTATTTTTCCAATTAATTTCAACCATACGCGATACTAGTTATAAATACATACGTTTAATTATCTAATATGTACATGCTGGCTGCCGTGCTACCGTATTGGCATTTTAATAAGCAAAGATTAACATTCCATTAAGCGAATATTAAGTAATATGTAAGTATAGTATATAATTGTATGTATTTTATTCAACCCAGCTTTTTATAGTTGTTTGCGCTGCAGACAGCTAAGATAAATTTTCATCATCATCATCAATATGATACACAGACACAAGTGCACTAGTGAAAATAGGCCGTCTCTAAGGAATATTACGTCACTTGTCGTTTCTTAGAGCTATATTGCTCATTGTCACTTCAGCTTACTGATACGTATAGGTACCTCAAAACTTGAAATAAACCGACATAGCGCAACGAAACGGAATAAGAACGGAACGGATAAACATTAATTTATAATAAGATAACCATACATTTACGAAATAATAATATATAATCTATATTTGTACAAACCATAGGTAATTGTTTTATTATTATGTGGGGTATCTATATAGTTTTCTCATCTGGTTGGGCTGTAAAAATATATAATTGTAAATGAAAATGATAAACATACATAAATATCAATAAAATAAAATAAATACATATTATTATTATATTTTTTTATAGGAGAGGGGGCAAACGAGCATGCGGCTCACCTGATGGTAAGTGACTACCGCCGTCCATGAACAACTGCAACACCAGGGGAATTGCAGATGCGTTGCCGGCCTTTTAAGAAGGAGTAGGCTCTTTTCTTGAAGGTCCCTAAGTCGTATCGGTCCGGAAAAATCGCTGGTGGTAATCGATTCCACAAGGAAGTTGTGCGAGGTAGAAAACTTCTTCTAAATCGCACAGTGGTGGACCGCCAATCATCTAGATGGTATGGATGGTATCTCGAGTTCTGTCGCGATGTGCGATGGTGAAATTGAGCGGCTGGAATTAGTCCGAACAATTCCTCAGAGCACTCCCCGTGATAGATGCGATAAAATACGCAAAGAGATGCAACATCTCTACGCAGTGCCAGTGAGTCCAGCCGATCGGAAATAACTCGGTCGTCGACGATTCGAGCCGCTCTGCGCTGGATGCGGTCAAGTGGAAGGAGCTGGCACTGGGGAGCTCCTGCCCAGAGATGGGAACAGTATTCCATGTGGGCCGAACCTGCGCCTTGTAAAATTGCAAGCGGTGTGCCGGCATGAAATACTGTCCCGCTCTGCTGAGCACGCCAAGCTTTTTAGAGGCCAATTTAGCCTTCTCTTCCAAGTGACCAGGAAACTGCACATGACTCGATATGTCGACACCGAACACCCATAGACATTACCGATCCGGAAGAACTACTCCCATTAATCACAACTGTTTGTGTTCTTTTATTTAAATATGATGTAATAAGTTTGAGTGCTATATTTTTACGCCACAATTATGTAGCTTCCTGATTAATTTCTCCTGGTGAACGCAATCTAAAGCCTTGGAAATATCACAAAATATACCCAAAGCATCCTATGGATTCTCCGATGCACTAAAAATATGTTTAATCAGCTTAACACTGGCATCAGTTGACGAGCGACCCCTTGTAAAACCAAACTTATTTTTATAAAGCAGTTTATTTACATTAAAAAAAACTTAAAATTTGTTTTAGAATATTTTTTTTAAATTTACTGAGTTAATAGCAAGTTGGAGTGCGACTCCTTCTATTATAGACGCAATTACTTTAACGGAAATCCCCCATATACCTGCTGTTTTCTTAATATCAATAGCTTTGAAATATTTTAAAATATCTCCTAATAATATTTTATGAAATGCAAATTCTTTTTTAGTAACATATACATTTTGTTTAAGTAATGACTCGGCAACAATTGGGAAGGAATTCAATGACTTTTTTGCAACATCTTGATCTGATTTCGTTAAATTATTGTTAAAATTTAGTCTAGTTGACGGTGGGCTGTTTTTCGCAACTCCACGTCTAAGTGCGTATTTTGCGTTTGTTAAAATTAAATAGAAAGTTTGAGTTGTGTAGCTTCATCTTGCCAGTTTTGATATTGATTATATTCGTTGACGCCTCCTCTGTTTGTATACTATGTAGTCATGAATTGACGGGCCGAATCACACGAATTTTAACCTTCCATAGGAAAAAATAAGGTTTTTACTGGTATCCCAACCTATAGCAGCTCCTACTGGCAACATTATAAGCCTCATGTCATTGTGAATTTTTCGTGCCAAATATACGAATCGAACTCTCCAACTTAAATTGTTTTTGTAGCTTTTTTAAGTGATATTCCTTTAATATTAGTGATATTTTATTAGTGAATACTAACATGAGTAAAAAAAGGAAACTCATTGAAACTTTGTTAGTCTTTTAGACGATTCCAACGAAGGTATCTATTTTTTTATATAATCCATAATGGCGGCATAACTGCGTAGAAACTAAAAACGTAATAAAATATATATGTATGAGACAGGACGGGAGCCTGTACTTACTTACCTTAATAAATATAAATTTTATCATATTTTGAAAATTTTACAACCTTTCTTGCCATTAAAATTAATAATTGCCTTGCGGTGCCACGAGGGGGTGCACGAGACATTTAATATTAAAGATTGTCTTGCGGTGCCACGAGCGGGTACACGAGGCATGAAATTTGAAATTTTATTTTATTTTATTACCAAAAAATGTTTCAATACAGGGACACGAGGTTATATTTTTCTTTTTACAACTGATCTCGCTCAATTTCAGAACCAAAAAAGAAACGTAATATTATATATTCGAGCGATGAGGAAGATCAGGATTCTGTTCCGCACACCCATACCCAAGAAAATGATATAGATATTCTTAGTTTGATTGGTGAACCCTGCCTAAAGAAAAATTCCTTAGAAATCAATCCTAAACTAGCAGAACTATGGCAGTCTCTTAAAACCAAGGGCTTAGATAAAGAATCAAAGAGGGGTATTGTGGAAAAAATTCCTTTTATAACAAATTGTCCTTGAATGCCCCAAAATTAAACCATGAAATTATTGCTACTTTAAGTAGTAATGCTAAAACCAGAGATATAAAGCTAAGTGAAAAGCAAGACCAAATTGGCCTTGTAATTTCAAATTTGAACATTGTACTGTCAGACCTCATTAAGAAAAAAGATAAAGAGAACATTGATGTGATAAGTGACAGCATTAGACTACGTGATTTACAACATGGAGTCTATCACAAGAAGAGCAGTTATTCTACCAGGTTTAAATAAAATATAAAAGAAGCAAACTCAAATTACAAACTTCCTATTTGGAGGAATTAAGTAGTGTCCTTAAAATCAAAGGACCTTGAAAGGTCTAAAAAGATTTACTGACCCTTTAAATTATTGGCGCCGTCTCCATCAGTGATAACTCAATACCAGCCTCGAGGCGCAAAGGGCAACTACCTGAGCAGGATAAAGTCTCAACAAAGAAGATACAAACAAGACATGCAAGATCCTCAACCAGCTCGAGCCCCTGCTATAGCCCAGCAGTTGGGATATTACCGAGCAGCTCGCGGCAGACGCCATGTGCAGTCATTGAGGAGGAGAGAATAGAGGTAGAGGTAAGAACTGCTGGTCGACTGTCTTTATTTTACTCTAAATGGGTTGATATTATTAAAAATAAGACAGGTTTGCAGTGGGTTAAATTAGGTTATATTATTCCTGTTCATCAGAGTGTGTGTCAACCATATCCTCCCAAAAATATTCATTTTAGTCAATCAGAAAAGCTTATCATTAAAACTTGTATTACAAACTTGGAACAAATAGGGGCAATAAAAGTATGTGATCCGATTATTGGTCAATATTTATCTAGAATATTCTTAATTCCTAAATCAGATGGGTCCTCAAGATTTATTCTAAATTTGAAATCATTTAATAAATTTGTCCAAACCTATCATTTTAAAATGGAGGATATAAGAAAAGCGTTGAAATTAATAAGTAGGCAGTCCTTCCTAGGTTCCATTGATTTTTTTATTAAACATTCATCCAAGCAGTCGCAAATATTTAAGGTTTATGTTTGATGATAAAACTTATGAGTTTCAAGTTTTACCTTTTGGACTTTCCTCTGCTCCATATGTGTTTACAAAATTGATAAAACCGATTATGTTTTATCTTAGAGAACAGGGCTTAAACTCCGTTAAATTATTAAGATGATTTTTTTGCTTATAGGTAATTCGGAAAAAGAATGTCAAAAAAATATAGATACGAGTCGTAAGGTGTTAGAATCGCTGGGTTTTATTATAAATTTTAAGAAAAGCAATCTGATACCTTCAAAACATTGTAAATTTCTTGGTTTCATGTTAGATTGTAAAAATTATACCATTTCCATACCGAATGAAAAACGCATAATTATTTTGCATAAATTAGAGTTATTTATTAAATTAAAATCCACAACAAATAGATCTTTTGCTTCCTTAATAGGTACATTAATATCAATTTGTCCTGCTATCCCATATGGATTAATATATACAAAACGCTTAGAGCGTTATAAGTATTTATCTTGAAGAAGAATAATAATAATTTCAATTAAAATCTCTAGAAAATCAAAAAGAGGTTATTGAGGATCTTATTTGGTGGAAAAATCACATATTGATTTCAAGTAATTCAATTAAAGAGGGGGTTTATCAAATGGAAATCTTTTCAGATAGTTCACGCAGTGATGGGTATTGTATGTGGTTCAAAAGACTGCATGGGTTTGGAGTAAAAAACAAAAACAACACATTATTTTTTAGAGTTGCAGGTGGTACACTTGATTACAATGTTTTGCTAAATACTCCCATGACTGTGAAATACTAATCCGTTGTGACTACATATATATATAAACCGAATGGGTGGTACAATACCCACACCTAAGTAACTTAGCTCGAAAAATTTGGTTTTTGTGAAAAAATATATTCATATTTGCTTCTTACATATCATAATGATAATTCCTGTGACAAAGAAGTAAATGAAAAACAGAATGGGAACTAAATTCTTATGCTTACTGGAAAATTGTCACTAAGTTTGGATACAAAGTTGATTTATTTGCTACTAGAGAGAGATGCTAAATGTAAGAAATTTGTTTCTTGGCATATGGAACCCAACTGTATATCTGTAGATGCTTTTACTATTTCTTGGACCAACCTAAAATTTTATGCCTTTCCACTTCTCCTTAATTTTAAAATGTCTAAAAAGATAGAAATTGATAGGGCGAAGAAGGATAATTGTGGTACCTTTTGGCCTTCTCAAGCTTGGTTCCCTTACTTTGTATTTAAAAAGTCTGTTTTATTAAAATTTTACCCAGATAAACAATTGTTAACATCTCCTTTCAGGAGTCTTCACCATTGCACAAAAACTTACCCTGGTTGCGCGTGTAGGAAAATATATACAAGAAAGGGATAACTGATGAAATATAAAGTTATAATTAATTCATTGTCTGAAAACACGATTAAACATGGATTCATGTCTAAAACAATGGTGGAGCTACTGCAAGAGTGAGGAAATTGATCCATTTTTATTGAAAATTCCTAAAGTTTTAGCATTTCTAACTGAAAAAAATAATTATGGTTCTGCCTATGGAACTCTCAACTCTATCAGGTCAACATTATCACTCATATTAGATTATGATTTGGGTTCAGATAGAGACGTTAAGCGGTTCTTTTCGGGTATTTATAAAATGAGGCCCAATAAACCCAAATATGATCAAACCTGGAATCCAGCACAAGTTTTAGATTACATAGTTAAATTTTACCCAAATATGGAACTTTCTCTAAATATTTTATCAAAAAGCTAATTATTCCTTTAAGTTTAGTAACTGCCCATAGGCTTCAGACTATGTTATTAATTAAATTAAGTAATATAAGTTATAATGAAGATAGTTTCAGATTAAAATTCTGATACAATTAAAACTTCTAAAATAAACAATTTTCAACCTTTATTAACTATACCATACTATAAACCAAATATTTGTATATGTCCAGCTACAACCTTAAAAGATTACATATGTGTCACAAAAAATTAAGAAAGTCTGAAAATTTATTCATTACTTGCCAGAAACATCATACCGCTGTTACAAGTCAGACATTAGCTAGATGGATTAAAAATATCTTAAGAAGAGCATAGATACATCAATGTTTACTGCACATAGCACAGACATGCATCCAGCTCTCATGCTCAGAGAAGCGGTATTAGCATTGACAATATTAGGAAAACAGCTGGTTGAACTAGTACATCCAAAACATTTGCCAAGTTTTATAACAGGCCACTAATAAATGAAAATAACTTCGGCTTTAGCATTTTAGATAATACAGAATATAGGAAAGAATAATTTATGTTTATGTAACAAACAATTTTGTCAAGAATTATGATTGTATACTAAAATGTTTATGTATAAGTTTTATTTATTTGATTGTAAAAAATGTGTTTAATTGAGAAGTGACTAATACAATAAATAATTAAAATGAAGCAACCTAATCTTTCAACATCTACATAGTATACAAACATAGGAGGCGTCAACGAATATTAATTGATCAAGTAACTTACCTGTAAGTGTCCTTCGATCAAAATTGTATGAAGTTGACGCCTCCTCTACCCTACCCTGCTGTACATTCTTACCCACCTAATGCTTGCTCGCATTTTAATTATTTCCTAATTCTAGATGATAAAATTCACAATGACATGAGGCTTATAATGTTGCCAGTAGGAGCTGCTATAGGTTGGGATACCAGTAAAAAACCTTATTTTTTCCTATGGAAGGTTAAAATTCGTGTGATTCGGTCCGTCAATTCATGACTACATAGTATACAAACAGAGGAGGCGTCAACTTATACTCCAAGTCATTTTAATTTTATTAGAGGTATTCTTAATTTTGTTTCTTAAATGTAAAAACTTGACTGTGGAACACTGGCTCTTTTAAATATTATTGTTATATTTTTTACACATTCTCTAAATGAAATACTATAATATGATCTTTCATTGTAAAGGTCATATAACTTTTGTCTACTCCTATGGATTCCTACTGTCGCCCACTCATTAAACGATTTGCAACTATTTAGAGTGGGTGTTTTAGAAGGAAATATTTTAATTAATTTAAGACTTATAAGTTTAAATTATGATTAATATAAATAGTTAATATTGTTTTTATAAGTAAAAAATGCACAGATCATGGTGATTTTTGTTGCGTTTTTTACAGAATAAAAATCTACTTTTCAGTATTGATTTTTCTCGTATTGTGAAATTCGCTAAACCTTTCTGATCTAAAAATCGGAAATAAAAACCCTGCTATACACTGATCTAGATAATCTACACTTAATTTCAATTTCAGTATTTTTACATATTTTGAAAAAAAATTTTGAGACCCACAACAATTAATCTTTTTTTATACAAGATTATTTTTCAAAGTATCAAAGTTTATATTTAAGTTAAAATAGATAAATAATAATATAGCGCTATAAAGGTTTTTGAAAAAAGTAAATAAGCTTAATTTTTTTTTTCTAATTTTATTGAAATTATCCCAAATCGAATGTGATTTATGGCCAACAACTACGTCTACGCGTTCCTCTCACTGTGCGATTCATTTCACTACGTTTTGCCAAACGAGTGACCCTAACGATTGTGTGCGTGCGTAGTAAAAAGAGTGGCGTTAGACATCGACATATATGTACTACGTACTAGATTTGGCATTCCGAACATTCACTATATTCAAATGAACTGTACTGCAATCCGTACACCTTGTGTCATTTAGTGTGGCTTCAATATTCATACAGTGTGGAGCTGCTAATAATACGAGATTTCAAATTAAAGTTTTAACCTGAACGTAATTAATAATTCAGTAGTCAAATAAGTAAAATTATTTGTTGTTCAAGTGAATAAATAGGTAATAATATTACAATAGAAAAAATAAATTTCTTCATTTACATGCCACGCTATCTATCTACAATCATAGACTAAAACGTGCAGATGTTCTATTACAATACCGAATGTGGGTAAAATATGTATATGTATATTATGTGTATGTACTTGTATACAATACTTTTTTATTTTATTTGTTGAGCTGGAATAAACGCATAACAATTCATTTTCTTTTAGTTTCTTACAATGTTTCCTTACAAGTAATTCATTAAGCACAACACCCGCCTCGACTAACGTACGACGAACGAAACCTTGTCATTATGTCACAATTACATTTTAATAATATTTTTTTGAATATTTTAAAAGATAACTATGTAAAATATAAAAAAATACATTTATTATCAAAGATAATTATTATTACATTTTATTTATAAATATGTTTGTTTAGATTAAAATGAGCGTATTTTATATTAAATTAGCACATAATATGCAAAATAAATGACAAATAAAAAAAAATTCTACTCTACTCGATATAATTAACCATACAATCTAAATAAACGATTGTTATATACCTATATACCTACGTATACCTTATCTATGATGACAAAAACTGACCGCGCAGGCGCAACGCGCTTATATCAACTGCGCATGCGCGACTGTACTATCTCCCGCGCATGCGCGATAACAGAGTAGTACACATTTTTTGTTTGGAATAGCTTCTCTAGTACGTAGTACATAGAACTCAATGGCGTTAGATATTTATTTTATAAATGACAATCATTTAAAATAAAGCATTACCACGAATTCTGAATTTAAAAGATATAAAGGACAGAACGTTTGAGATTTATTTTTAATTCATTTTTCTTCACCATTCGCCATATGACTTATTCTGAATTTTCTCTGAAAATTTAGGCATATATTGCAAAATAACCCTGTATGAAAGAAGTTACAAACAAGCACGTAATCCACTGGGTGTTAAGTGCATGATGTCTGTCCTACTCTTGCCCACCAACATCTATCATCGCTTAAAAAACAAAACACATGAGAAGACTAAGATGAAATTCCTCGTTACCTGAGAAAAGGGTATCCGATTTTTTACATTCACCTCACAAATCACAGCGGCATTGTGCTGCTATCTCACGCTAGAATTCTGTGAGAGCGTGGTCTGTCCCCGGTCGAGTCAACCCATTCGTTTGCAGCTATAATACAGATGCAGCTTGTCTCTATCGTATAACACGCTTCTTAAACATCGCAATTTGTCGACGTGAGACAAGCAGTTTATTTGAGCACCTGCCCAGCACTGAAACCAAAGAGCAGAGACTAAAACCACCGGAGGTAATCCACTGTTTTTGAACACCGCTCAAACATATTATATCAGAGATTTCAACCAAACCACCTTATATTTGTTTAACTCATCATACATAACGTTTCAAATTTTCAATGTTTAATTGGCGTTTAGATTGTACCTTCATTTTTTAATTCAAAGATAACCGCACCCACAGAAGGAAACCACCAAACAAAATCGTTGCACCTGCGTCGCTGGCATCGGAAAAGTTCGAAATATCTAATTTGTTCACAGATTTTAACAAATCATTGTTTACCGCAGTTTATAGCATGAACGAATCGTAACATTTCGTTAGAAAACAAAATTAAACATTTATAAAAACCCGTTAGTAGGTCTTTATTACGTAATAGCCCGTGCTTAATCCACCAACAATCGTCGCATACGCACATATCACATGAATGCAGCACGGCGATTCTACCCAAAATATGTAATTGCCCGGTCAGAACATAACCATTAGCACGATGAACAACCAAACAACTGGCCTCGTATTATCGTTTGCGCCGAGCTGAGCAGCGTTGAGTTGAGAATTGTTTATTGTTGCCTGTCGCCTCGTCACAGGTCGTCTGGCCCGACCGCCCACGAGCCAGCACGTACCACCGTATCCGACCGGCAGCACAGGCGCACTGGTCATCACCAATCCACCCGCCGAATCCAGTACCGCACTTACCGGTCTTGTCGTCGCCCACTCGACACACTTTGTTCACCGTGATGACAACCAGCCCGTGCTGATATGACATTGTTTACTAATAAAGCGCACGATATTTGTATTATAACATTTGTGCGACATAAAATTATTATAAAACAAAAATACAAAAGAAAAGGAAGCGCGGCGGCTATGGTGAATTTAGTAGGCTCCACAATCGTCGACCGCATTTGAAAACCCACCTGTGAAAACAAACACGTTCATCAGCCCGTCATCAAAGCATTTATTCATAAAAGAAATACGATTTTAGATAGCTGGGCACAAACATACTCACGATTTGCTGACGACACAGGCGATCATGTCCATGATACAGATAAACGTACTGCGGCAGACCGGCGACCCGCAAACTTCAGGATATCGTGCATTATCTCAGCGAGATCTTTAGTTGCAGTTTACCGTCGACAGTTACCGCAGGCACCACAATTTGATTTGTAAATATAACCAGACTATAATAACACCATCATTGGCTTGTACATTGCAGCCAAATTGAAAATTCGATCTCACGTAAACATTCGACACGTACCATCAACGCCAGAACAGGATGAACGTCGCGCTAACGTCACGTCAGCAACACACTTGACTGAGAACATCACTCACAGCACCACCAATCAGCAGCAAATGCCCATTTCGCCGCCGTCGTCAGCAGACACGGTTGATCAGTTTTGATTGCGCGAACCCCAACGTTTTTCAAACCGTTATTCGTCAGTGAGTTCGGTCGACCGGCGATTAGCCGAACAAACAGGCATCAGAACGATAGACGCATTTTTAAATTGTTCTTGTTGGCAGTAACGCACATTTTTCACATGCATTTCGTTGCCGTTGCCGGATAACGAACGACATTTATTCATAATGGTGGTCACGACCGGAGATCTTATTCCGCAACCGGTGAATCAACTGGCTCACAGTCCGCACCGAACAAACCGTCGATCATGAATGACCATCATGTGACAAAACAGTTGTTGCAGCGCCGTCGATACCAGGTCTGGAGTCGGGCAGGCCCTGCGCTGGAAAAGTACAGCCGCAGCCAGCGCCCGATCCGGTCACGGGCTTTAATCCCCGAGTGCGAGTGCAGCGCACTATGCGCACGCGCACACCGGGGATCATATTGTCCGTCAACCGATGACTGGTCAACATACGAACGAACACGCTAACACAGCGTTGCCGAATGACGTGCCAGACGTCACTTCAGAACGCCACCGTCGTTGTCGGCCTTGCCCGACACT
This sequence comes from Parnassius orleans, assembly GCA_029286625.1. NCBI lineage: Eukaryota > Metazoa > Arthropoda > Insecta > Lepidoptera > Papilionidae > Parnassius > Parnassius orleans. The sequence goes on along the minus strand of JAGSMP010000951.1, from coordinate 49,638 downwards.
GCGGTAGATCATCACCCGGTGACTGCACACACAGTCCGTCATTCGCCATCGCACGGTAGTGCCATCTCGTTGCAATTTGTCTGACAGCTTCCGAGGATTTTCACTGACCCGCCGGCGACCACCATCTGCGCCTTTCGCAGTTGCGCAGCAGCAGGTTCAGAACCGCAGTATCAACTTCATCAGCGAGAGCAACCAGTCAACCAGCTCATGTTAATACAAAGTAAAAGAACTTACGAGATTTTAATCAAACTTTCGATCATTTGTTGTTCAATCATTTTAGGTTCCAGAGCGCCGATTATTGCCTGTTACCTTATTTAGATCATAAAATAACACAATTGTTTTCATAAACAGTTGATAATTGCCGTTCAAATAACGAGTTATAATCCGATTGAATATTTAATTTATATATAGTCACAAAATGTAACAAATCAAAATCGAAGAGTCATTGAAGATTTATCGATATATCGATTTTGATTTATTACATTTTATTATTTTATATAAAATTAAATATTTCAATATCAGATTATAACTTCGTTGTTTTGAGAACATACAATTATCAACTATTTTGTAAAAGATAGTTGTGTTATTTTTATAAATATCTATAGAAATAAAATAGCAAACGAAAAATAATATATCAAGCGCTCTAAAAAATAATTTGAACCTAACAAAATAATGATCAAAGTTTGAATTAAAATAAATCTCTCATAAGTTCTACTTTTACTTTATATGTCTCTTTTATAAAACTGAATTGAAAAACAAATTTACACTCCACCTGATGGTAAGTTGATACTGCAGTTCATGAACACCTGCAGGCAACTTTATACAAAGAAGGCAGCAGATGGGTTGTCATCGGCGAGGTCTAAGATGAAATCCCTCAGAAGCTATATCCTTCAGACCGGAACACAGCAATGCAAGCACTGCCATTTGATGGCAGATATTGGTAAGAGAGTGGTACTTACCCAGACGTAATCTTAGGTAGAATAGGAGTCCTACCACCTAGTGTATCGAAACTTAAAACCCGACAAACATTGGGTAAAAATGGTTCTAGAGTGGCAGCCAGAGTTTAACTTCAGATTCACGCATTCAGTTCCAGCAGGCAGCTTTGTGTTAACGTTGTTCCGTTCATGGCCACGACGACCAGTCTAATCAGACTGGCACAGGACAGGATTATAGTCCCCGAGTGTATGCGCATGCACAAGTGCACTTTCTTCACACTCATACTCTCAGGGATTGCAAACCGACATGACCGGAGAGAGATCAGGCGCCTGACTAACGGCTTCAAGTATTTCGAGACGAAAACACCGCCAACTTCCTGACTCCGGACTGCTACTGAGAAATTATCGGCAGAAAAACACAACAACTGTTTTTTTTGTCACGACTATGGGATTCGACCTCATGATCGGCAGACGCGTTTACGAGTACGGGACCAACAAGGTAGTTGATTGCATAATTATTGAAATGCTGTTACCAGTTAAAAGATTCCGATTCTCGTAACTCACCATCTATACAAATAAATAAAATTGGATTATCCGTTTGTTATGTCAAAATAACAGCTTTTAACTAAATGCATATGAAAAAATGTACATTACTTATAACAAAAAAACAATTTAAAAAAAATTGTCTGTCTATCGGTTTGTTTGTCTGTCTGTCTACCTGTTTGTTCCGGCTAATCTCCGAAATGGCTGATCCGATTTCGACGGGACTTTCACTGGCAGATAGCTGATTTTAGAAAAACATTTAGGGTTCCGCGCAAAAAAATCAAAACCCATGAAATCCAACCGTAACAAATTCTACGAGGAAATCGCGGGGGACAGCTAGTATGAAATAAATAAGCGTATTGCTGCTATTTTACAATGGTACTTAGTAAGAGTGGTCATTCCTCAATCAAAGTGACCCTTATTTGCTGCAGCGTGGCCCTACTACGTTCAAAAACATAAACGCAACTTGTTCTACATCTCGGTTACCATAACGTTAGTAGATTTTGTGTCGAATGTAACTACGTGAGACATCGTCAATGAATCTTTCCCAATTTTCAACGTACGAGTATTGTGTCTAAAGTTGTGAAAGTGAACTTATTTATAGTCTAAGTTTATATTTTACAAATCAAATTGTAAGGTGCCTGCGGGTAATAAGGCCTGTCGGCGAATAAGGCCTAGGTAACAAAGGTCTCGCTTAAGGAGATAATAACAGACTCCTATTGCACGATAATGTCTTTACAAGTTTGCAGGGACGCGCTACCCCGCGTTCTGCCACCAGAGTTGCATTATCTATCATAAGATATGATCGCACTGCACAAATAATAATAATCAGTCCAAATAAATCGTAGGTATGTTTTGTAATATTACACTTAGCTATCTAAAATCGTAATATTTATCTTTATGAATAAATGCTTTGTTGATCTTGAAGATTTGAGTAACGTAACGTGGTCAATTTTTTTAAAATTTGGTTTTTCTTAAATACTTGGTCGACGGTTATTAAGGCCTACTAAATTTCACCATAGGCCTTATTATACTCCTTTTTCTTTTGTATTTTTTTTGTTTTATAATGAATTTTATATCACTTTTAAAATGTTATAAATGCAAATAAATCGTACGCTTTTATTATTAAACTAATGTCATAGTCAGAAAAAGGCCTGGTTTTAGCTATCCATCCACAGTGCAAAGACAAAGTGTGTCGAAGAATTAAGGCTTTGACATTAGAAGTTATTAAATTATGTGTAAATTACTCTCGGACCGTGTTGGATTGTGATTTGATGATTGGTGAGGGAACAGAGAGTACCCAGTTGTGCATACATTCGATACGATAATTCTGTACTGTGTTGATGGGCTAGTCTCCGTTGAGACTGACCGCTGTGACAGAAATTTGCTCGGGGGGACACTCGACCCAACAATAAACCCACTTCTCAACTCAACCTAACACTCAACTCAACTCGAGACACAACCGATGCACTGACGATAATCACGAGGAGTGAGTTTGTTTGTGAGTTTGTTCATCATTATACTAATGGATTTATGTACTGTTAGGCGAGGCAATTTATATATTTTTTAGAATTTTAAGCCTTAATTGCTGCATTCATGTGATTATTGATCACAAATATTAAATATATGTATACATTGATTATTTGAGTTCGTTAAATAATTAGGCTTTATTATCCTACCATAGTAAAATAAGGCCTACTAGCAAGGTTTTATAAATGTTTAATTTTGTTTTTCTTTATGGCAAATGTTACAATTATTCGTTCATACTTATAGAAACTGCATGAGTACTAAACTAATGATTTTGTTAAAATCTGTAGACCAAATTAGATATTTCAGACTTTATTTTCGATTTTCCCTTAGCTAGGCCTTATTACCTGCAGGTACCTTACAACGTTTTATTTTGAATGGTTTCCGTTTGTCTGTAAAGGTGTGCAGTTTATATCTTTGAATTAAAAAAAAATGAAAGGTTGTATCTACGAAATTTTCGTACCAATTATTTAATTAAACATTGAAAATTTTAGAAACATTATGTATAACAATTAAAGTTAAACAAATATAAAGGTGAAAGTTTACGTTGTTGAAATCTCTTATTATAAATATATTTGGGCAGAATTTAGTTCAAAAACAGTAGATTATTCTCCGGTGAAAATTTTAGTCTGCATAAACTTTGGTTTCAGTTCTTAGATAAGGTTAACTCAAATAAAACTGCTTGGTTTATAAAAGTTTTATCTCACGTCGATAAATTGTGATGTTTTAAGAAGTTACGTGTTATACGATAGAGACAAGCTGCATCTGTATTATAGCTGCAAAACGAATGGGTTGACTCGACCAGGGAAAGACCACGCTCACAGAATTTAGCGTGAGATAGCAGCACAATGCCGCTGTGATTTGTGAGGTGAATGTAAAAATCGATACCCTTTTCTCAGGTAACGAGGCATTTCATCTTAGTCTTCATGTGTTTTGTTTTTAAGCGATGATAGATGTTGGTGGGCAAGAGTAGGACAGACATCATACACTTAACACCCAGTGGATTACGTGCTTGTTTGTAACTTCTTCATACAGGGTTATTTTGTAATATATGCCTAAATTTTCAGAGAAAATTCAGAATAAGTCATATGGCGAATGGTGAAGAAAATGAATTAAAATAAATCAAACGTTCTGTCCTTTATATCTTTAAATTCAGAATTGTGGTAATGCTTTATTTTAAATGATTGTCATTTATAAAATAAATATCTAACGCCATTGAGTTCTATGTACTACGTACTAGAGAAGCTATTCCAACCAAAAAATGTGTACTACTCTGTTATCGCGCATGCGCGGGAGATAGTACAGTCGCGCATGCGCAGTTGATATAAGCGCGTTACGCCTGCGCGGTCAGTTTTTGTCATCATAGATAAGGTATACGTAGGTATATAGGTATATAACAATCGTTTATTTAGATTGTATGGTTAATTATATCGAGTAGAGTAGAATTTTTTTTTATTTGTCATTTATTTTGCATATTATGTGCTAATTTAATATAAAATACGCTCATTTTAATCTAAACAAACATATTTATAAATAAAATGTAATAATAATTATCTTTGATAATAAATGTATTTTTTTATATTTTACATAGTTATCATGATAGGTGATAGAAAGGTGTAATATAAATATTTTTATTGTTTTATTGTAAATACTCATTATATTATTTATTATATACACTTATATATACTATATAATAAAGTTCCTATCCTTTTGCATTTCCATTATTTAATTAAATTATTTTGATAACATCTTTCGAACATAGAAATAAAGCGAACATACTGTACTATCGTCGAGGGCGAGTCCACCCTCAATGGCAATGCTGAAAACCAACGCTACGCAACCTGCGATAGCATTATGTTGAGTCAGTGCCCTTTTCAGCATCACATCACCATGCAATCGGATCATTTTATGTCTGTTTTTCTTATTGATGCCTAAGCGCAGCGCGTAGGTATGTTCTACTAGTGCCTAAAAATCAAGATTCCAACGTTTTGTCGCATGAAATCGTATCTAACAATCATACTGAACATATAAATGATATAAAAAAGCACATTGTCAAAAAGATAAATGATTGTTGAACTTATTTTTTTTTAAATTGATTTATTGCTATTTTTACATAAAAAAGTGGTTTTAGTGGCTTATGGTGTAGATTTATCAAGTCCGCATGGAGGGGTAAACACGATAACTTTTGAAAACATGAATTGTTTAACTCAATCTATTTTTTTATCTCTTCATCTATCATATGGGAAGCCATGGAATGTAAATGGCAGTTTCATTTTGTTTTGTTTAGTTATAATTAGTTTTTTTCGGCGGAGAAATGCTGAAATTTTCGGTGTTTTGAGCAGCTTTGTAATAATTTATTTTACTAAATACACTTTGCCTCGGCTCACTGCACTTCGGCTCGGTCGCCATCGTGAGTGGATTACTGTATCGTTTGCTTACAGCAGCGGTAATAGCAGCAAAATATTGATCGCTGTAGAAATACAAAATATTCCAAAACTAAATTTGATACATACTTGACCAAGGTTATTATTTTTATAATCACACATTTTTATTACAAAATTTTGTTTCAAAAGGAAGATTTATATCAAACAAATCATACGTACTTTTACTATTTTTTTTTTTTATAGCAGAGGGGCAAACGAGCATGCGGCTCACCTGATGGTAGTGACTACAGCGTATGAACAACTGCAACACCAGGAATTGCAGATGCGTTGCCGGCCTTTAAAAAGGAGTAGGCTCTTTCTTGAAGGTCCCTAAGTCGTATCGTTCCGAAAAATCGCTGGTGCTAATCGATTTCACAAGCAATTTGTGCGAGGAAGAAAACTTTCTAAATCGCACAGTGGTGGACCGCCAATCATCCAGATGGTATGGATGGTATCGCGAGTTTGTCACGATGTGCGATGAAATTAAGGCTGGAATTAGTCCGAACAATCAGAGCACTCCCGTGATAGATGCGATAGAATACGCAAAGAGATGCAACAACTCTACGCAGTTCCAGTGAGTCCAGCCGATTGAAAGAACCCGGTCGTCGACGATTCGAGCCGCCTGCGCTGGTTGCGGTCAAGGGAAGGAGCTGGCATGGGGAGCTCCTGCCCAGAGATGGGAACAGTATCATGGGACCGAACCCAGCCTTGTAGTTACAAGCAGTGTGCCGGCATGAAATACTGTCCTGCCTGCTGAGCACGCCAAGTTTTATAGAGGCCAATTTGGCCTCTCTTCCAAGTGACCACGAAACTGCACATCACTCGATATGTCACCGAGGATTCCGATACTAACTGAGGCAACAAGGGGTGCCTTGAAACTGAGGAAAATACGACAAAGGGTTCTTAGCAGTAAACGCGCAAACTTGTGTCTTCTGGGATTGAACTGGACTAGATTTAGTCACCCAGTCTGAGACTTTGTTCAACAAAGTCTCGACTTCAGACACAAGTTTGTTCCGGTACTGGCGACGTTTTCCCGAGAAATATTGGCACGGCCGGTGGTAAAGCATCACCAGTGTTGTCGTCTGCATAGCAATGAATGTTACCGGTTTGCAACATACCATTGATATGCAGAAGAAACAGCGTTGGTGATAGCACGCAGCCTTGTGAACACCCGGTTAATGGGCTTGTAATCGGGGCATGCACCGTCTACTACGACCTTGATGTCTGATCTGCAAGATAACTGGTGATCCATTTGCACAATTTCGGGAAGCCCATAGGAAGGAGCTGAAAGAAGCGCTTTGTACCAAATCCGATCGAAGGCCTTCGCTATGTCCAAACCTACGGCCAACGCTTCCTGGACCTACTGCCCGCCCATCTATGAGTTAGGTGGTCTAGAAGATCACCAGCTGAGCGACCTCGACGGAAACCGTACTGGCGGTCACTAATCAGCTGGTGATCCTCAAGGTACTGAATGAGCTGGCAGTTAATAATAGTTTCCATTACGGAGAACAAGGAGGTGATAGCGATAGGCCTTTAGTTGACGGATCTAAGCGGTCGCCTTTTAGGATCGGCGCACAATGCTGTCTTCCATGAGTTCGGGACTATGCCTAGAGTAGTGGAGTACCGGAAAGACGCGTTAAAACCGGTGCCAACCGGAGAACACCACCACAATAGGTGGGTCTCATCAGCCCACTCGACTTGTTGACGTCAAGGAGAGGAGAGCTTACGCACCGAGCGCTGTGTAAACAGCACTTCCTGCATGGAGCACTCATACCGCGGGATGGTTGGCGCTGTGTTCTCCCGTCATCGAGAGTCGAGTTGGAAGTAAAAGAGAGTCTAGCAGATCGGCTTTTCCTTTGCGTCACCAGTGAGTCGTCCACCCTGTGCAGAGATGGCAAAGAATGACAGAAGTTCCTCGGACAGCCTTAGGAGAGACCAGAATGCACGTGTTCGCGAAGGAGGCGAACTAGTTTCTCAATTCTGCTGATGTGCTCTGACTTTGCCTTGGCAATGACGCTTTGAAGGACCTAGTGGCGGAATTATACTTATTTTAAGAGCGCTGGTGTTTATCCGGGACGTTGATGCGTCAGCCCAGGCCCGGTAGCACTCCTGCTTATAGCGTGATGCAATTTTACAAGAGCTAAGTTCTGCCTCCGATAGGCACCACAGATGATGGAATAAATAATTCCATTCCCTAAAGCACCAAATCAGCGACAGAATCAGCAACAATGTTGGGATCATCCGGCGAGAAGCAAACCCGCCCCCAAGGGTATGATGCAAAAAAGACCGCATCCCGTCCCAATCGGCCCACCTATGGTGCCAAACACGGCGGCGAGCTGCATATCGCAACTGCGATGGGAGCGTGAGTGGCACCGTACTCCGGATCAGTCAATGGTCCGAAGAGCCAAGAGGGGCATCGACGGAGACCTGATATTCGTCCGGATGAGAGGTCAGCAGAAGGTCCAACAGGGAAGGTACATGATCCTCCACATCTGGGATCCGCGTAGGCGAAGTAGCCCGTTGTTTCAGACCATATGCCAAGGCAAAGTCATAAACAGACCTACCCGCATGATCGGTTAAACAGGAACCAAGCATTTCGGCGTGGTGGGCGTTAAAATCACCGAGTATCACGATCTCTGCGAATGGGACTTGTTGTGGTACGGAGTCTGCAGCCATTTGGACGTGGTCGATGAGTCGGTCTGTGTCGGCATTACCACTATGAGACCTATAGAGGCACCCGTAGACGCGGGGACGGTCGTCGCTGTCTACGCGCAGCCATAGGATGGACAGGTCCATACTTTCAAGACTGCCGAGGCGTCGTAAACAGATGTTTTCTCTGACGTACACGCAAACTCCAGCCCGGGGCACAAAGGAGTGTTCTAATTTGTACCCCGTCTAGGAGAGATACGAATTTTAGTATAGTTAAGATAATATAGTTCAAGACGTATAAGTATATATTAAATATATTTATACGTCCTGAACTTTATTAAGTAACCTGAACGCTGGTTGATACATATTGAAGTCTCTGTATAGAGACCCAGTGCTGTGTCAGGATCTACGGGGCCTATTCGACTGGTTTGACATCCATAAAGGTCAGACAGGGCTGTGTGGCTTCCCCTTGGTTGTTCAACCTATTTATGGACAGCTGTTTGGAAAATTTGAAAGTTGAAAAATGCGGGTTAAGAATGGGTGAGTTAACCGTCAAATGCCTTTTCTACGCCAATGATCAAATCATACTTGCGTCGTCGGCGGCCGAGTTGCAAATGATTGTTACATTAATGAACAGTTCATTAAAAGAAAGGGGAATGAAAGTGAACGCAAGTAAGACGAAACTTATGGTTTTTGAAAGAGAAGAAAGTAAAACGATATGTGAAATAAGAAAAGATGGGGAATTGGTCGAGCAAGTAGATGAGTTTGTGTATTTGGGATGTGTATTTAGCAGGGATGGTAGATATGATAAGGATATGGAACGACGAGTGAACGCAGGAAATAGAGTAAATGGGGCTCTACACTCTATTGTGGAAAGTCAGAATGTGTCCAAAAAGGCACGTATGGCAATTCACAATGCTATTTTAGTCCCTAATTTAATGTATGGTAGTGAAAGTTGGGTGTGGCAGAAGAAGCACGAGAGTAGGATAAATGCTGTAGAAATGCGGTAATTAAGGAGTATGTTAGGGCTGAATCTGAATGACGGAGTGAGAAATTGTGTGATAAGAGAAGAATGTGGTTGGCAAGATGATGTTGTGACCAGGATTAAGAAAGTAATGCTTCGGTGGTTTGGTCATGTAGAAAGAATGAATGAGGAAAGAGTGACAAAGCAAATTTATGTTGCAGAGGTGAACGGCAGAGTTGGGAAGGACGCCCTAGGCGAAAGTTTATCGACCAAATTGGCGATATTTTGAATGGGCCAAATTAGAGTACCCTTAACTGACGAGTCTATGCGTAGGTATATGGATGAAGGAAAGATGTGTCAGATCGTGCCAAATGGAAGTCCATAGTTCTGCCTAATCCTCTGGGTGACAGGCGTGAGTGTTTATATAACCTGAAGGTGTACTTCGGTATCTGCTACTGGAACTGCTCGACGAGTAGAACTAGGTGTGCCGAGATTTTGGCCTCGTTTTGTTAGTTATGATGAGACCTTACCTCCGGACTTTATTGAGTGACTTGAAGGTGTACTTCGGTGACTGCTACTGGAACTCTTTGACGAATAGAATTACAATTTACATTTTTTTTTAATTTTTTTCACTATCTTATGAGTCGTGCTATTTTGGATTTTCCAAGCTTTTTTTTTATTTAAATTTGACATAAAATTATCAGAAATTTGGAAGTATAGTAATAGTTATAAGGTTTTTAGTGAAAAATTGTGTGTATAATCATGTTATATGAAATTTTTTTAATGCGCTTTAAGGCATGCACAATTGGATTTACCAATAGTTTTTTTTATTATTATAGACATAGACACATGTCTATGTCTAAAATAATGTTGATTATTGAGTGTATGAAATTTCGCAATACACGTGAAATAAAGACTATAAAAATGAATTACTTTCTACCGCAAAACATCAAAAGAAGAAAGGAGCTTATTACTTTTACTCAAATCAAATTGCTTTTTAACTTACTTTAAAAGGATTTGATATAAATTGACTGTATTTTCTTTTTCATGTCTGTGTTGTGTTTCGTAATCATCGACTTTAGTTTACATAAACCTTAGATTATGTTTACATAAACCTTAGTTTAGAATATGTTTCATATAAATTCCAATCATATCCAATCCTAATTAAAACCGGTTTTTATCTATTTTGGTAATCATTTAATCATGACTTTATGAACATTCAATGAAAACTTATTTTAGGATTATATCGCGTTTAAATTTAACGTTGTAATTCCCGACGTTCTCTGCTTTATAGTACCCATGGTCACTGGGGTGACGTCTAACTGAGAGATGCGGTACTGATGATGTGTTTGACGTCCCGATGTCATTGTTTGTCCGGCTACCTTCAGTTTTTGAATATTAGGTAGCCGGGCCACCTCAAACCTCAGTTCAAAGTTCACTGTTGAAACATATGTCTTCTTATTGACTGTGTCATAAGGTCAGCAACCACAATGAGGGCGCTGCGCGATATGAATATCCACCACCACTTCATGGTCACTTCCAATCCATTTTAGATATATCACTGTATCTCAAACATGAAAACATTTTAACATATTTGAAATACAAATATTACAAATCTGAAATAAGAGCACGTCCGTGACACAGTTATATTCTATATATATATATATATGCCTATCAGCACATCATTTGTTTACTATTTGATCGTATGCTAAACGAGCATCATCCCTCATTGTAAAAAAAATTAGAAGAGATAGTTTTATTAGTAGGAAGTGTTTGAATTACTTGAAAAAAAAACGATATAGTATGAAATAAGAAGAGATTGTTTTTTTGGTCATCGTCATGATGTCATGAATATCCTTAACCTCTAATAGGTTATAGCATGAACTTAGTTTCACACAAGATAATATTTGGCTGTAAGAAACTTATACTTTGTACTATTTTTGTGCTGTCAGTTCTCCTTAATGCTTTTAATTTCGACATAATATTATTATTATTAACGTTCATGTCACCAATTGGGCCAATATACTTTTGTAATTTCAACAACTACCGGTACAAATTGGAATAATATGTACGTTTACTGATCTATGTGATGACAAATGCCTAAAAACAATTTCGTTTTTATCAATAAAATAAAAAAGGTAGATTTTATGATCGAGAACAAAAGAGTTTAAGGAAAAGAGTTGAACACGAGAGGGCAAGTATATGACTCTTTGTCGTTCAATCATCCAGAAATTCTTTGACTTCTTCATTTCAGTCTTTGAAACAGCACGCATCAGCATTGACGTCGGCAGGAGAGGAGATGGACGAGCCAGTGCAAACAGCACTTCCTGCGGGAGCATCGCACGCGGGCGAGCTGGCGCCCCTCGTCATCGAGTCGAGCCGGAAGCAGTGCATCCAGCGACCGCCTCCCCGCCCACGGGCCAGCGATCGTCCACCCCGGTGAGACGGCAGCGGCTGACAGCCGACAGCCCACCAGACCGGCTGCAGTCTGCGCAACCAGCCCGTCAATTCGGGCCTGATCCGAGCAATGACGCTCCACACCCCAGCGCCGAGGCCATCCAGACGCTGACGGCAGCATCCGCCCAGCGGCGACCTGCTCGATAACACAGATGATGGAACAACGATCCATTCCCATCAGCGAATACCGTCTGCAGAACGCCCCTGGCAGGCGATGCAAAGATCAGAGTCCCGCACCATCGCCTTTGCGCCGTCACGGCAGGCGACACGCACCGTGATGGCGGCGCGCCCGTACATCCGGATCACGGCTCAGCAGCACGACGACATCGTCCGATGGCCAGAGCGATCCTCCACATCTGGGACCGCAGTAGCCCGTTGTACCAGACCGCGTTGGCAAGCAACATAAACAGACGCCCGATGATCGAAATAACAACCAGTGGTGGCGCACCGAGCTCGGATCCGTGAACAGATCTGCGCCAGCGGATTCCCAGCCTGACGTGAACCCAAACATCACCACCACAGAGCCCAGACGGGATGACGTTCACGCGCAACATAGGATACAGTCCATACTCAAGATCGCCGAGGCCGTAAACAGTGTTTTCCGACGCACACGCATCAGCTGGCAGCGAGCAACGCACTTCAGGCCTCGAGATACGAATTTGCATACAAGATAACCAAGACGCAGCATACAACATATTTATACGTCCCGAACTTTGCTGGCGGCCTGAACGCTGGCGACACAGGAGTCTTCAGACCATGCCGCGTCGATATCGTGGGCCCATTCGACCACATCCATAGCGTGAGCCGTATTTCGGTTGTCAACCTATTTATGATCGAAGTTGCCTGACCGCTGAAAACGGGTTAGAACGGTGAGTTACCGTCAACGCTTCACGCCAACGATCGTACCATACTGCAGCCGGCTGGCGTGATCACACACGAACAGTTCACCAGCAGTGCCAGCGAACGCAGCAAGACGAACTCGGTTTTGAAAGAGAACAGCAAAACGATGTGAACAAGACAGATGGGGACTGATTAGCTGTGATTTGGGATGTAGCTTAGCAGGATGGCGATACGACAGGAACGGATCTGACGCGGCAGTGGCAGAGCAATGGGTTCACACTTAAAGTCGACGTTCCGAAAGTCGGCGGCACCACAACGTTGCTTTAGTCCCACCACGCGAACAGCACGATAATGCCGGAATGCGTAACGCGAGTAGCGCTGGCCGAATCTGAACGACGGAGCGGAGAAATTGCGTGACAACGTGGCTGGCGACGGTGACTGCGACAGCATCGCGCTCGGCGGTGCCATTTAGCAGATGAATGAGGAGAGATGTATCGATAGCCGGGCGAAAGTTTATTCAACGATACTTGAAAGGTCAACATACCCGGATGAGCGAGGCGAAAGACGTCAGACCGTGCCAATGGAAGTCCATAGCCCGCCAGGCGTGACAGCAGCACCTGAAGGTGTGCACTGGCGGTCTGCTGGACCGCCCGATGAACCAGGTGCCGAGCCCAAAGAACACTGATGACCCGCCTCCGGAGCCTGAGTGCGCACGTTACCGGAACTTCACGAACAGACTGCACTATTTTTCACTCCCGACCCATGAGTCGCGCGCTGATCAGTTTTTTGCTTGAATTTTGACAGGTCAGCCCGAGCAGCAGGCTGGGCGCCTTAGCGAAAATCGTGTAACATACATATGAACCCCACGTGCCACGCACATCACTTACCACCGTTTTCATTACAGACAGACACGTCTGCCAAACCAAAACATTATTGAGCGCATGAGGCTGATCACACGGAACAAGACCATAAAACGAACAAACAAAGAAGCGAGCTATTATCAACAACCGCTAACCCCATTAAAGCGACTGCAATCACCGCCATGTCTGTAGTCAGCCTGGTCACGATCTCTTGTTTACAAACCAGATTGCATAAAACCTGCTTTAACATAACACATAACCTGTCATATTCAATCTCATCAGGCTTATCTATTTGGCAATCATTTAATCACGACTTTATGGCACTACCGAAAACCATTGAAGGCGGCCCGCGCCCAATATCGTTGGCCCCGATCGCCTGCGTTTACAGTACCATGAACACCGGGCGTCGCCCAACCGAGATGCGGTACGATGACACGACTGAGCCCACATTTGTCTGCGGCCTCAGTTTGACAGCCGGGCCACCAAACCCTCGTCCATCGAACATACAGCATCGCCCACAGCCGGCCGATGCCGCGACCATCATCACTTCCACCATTTCAGATAGCATCATATCTGAAAACATGAAAACGCCAACACAGCTGAACAACATACAACCAAAGAAGACGTCCAACACACAGTTATCTCCCCATATATAGCCAGCAGCCCATCACATCATTGTTTATTATCGATCGCGGCAGCAACCAGCATCATCGTAAAAACAGGCGGCCTGTCAGCCACTGAAAAACGCCTCAGCTGATTGCCCGGTCACATCACGAACATCCCAACCTCTGTCACACGATGACCTGCCTCACACAGTCACGCTTCCCACGAACGCACCCCTGGCACCAGCCAGTGCCAGCGCCCAACGCGCCTTTACCTGACACGTCATCGCCGTTCGTCATCGCGTCACGATGTTTCGTACCTCAATCACCGGCACAAACTGAACAATTTACGCTGACGACATGACGCACCAAAAACATTTTAGGTCAATAACAGGCTGTCGATTTTGATCGATAAAAGAGTTGAACATGAGGGTATGAGCTTCTTGTCGTTCAATCATCCAGAAATTTTTGACTTCTATTTCAGTCTGAAATAGCACGCACATCAGAATTTCTGGATGATTGAACGACAGAGAGTCATATAATTGCCCACCGTGTTCAACTTTGTCTTAAACTCTTTTGTTCTCGATCATAAAATCAGCCTTTTTTATTTTATTGATACAAAAGTATTTGTTTTTTAGGTATTTGTCATCGCATAAATCAGTAAACGTATATATTATTCCAATTTGTACCGGTAGTTGTTGAGAATTACAAAAAGTATATTGGCCTGCAATTGGTGATGCAAACGTTAACCTTAATAATATTATGTCAAAATTAAAAGCATTAAGGCGAACTGAAAGCACAAAAATAGTACAAAGTGTAAGTTTCGTACAGACAAATATTATCTTGTGTGAAACTTAGGTCATGCTATGACCTATTAGAGGTTAAGGATATTCATGATATCATGACTATGACCAGGCAAAAATCTCTTCTTATTTCAAACTATATCGTTTTTTTTTTCAAGTAATTCAAACACTTCCTACTAATAAAACTATCTCTTCTAATTTTTTTTACAATGAGGGATGATGCTCGTTTAGCATACGATCAAATAGTAAACAAATGATGTGCTGATAGGCATATATATATATATATAGAATATAACTGTGTCACGGACGTGCTCTTATTTCAGATTTGTAATATTTGTATTTCAAATATGTTAAAACGTTTTCATGTTTTAGATACAGTGATATATCTAAAATGGATTGGAATTGACCATGAAGTGGTGGTGGATATTCATATCGCGCAGCGCCGTCATTGTGGTTGCTGACCTTATGACACAGTCAATAAGAAGACATATGTTTCAACAGTGGACTTTGAACTGAGGTTTGAGGTGGCCCGGCTACCTAATATTCAAAAACTGAAGGTAGCCGGACAAACAATGACATCGGGACGTCAAACACATCATCAGTACCGCATCTCTCAGTTAGACGTCACCCCAGTGACCATGGGTACTGTAAAGCACCCGAAACGTCGGGAATTACAACGTTAAATTTAAACGCGATATAATCCCAAAAATAAGTTTTTTCATTGAATGTTCATAAAGTCATGATTAAATGATTACCAAAAATAGATAAAAACCGGTTTTAATTAGGATTGGATATGATTGGAATTTATATGAAACATATTCTAAACTAAGGTTTATGTAAACATAATCTAAGGTTTATGTAAACTAAAGTCGATGATTACGAAACACAACACAGACATGAAAAAGAAAATACAGTCGAATTTATATCGAAATCCTTTTTAAGTAAGTTAAAAAAGCAATTTGATTTGAGTAGAAGTAATAAGCTCCTTTCTTCTTTTGATGTTTTGCGGTAGAAAGTAATTCATTTTTATAGTCTTTATTTCACGTGTATTGCGAAATTTCATACACTCAATAATCAACATTATTTTAGACATAGACATGTGTCTATGTCTATAATAATAAAAAAAACTATTGGTAAATCCAATTGTGCATGCCTTAAAGCGCATTAAAAAAATTTCATATAACATGATTATACACACAATTTTTCACTAAAAACCTTATAACTATTACTATACTTCCAATTTTCTGATAATTTTATGTCAAATTTAAATAAAAAGCTTGAAAATCCAAAATAGCACGACTCATAAGATAGTGAAAAAAATTAAAAAAAAATGTAAATTGTAATTCTATTCGTCAAAGAGTTCCAGTAGCAGTCACCGAAGTACACCTTCAAGTCACTCAATAAAGTCCGGAGGTAAGGTCTCATCATAACTAACAAAACGAGGCCAAAATCTCGGCACACCTAGTTCTACTCGTCGAGCAGTTCCAGTAGCAGATACCGAAGTACACCTTCAGGTTATATAAACACTCACGCCTGTCACCCAGAGGATTAGGCAGAGACTATGGACTTCCATTTGGCACGATCCTGACACACATCTTTCGCCTCCTTCACATCCATATACCTACGCATAGACGCTCGTCAGTTAAGGGTACTCTTAATTTGGCCCATTTTCAAAATATCGCCAATTTGGTCGATAAACTTTCGCCTAGGGCGTCCCTTCCCGACTCTGCCGTTCACCTCTGCAACATAAATTTGCTTTGTCACTCTTTCCTCATTCATTCTTTCTACATGACCAAACCACTGAAGCATTACTTAATCCTGTCACAACATCATCTTGCCAACCACATTCTTCTCTTATCACACAATTTCACTCCGTCATTCAGATTCAGCCCTAACATACCTTAATTACCGCATTTCACAGCATTTATCCTACTCGTGCTTCTTCTGCCACACCCAACTTTCACTACTATACATTAAATTAGGGACTAAAATAGCATGTGAATTGCCATACGTGCCTTTTGGACACATTCTGACTTTCCACAATAGAGTGTAGAGCCCCATTTACTCTATTTCCTGCGTTCACTGTCGTCCATATCCTTATATTCATATCTCCACCATGCTAAATACACATCCCAAATACACAAACTCATCTACTTGCTCGACCAATTTCATCTATTCTTATTTCACATATCGTTTTACTTTCTTTCAAAAACCATAAGTTTCTGTCTTACTTGCGTTCACTTTCATTCCCCTTTCTTTTAATGAACTGTTCATTAATGTAACAATCATTTGCAACTCGGCCGCCGACGACGCAAGTATGATTTGATCATTGGCGTAGAAAAGGCATTTGACGGTTAACTCACCCATTCTTAACCCGCATTTTTCAACTTTCAAATTTTCCAAACAGCTGTCCATAAATAGGTTGAACAACCAAGGGGAAGCCACACAGCCCTGTCTGACCTTTATGGATGTCAAACCAGTCCGAATAGGCCCCGTAGATCCTGACACAAGCACTGGAGTCTCTATACAGAGACTTCAATGCCTGTATCAACCCAGCGTTCAGGTTACTTAATAAAGTTCAGGACGTATAAATATATTTAATATATACTTATACGTCTTGAACTATATTATCTTAACTATACTAAAATTCGTATCTCTCCTAGACGGGTACAATTGAACACACCTTTGTGCCCCGGGCTGGAGTTTGCGTACGTCAGAGAAAACATCTGTTTACGACGCCTCGGCAGTCTTGAAAGTATGGACCTGTCCATCCTATGGCTGCGCGTAGACAGCGACGACCGTCCCCGCGTCTACGGGTGCCTCTATAGGTCTCATAGTGGTAATGCTGACACAGACCGACTCATCGACCACGTCCAAATGGCTGCAGACCTGTACCACAACAAGTCCTATTCGCAGAGATCGTGATACTGGTGATTTTAACGCCCACCACGCCGAAATGCTTGGTTCCTGTTTAACCGATCATGGGTAGGTCTGTTTATGACTTTGCCTTGGCATATGGTCTGAAACAACGGCTACTTCGCCTACGCGGATCCCAGATGTGGAGGATCATGTATTCCTGTTGACCTGCTGACCTCTCATCCGGACGAATATCAGGTCTCCGTCGATGCCCTTCTGGCTCTTCGGACCATTGACTGATCCGGAGTACGGTGCCACCTACGCCCCATCGCAGTTGCGATATGCAGCTCGCCGCCGTGTTTGGCACCATAGGTGGGCGATTGGGACGGATGCGGTCTTTGCATCATACCCTTGGGGCGGGTTTGCTTCTCGCCGGATGATCCCAACATTGTTGCTGATTCTGTCGCTGATTTGGTGCTTTAGGGAATGGAATTATTTATTCCATCATCTGTGGTGCCTATCGGAGGCAGAACTTAGCTCTTGTAAAATTGCATCACGCTATAAGCAGGAGTGCTACCGGGCCTGGGCTGACGCATCAACGTCCCGGGATGTAAACACCAGCGCTCTTAAAAATAAGTATAATTCCGCCACTAGGTCCTTCAAAAGCGTCATTGCCAAGGCAAAGTCAGAGCACATCGGCAGAATTGGCGAGAAACTAGTTCGCCTCCCTTCGCGAACACGTGCATTCTGGTCTCTCGCTAAGGCTGTCCAAGGGAACTTCTGTCAGCCATCTTTGCCATCTCTGCACAGGGTGGACGACTCACTGGCCCATGACGCAAAGGAGAAAGCCGATCTGCTAGACTCTCTTTTTACTTCCAACTCGACTCTCGATGACGGGGAGAACACAGCGCCAACCATCCCGCGGTATGAGTGCTCCATGCAGGAAGTGCTGTTTACACAACGCTCGGTGCGTAAAGCTCTCCTCTCCCTTGACGTCAACAAGT
The DNA here is from genome assembly GCA_029286625.1 of Parnassius orleans. Taxonomy (NCBI): domain Eukaryota; kingdom Metazoa; phylum Arthropoda; class Insecta; order Lepidoptera; family Papilionidae; genus Parnassius; species Parnassius orleans. Next base: position 31,175 of record JAGSMP010000951.1, on the reverse strand, counting down.
CGAGTGGGCCTGATGGAGACCCACCTATTGTGGTGAAGAGGTGTTCTCCGGAGTTGGCACCGGTTTTAACGCGTCTTTTCCGGTACTCCTACTCCCTAGGCATAGTCCCGAACTCATGGAAGACAGCATTGGTGCACCCGATCCCTAAAAAAGGCGACCGCTTAGATCCGTCCAACTAAAGGCCTATCGCTATCACCTCCTTGTTCTCCAAAGTAATGGAAACTATTATTAACTGCCAGCTCATTCGGTACCTTGAGGATCACCAGCTGATTAGTGACCGCCAGTACGGTTTCCGTCGAGGTCGCTCAGCTGGTGATCTTCTAGGTTACCTAACTCATAGATGGGCGGAGGCAGTAGAGTCCAAGGGGGAAGCGTTGGCCGTAGGTTTGGACATAGCGAAGGCCTTCGATCGGATTTGGTACAAAGCGCTTCTTTCGAAGCTCCCTTCCTATGGGCTTCCCGAGAAATTGTGCAAATGGATCACCAGTTATCTTGCAGATCGGAGCATCAAGGTCGTAGTAGACGGTGCATGCCCCGATTACAAGCCCATTAACGCGGGTGTTCCACAAGGCTGCGTGCTATCACCAACGTTGTTCTTCCGCATATCAATGGTATGTTGCAAACCGGTAACATTCATTGTTATGCAGACGACAGCACTGGTGATGCTTATACACCGGCCGTGCCAATATTTCTCGGGAAAACGTCGTTAGTACGGAACAAACTTGTTCTGAAGTCGAGACTTTGTTGAACAAAGTCTCAGACTGGGGGTGACTAAATCTAGTCCAGTTCAATCCCCAGAAGACACAAGTTTGCGCGTTTACCGCTGAAAAGAACCCCTTTGTCGTATTTCCTCAGTTTCAAGGCACCCCCCTTGTTGCCTCAGTTAGTATCGGAATCCTCGGTGTTGACATATCGAGTGATGTGCAGTTTCGTGGTCACTTGGAAGAGAAGGCCAAATTGGCCTCTATAAAGCTTGGCGTGCTCAGCAGAGCGGGACAGTATTTCATGCCGGCACACTGCTTGTAACTTTACAAGGCACAGGTTCGGTCCCACATGAAATACTGTTCCCATCTCTGGGCAGGAGCTCCCCAGTGCCAGCTCCTTCCACTTGACCGCAACCAGCGCAGAGCGGCTCGAATCGTCGACGACCGAGTTCTTTCCGATCGGCTGGACTCACTGGAACTGCGTAGAGTTGTTGCATCTCTTTGCGTATTCTATCGCATCTATCACGGGGAGTGCTCTGAGAAATTGTTCGGACTAATTCCAGCCGCTTAATTTCACCATCGCACATCGTGACAAAACTCGCGATACCATCCATACCATCTGGATGATTGGCGGTCCACCACTGTGCGATTTAGAAGAAGTTTTCTTCCTCGCACAAATTGCTTGTGGAATCGATTAGCACCAGCGATTTTTCCGGAACGATACGACTTAGGGACCTTCAAGAAAAGAGCCTACCCCTTTTTAAAAGGCCGGCAACGCATCTGCAATTCCCCTGTGTTGCAGTTGTTCATGTGCGGCTGTAGTCACTTACCATCAGGTGAGCCGCATGCTCGTTTGCCCCCTCTGCTATAAAAAAAAAACTATAGTAAAAGTACGTATGATTTATTTGATATAAATCTTCCTTTTAGCGAAACAAAATTTTGTAATAAAAATGTGTGATTATAAAAATAATAACCTTGGTCAAGTATGTATCAAATTTAGTTTTTGGAATATTTTGTATTTCTACAGCGATCAATATTTTTGCTGCCTATTACCGCTGCTGTAAGCAAACGATACAGTAATCCACTCACGATGGCGACCGAGCCCGAAGTGCGAGTGAGCCGTGAGGCAAAGTGTATTTAGTAAAATAAATTATTACAAAGCTGCTCAAAACACCGAAAATTTCAGCATTTCTCCGCCGAAAAAAACTAATTATAACTAAACAAAACAAAATGAAACTGCCATTTACATTCCATGGCTTCCCATATGATAGATGAAGAGATAAAAAAAAATAGATTGAGTTAAACAATTCATGTTTTCAAAAGTTATCGTGTTTACCCCTCCATGCGGACTTGATAAATCTACACCATAAGCCACTAAAACCACTTTTTTATGTAAAAATAGCAATAAATCAATTTAAAAAAAAATAAGTTCAACAATCATTTATCTTTTTTGACAATGTGCTTTTTTATATCATTTATATGTTCAGTATGATTGTTAGATACGATTTCATGCGACAAAACGTTGGAATCTTGATTTTTAGGCACTAGTAGAACATACCTACGCGCTTTGCGCTTAAGGCATGCAATAAGAAAAAACAGACATAAAATGATCCGATTGCATGAGTGATGTGATGCTGAAAAGGGCACTGACTCAACATAATGCTATCGCAGGATTGCAGTAGCGTTGGTTTTCAGCATTGCCCATTGAGGGTGGACTCGCCCTCGACGATAGTACGAGTATGTTCGCTTTATTTCTATGTTCGAGAAAGATGTTATCAAAATAATTTAATTAAATAATGGAAATGCAAAAGGATAGGAACTTTATTTATGTAGTATATATAAGTGTATATAATAAATAATATAATGAGTATTTACAATAAAACAATAAAAATATTTATGTTACACCTTTCGAAATGTAACCGATGAATATCAGAATATTGCCTAATAGAAACTTAACAAATATTCCCCATATTCGAGACTGACATTCTTGGCAGGCGGGTTACTACCGCTTTTATAAGGAGCTGATGCCCATCTCGGAATCACATGAGGTAGTGGATTCTCGCACACCGACACTACACGGCGGATACTTAATAACTTAAGAAATTGGGATGTTTTTTAATTTCAATAGCCTCGTGATTCCTTGGTGTTCCTTTGCGAGGATTTGTGGTCTATCTAATCTGATATAATGGGTGGGACGATCGCTACATGTTGATACTGCATCTCAATCTCACGATTGAGATGCAGTATATCATGAGATGTTCGTGAGAACACCCTTCACAGTTAGCTACCGTGGGAAAATCTTTGTTTCAGAGAGGACAAGGGATTATGACAGTAAACACCTGGTCGCCGAGCTATCTACAGCTTAATCATTTTCACTTCTGGATAAACCTCTCTTGTGACTCATACCCAAATCGTGCTTTTGATACTATAGCAATATGAAATCTTATTTAAATATTTTTTTCAGAACTTTTTCAAATTCTACCTTAGAACTTTGCACATCTCGAAATGTAAGCAGATAGGATGTGATCTATAATCATTAAAAAAACAACAATTGATCCACTTAAATTCAACTATCTCTACGTTCATAAAATACTTTCAAAAAGAAAACGAAAGACAAGAAATAGGTTTTTCAAATGTGACAGTTTCTGTACTATGTCACAACTATGAAGTAATACGTATTCAAGGGCGCATCCGCCCTCAAATTGTCTCGTAAAAAACTGAAGGCATATTTCCAAATTGTCTTTGATAAATCTTATACACACTGCTGTTTGTTGGATTTATCTTCTAAAGAAACAAATTTGTGTGATATTTCTATTTCTATTTATTTCAAATGAACCTCAGTAGTCTTTATGCCCAAAAGAAAACTACTTTAGCGATTGAAGTAGTATAGACTATAAGTAAATTGGAATATGTATTATAAGTACACACTACTTCAACGACTTTGGCTTATTTTTAACCGACTTCAAAAAGGAGGAGGTACTCAATTCGACTATGTTTTTTTTGTGCGTTACCTCATAACTATTTTCTAGGTAAAACGATTTTGATTATTCTTTTTTTATTTGGAAACTGGTGCTTTTCATGTGGTCCCATATCATTTGATCAAGATCTGACCAGCAGTTTTTGAGTTATCGTTAATAATTTATATTGACTTCAATATGAATTATTAAGGATAACTCAAAAACGGTTGTACAAAATTTTTAATTTTACCACTTGTGCATTGCAAAAATTTACAAACTAGTTTTCAAATCGCGTTAGTAAATGCAATTCGACTATTCAATTTAAAATAGAAGATTAACTCAAGCTCGAGATTATATTTTTATATTTCTATAACATAATGGTGACATTTGGCTTGATTTTATTGTTAAGGGGTATATATAATATATTCAAGGACTGTGCAGATGACTGTATACTTGTCTCCCATATTGTTTCACCGCCATCTATCGGAAGCTATAAACAACTTTTTAGCATATCCCTCTTACGCTACCCACGGTCGAGAAGGGGTGATGGATTCTTTTACGCCGCTACCACGGACCACGAAGATTATAGCTGAATGAATGAAAAATTAACTAATTGTTCGAACTGTCATTACAGCGTTTCAAAAGTCGACTGCTGGGCATAAACCTTCCCCATTAATTGCCTCGTAGGAGCATATTTGCCATATAATATTATGCTCTCACGACACCCACGGGATGCTATTATGTGGTAGTAGATTCTCTTATTCCGCTACTACACGACTAGTCAAACTTCACATATCCCATAATGATTTCTTATATTTACGCGAACACTACACATTGAATTAAACTACTTTTACGGATTATATCGCGTTTAATTAACTTATTTTATTGATTCTCGACGTTTCGGGTGCTTTACAGCACCCATGGTCACGGGGACTGAGGTGATTGACGTCCCAATGTCAAAGTTAATACGAGTACCTTCAGCTTTTTAATTATTAATTTTGGTCCGATCTACGCAGAATGAACTAACTGTGTCTTGAAGTCTTGCAGTGGTATGCTTGGGTTTATTTAATTTTATTCAATACAGGATCCCACAGGTGGTGGTAGTACCCAGCCTCCCTCTCTATTGAAATTAGGATGTTTTTTAATTTCAATAGCCTCACGTATCATCCTTGGCAGGAATCGATGTTCTTTCGCGAGAATCTGTGGTTTATCAAATCTAATGTAATGGCGGGGGCCGTCTAGGATATGATCACAAACTGCAGACTTCCCGGAACGTTGGTGCTTCACGTCAGCTATGTGTTCTTTTACGCGGGTTTTAATAGATCGTTTTGTTTGCCCTATATATGAGAGACCACATTCACAATCAAGCTTGTACACTCCTGCATCTTGTAGAGGAATATTGCACTTAACGGATGGTAAGAACTGACTAATCTTCTTCGGCGGCTTGAAGAATGTTCTTATAGAAGCTCGCTTCAAGATGTAGCCAATCTTGTCTGTGACACCTCTGACATATGGTAGTACAGCAGGCACACGCTCGACTGTGGCCGGCTTCACTCGGTCACTGTGACGTAGGCGCGGGACCCGAAGCTTGTTGTCGTGCAAAACCTGCTTGACGTGCTGAAGCTCGGCGGCCAGGTGTTTAGCTTCAGCTTTTTTAATTATTAATTTTGGTCCGATCTACGCAGAATGAACTAACTGTGTCTTGAAGTCTTGCAGTTGTATGCTTGGGTTTAGTTTAAATTTTATTAATTACAGGATCCCAAGCAGGTGGTAGTACTCGGCCTCCCTCACTGTTGAAATTAGGATGTTTTTTAATTTCAATAGCCTCACGTATCATCCTTGGCAGGAATCGATGTTCTTTCGCGAGAATTTGTGGTTTATCAAATCTAATGTAATGGCGAGGGCCGTCTAGGATATCCGGGAAGTCTGCAGTTTGTGATCGCACACTGCAGACTTCCCGGAACGTTGGTGTTTCACGTCAGCTATGTGTTCTTTTACGCGGGTTTTGATAAATCGTTTTGTTTTCCATATATATAAAAGACCACATTCACAATCAAGCTTGTACACTCCTGCATCTTGTAGAGGAATATTGCACTTGACGGATGGTAAGAACTGATTAATCTTCTTCGACGGCTTGAAGAATGTTCTAATAGAAGCTCGCTTCAAGATGAAGCCAATCTTTTCTGTGACACCTCTGACATATGGTAGTACAGCAGGCACACGCTCGACTGTGGCCGGCCTCACTCGGTCACTGTGACGTAGGCGTGGGACCCGAAGCTTGTTGTCGTGCAAAACCTGCTTGACGTGCTTAAGCTCGGCGGCCAGGTGTTTGCTGTCATAGACCCCTCGTGCTCTCTGTAAGAAAGATTTGCCCACGGTAGCTAACTGTGAAGGATGATGGTGGGATTCACCGTTTAAATATCGGTTTGTATGGGTCTTTTTTCTATACACAGTGTGAGCTATGGTGCTGTTAGGATTTCGAATAACTAACACATCTAGGAAAGCTAAAGAATTACTTGCCTCTAACTCCATAGTTAATTGAATTTTAGAGTTTATGGAATTAAGACGATCTAAAAATGCAGTTACTTTGTCTGATGGTAAAATTGTGAAAGTATCATCTAAGTACCGCTTGTAGAACCTTGGAGTTACAGGTGCAGTAAGCAGGGCTTTCTACTCAAAGTCTTCATGAAAATATTGGCGACAATGGGAGATACTGGTGAGACTACATACGATTGGTTTTAAATTCTTGAACATGTTAGCTGCACATAAAACAGTACATTTATAGCCTCTCTCTTATTTTACAGCTCGTAAAAACTTTTTCACAGTTTACTCCAGAAGAGCTCCGCTAAAAACTCCGCCCGGATTACTTTAGAATACATATCTACGGGACTTTGTTACAAACAAGTCTTAATTCTCGTGAGACAAAAACTGTGCTATTTATTTTTAGGATTATTATACCCTTTTATTAATTGAATAGTAAACGAATACTTATCAAGCTACTTCGGAAATTCCAAACGGATCTGTTTCTAAACATACAATATTTTTAATAAATTAGATTTACAATTTGAAAGACGAAATAATACTTACATAACTTTTTCCACTTTTATTTATTTATTTATTTAATTTTTTTTAAAAAACTTGTGGCTTACAGATAATCGAATATGCACATAAGGTTAAATTTTACAGCAAAAAATTTTATAACAACAAAAATATAATCTTATAATATATAAATGAATTATTAAAAATGAATAATCATAAATTAAATAATTATAAAATAATAATGATGTAAAATCTCGAAGTTTTAGCAGCCCATGTAAAGGAACAGTTTTAAAGCCAATTGAAACGATAAAATATTTATAACTGTACAATATTAAAAAAAGAGAAAGGTCGCAATCATACAATGTCAGGCTATGATATATTTTGTCATATCCACTATTAATACAATATCAATAAAAGACCATACTTAAATTTACATCTTAAATACAAAGAAGTCGTACATAGTCAAGGAAATTAAATTGTGAAATTATTAATTGGCACGTCATCGATAATTTTATAAAAAAGAGTCAGCAGACGTGACTATCTGCAAATATGTCAATTTCATCGTGCTGAGTGAGTATATCCCCTATAGGTGTTAATGTTCGATTTGTTGGTGCAAAGGCAGCACGTTTGGTACGTGTAACTGGTCTATCCAGGAGACGCGGCCTACGGCGCAGGTACCTGGCCACCAACAAACCGATTTTTTCCATAACCGACTGGCAGTCCAACTTGTGGTGAATTATAAAAAAGATAGTGCCTATTAATTGACATCATTCTCCCAAACATTAGGGTTTCAAAATCACCAGGCCCAAGACGAATAATGAAGGATACTAATAAGGGTAGAACCCATGACTCTTCTCGTAAAGATTCCAGACCGTAGCTGCAACTCCAGTTTACTTCGAACATATGCATTATACAAAGTTTTAGCCACCCTTATATCATCAAAGTCAGCAGCAGTTCTCGTCACAAAACCCAAAGTCTCCCTAGCAAATGGATGTCATATGATTGTGAAAACCTAATTTAGTATCTAATAATAAACCTACGGACTTCCATTTGGCATGATCCTGACACATTTTTCTTGCTTCCATTACATCCATATATCTACGCATACATGCTCGTCGGTTCAGGGTACTGCTAATACGGCTCATTTTTAATATATCGCCAATTTGGTCGATAATTCATTTAGGGCGTCTCTTCCCGACTCTGCCGTTCACATCTGCAATATGGATTTGCTTTGTCACTCTTTTCTCGTTTATTCTTTTTACATGACCAAACCACCGAAGCATTCCTTTCTTAATCCTGATCATCGTCTTGCAAAACACACTTTTCTCTTATCACACAATTTCTCACCATGTGATTCAAATTCAGCCCTAACATACTCGTTAATGATCGCATTTCTACAACATTTATTATACTCTCGTTCTTCTTCTGCCACACCCAACTTTCCCTACCATACATTAAAGTAGGGACTAACACAGCGTTATGAATTGCCATACGTGCCTATTTTGACACATTCCGACACCCCACAATAGAGTGTTGAGCCCCATTCACTCTATTTCCTGCGTTCACTCGTCGTTGCTTATCATATCTACTATCCCTGCTAAATACACATTCAAAATACAAAAACTCATCCACTTGCTCAATCAACTCCCCTTCTATTTATATTTCACATATCGTTTTACTTTCTTCTCTTTCAAAAACCATCAACTTCGTCTTACTTGCGTTCACTTTCATTCCCTTTTCTTTTAAAGTTCATTAATGTAAACATAATTTGCAACTCGGTCGCCGAAGACACAAATATGACTTGATCATCGACGTACAAAAGGCATTTGACGGTTAACTCACCCATTCTTAACCCACATTCTTCAACTTGCAATGTTTCCAAACAACTGTCCCTAAATAGGTTAAACAGCCACGGGGAAGCTACACAGCTTTGTCTGACACCTTTTTGGATGCCAAACGGAAGTCCGTAGTCTCTGCCTTCCTCTCTGTGTGACAGGCGTGAGTGTTTATGTTTATGTATGTTTATATTAAATTCAAGTCATGTATTTCATCTTTTACCAAAGGCGCGTCATATAAGTTACTAGCTGATAAGCACCGAAATTCGGAATAGGGCAACGGAACCCAAGGGGCCAGCAGCTGTATGACTTCCTGGAGAAAGAGGGACTCTTTATGATGAACTCTTTCTTCCAGAAGCGGCCTCACAGGAAGTGGACCTGGTCGAGCCCCGAAGGTTCGACAAAAAATGAGATTGACTTTATTATGACGACCAGACGACAACTGTTTAGTGATGTCTCAGTGATTGCGAGGGTAAAAACCGGCAGCGATCACCGAATGGTTAGAGGCAGACTGAACCTAAACGTTAAGTTGGAGAGGTCTCGTCTAATGAAGTCAACGTTCCGTCCCACTCGTGCTCTAGTCCAAAGTCCCGAAATCTTTTAGCTCGAGTTACAAAACCGTTTTCAGTGCCTAGAAGACTGCAATGAAGTGGACGATATAAATGATAAGCTTGTGGAAACTGTCCATGCGGTCGGAGCTAAGTTCTGCAAGACCCGCCGCAGAAGAACACAAAAATTCTCCGATCACACTATTAATCTCATGGCTATTAGACGGAAATGAAGCTGCAGTCTTCAACAGATTTCACAGCATACAGGCAACTGAACAGACATATCTCCAAATGCATGCGGCGGGACTTACGCAACTTATATACAGCTTGTATTAAAGAAGCGATCGAGCGGAACCAAGGCTCCAAAATCTTTGCCAGAGATCTGTCTGCCCGAAAGAGCCAAGTGTCAAAGCTGAAGACTGAGTGTGGCAGCATCGCTTCCGGGACACCTGAGATTTTGAGTGAGATTGAGAGGTTCTATGGGCAGCTGTACACGTCATCGTTGGAGCCACACGCAAGTGTGAGTAACAATCCAAGAGTGAGTCTTATCCGACACTATTCCGAAGATATCCCGGACGTATGTCTGAGCGAGATTAGAATGGCCCTCCAGCACCTTAAAAACGGCAAGGCCAAGGATGGAATTACAGCGGAGCCTCTGAAAGCGGGTGGAAAACCGGTACTTGAAGTCCTTCAGAAGCTCTTTAATTCCGTCCTTCATGGTGGCTCTACTCCGGAGGCGTGAAGCAGAAGTGCAGTGGTCTTGTTCTTCAAGAAAGGCGATAACGCTCTCTTGAAGAACTACAGACCAATTTCCCTTCTGAGCCGCGTCTACGTGCTCGAGAGTCATTACGAATCATGTCGCACGCAGACTCGACGACTTCCAGCCTCCCAAATAAGCTGGTTTCCGAAAAGGCTTTAGCACCATAGACCACATACACACGGAAAATTGTGTAGAAGACCGAAGAATACAATCTGCCACTTTGCCTTGCGTATGTTGACTATGAGAAAGCCTTTGATTTCGTCGGTGCTACAGTCCCTTCAGTGGTGCCAAGTTGACTATCGGTATATCGAAGTGCTGAAGTGTTTGTACAGTAGGGCTACGATGGCTATCCGAGTACAGAACCAGAGTACGAAACCTATCCAACTGCAGAGAGGAGTAATACAGGATGACGTTATATCCCCGAAACTCTTCACCGCTGCATTAGAAGACGTTTTAAAGCTACTGGACTGGAAAGGATACGGTATTAACATCAACGGCGAATACATCTGTGGCAGCGCTGTCGTCGCGCCACAAGCGAAAATACATCGAAGCCTAAATCGCGCTAACAAAGTTCCGAATTAAAAACAGTATATATACAATAGCTCCGAACTACCACTCGGAGCGTTGGCCGCTCCCCGGTCAGAACACATTGCCCGGCGGGAGATCTCCCCTTTCCCTTCCAGCGGCCACACATCACTCACCTTCGATTTGCCGACGATATAGTCCTTATGGCAGAATCGCTGGAGGACCTAAGCACTATGCTCAATGACCTCAATAGTGTCTCCCAACGGATAGGTCTTAAGATGAACATGGACAAAACAAAGATTATGTTTAATGTCCATGTCACACCTATGCCGGTAGTTGTTGGGAGCACTAAGCTCAGTTGTTGACGAGCATGTTTACCGGGGACAAATAGTCCGACTAGGTAAGTCCAACTACGACCGAGAAGTCAATCGACGGATTCAACTCGGTTGGGCAGCGTTCGGGAAATTACGGCACATCTTCCCGTCAGGTATACCTCAAAACTTGAAAACGAGACTGTACAACCAGTGCATGTTGCCAGTGATGACCTATGGAACTGAGATGTGGTCCTTCACTGCTGGCCGGATGAGGAAGCTCAAGGTCGCTCAGCGAGCTTTGGAGAGGGCTATGCTCGGAGTTTCTCTGTGTGATAAACTTAGAAATGAGGATATCCGCAGTAGAACCAGAGTGACTGACATAGCCCAACAGATTAGTAAGCTGAAGTGGCAATGGGCCGGCCATATAGCTTGAAGAACTTACAACCGATGGGGAAAAAAGGTTCTCGAGTGGCGGCCTCGTACCAGCGGACGAAGTGTAGGGCGTACCCCCACTAGATGGAGTGACGACCTGGTAAGACATGACGTGGCATTCTTTGAGGGAGGCCTGTGTTCAGCAGTGGACTTATGAAGGGCTGTAATGATGATGATGATGATGATACCCGCTCGCGCACAATAATATTTTATTGCAGAACTTAGATGTAAAATATCAAGAACTGTACTAAATTTCAAGTCAATCGTGTGTATAGTTTTCGAGATCTCGTGATGAGTCAGTCAGTCAGTGGTATTTCACGTATGTATAGATAACTAATAATGATAGGATTCTGTTTAAATACAAAAGTGAAAACCTTACGTTTAGTCTCATTAAGAGGAAGATGGTTCACTTCACTCCATTCCGATACCGCATCTATGTCCCGTTGAAGAGCCTGGGTATCAGTAGCACTGACGATCCTCAAGCTTAATTTAAGATCATCTGCGAATAACAGACACTTCGCAGATTTTATTGGTAAGCAAGTCATTTATAAAAATTAAAAACAACTTAGAGCCAAGAGTACTACCCTGACTTACAACAGATCTAGTGAAATAATCGGCGGATTCGAAACCACCTACATTAAAGAATTGACGACGTTTATCCAAATAGCTAGCAAAGAATTGAAGAAGCTTCGAAGTAAAACCCAACTTAGCTAGCTTCTGTAACAGTATGTTAATACTCTACTTGTCAAAAGCCTTCCTAAAATCGAAATATGTAGCGTCTACCTGTCTCTTAGAATCCATCTTTGTACAGACATAGTCCACGAGTGATATCAGGTTAATATTCATTAAGCGATTCTTTCGAAACCCATATTGACTGTCATGTAAAATGTTATCTAACTGTTTACTAATGCGGAAGTTCAATATGGTTTCAAATATCTTCGCCAGAACCGGAAGCACCGCATTGGGTCTAAAAGCAAAAACATCCAGGTTCTCCTTTTGAAACAGCTGTCACCTGTTAGATAGTTTCCATTGCTCTGGATATTTAGCCTGTCTAGGGACAGATTAAAAATGAACAAGAGCGGTGATCGAACTTTACTAAGCCTTGAAATATTATGATCTTGTCAAGTATCGGTTTATAGTCTTCTAATGAACAAAATAATTTAAATTTGAAAAAGATGATTTATATCGTCTTAAACTTAATATTTTCATTTCGACAATATTTTTATTCAACATCTGCACAACTTATAAGAAGTACTATTTAGACACCTGTAAATAACCTTTTCAGCCCACATATTAAAGTCCACTGCTGAACATAGGCATCCTCCATAGATTGCCTCATAGGGGCGATATTTTCCATAGTTGTCACGCTTGAAAAACGGGTTGGCAACCGCAGTTTTTTATTTTTAGTCGTTATTAGGGAGACGATGCTGCCCATCTTGTGACTTTTTTCCCTCTGTCGCCTCTTACGACACCCACGGTATGATATAGGGTAATGGTTATTCTTACACCGCCACTACACTGGCCGGTAGGTTGTTCACAGAAATGTAATATAATAATATAACAAAAAACTTAGAACATTCAGAATAAAATAAAAATATTTTAACATAAAAAATAACATTTGGCAAATTAAAACAAATGAAAACTACGCTTGGTTCCTCGAGGAACCATGTGACATCAATAGAGTATGGATATTGGGTATCAAACCAACATATCAAACTCCCACGAAGTCAAGTGGACGTGTGCTAAGGCCCGGGTGAGAATCATTGTTCGATTTTTGCTTCGAGAGTGACGAAAGATGTTTAATCGGCATACCGCGTGAATGCCTAGGGCTTACTATTTCTGGCAAACGGCCAAGAGAGGAAGTTTCCTCACCCAGCCAGCTCTCCGTTTTTAAAGACGAGATAAAAGAATTAACTAACTGGCTAATCAGCGCGAAAAATAAACAAAATAAGGAACTTTCATCAATAAACAGCAAATTGCAGGAGATAAGTGAATCATATGCTAAAATTGACTCGTCTGTTTCATTTTTAGCCGCTCAAAACGAGGAGTACCGCGGCAAAATTGCACTCCTAGAAAAACTGGCTCAAAAAGACCGGGAATACATCAGCATACTAGAAAACAGAGTTGAAGACCTGCATAGAATCTCCCGTAAGACCTGCGTAGAAATTAAAAATGTTCCTAAAAATGCCCATGAAACTAGAGAAGACCTGATACAAATGGTTGTAAACCTTTGGAAGTCCATTCATCTTGATATGAACGATCATGATATTAAGGATATGCACCGTCTGAAATCTAGGGTGATGGGAAGAGGAAACCTACATTATCCTGTAACTAAGGTCTGCACTTCTGAGATCAGATATCCTGAAAAAAGTGAAAGACTTTAATTTAAAATACAAGACACGACTGCTAGCCAAACATCTGGGCTTCACCAGCAACAAAGACATACCAATCTTCATAACTGAGCATCTTACTTCCAAGGGGCACGTTCGTTTTTCTTGGCCCGGGATCTAAAAAGGCTCAAAAAGTAAAGTACTCCTGGACCTCTATGGGGAAAATACTAGTCCGGAAAGACGACACGTCTAAAATAATTCACATTTAACACGAAGCACAAGTGCAACAATTAATGCAAGAACAATGACTAACTATATGCAGATTTTTCCTAAAATTTACTTTCTTACATAAATTGTAATTTGTTTAACTCTAAGTGTGTACCAAATATTTTTGAGAAAATGTTAAATACCTATCATACAACAAAACACACACCTAAGTTTTCACACAAACACATACATACATACACACCTTTATCCCACTATCACAACTACCAACTTTTAACCAAACACTCACCTCACGCTCACTTTCAAAACATATCAGAACACAAACAAAGCATAAAATTGCTTACATACTTTCATGTCACCAATAACCTTTATCACACAAGTGCACACCTATACTACACTGATTACAAATATACAACACTCTATAAATCAGTTATTTCTCTACAATTTTACATTGGACGACTTGGTTATACATACCTATACTTCCTACGATCTAACCTACTATTACTCGTACAACCTAACCACCCTAGTTGCAAGCCTAAGAGTTCTAAGTTTATTTTTAATGGATAGTTTTAACACGCTAAAAGAAATTGATCAAATTAAACTCTTAGAATCACTCAAGTGCAACATACAGGACCTAAAAATAAAGACTAAAAATGCTACATATAATTTAACTATTTTAACACAAAACATTAGAAGTATATACAAAAGTTTTGATGACTTGCAGCTCACTCTGGCGCAATTAATATTTGAAATAGATATTTTAATTCTTACAGAATGTTGGCTACATCCTAACAAAAACATACCGCTATTACAGAATAATACATCCTTCCAAACTAAAAATCATATTAACCGAAGTGACGGGGTAGTAGCATACACCAAAAATAAATTGTCAGTAAAATTTAAAGAACTAAATCTTAAAAATGCTACCGGAATTGAATTGCTAGTCTCGAACTATACTATACTGGGAATTTACCGTTCCCCATCGTTTTTAAATGCAGGAAATTTTGTCACATCTCTCAGTAATCACTTTGAAAATATTAGCCCTTGTAAAAATGTTTTGATTTTTGGGTGACATTAACATTGATTTAATTATTTCCCCAATTGAAACAAATCAAGAAAGATCAAATAGATTAAATTGTTTAAATATGATATCATTGCATAGACTTTTCTCGTTTCATAATTTACCTACGAGGGGGATGGCTGTCTTAACCACGTGTTATTGAGATTTGACAAAAATACAACACAACTTTCACTGCGGTATTAAACTCAACTACAACATACCATTGCCCTGTTCTTTTAGCAATTGCAAATCAGTATCAACAAACGTGTCCTCAAAGATATAAAACCGTGGTTGACTATAATAATGCTTACAAGAGTTTAACAAATATCGATGTTTCCTTCTTTAATGTTTTTAAAGACCCTGATACTTACGCCTTTGCCCTAATAGAAATGGTCAGGTCAGCTATCCTATCTAACACTAAAAATGTAATCGCCTCAAACAGCAAAAGAACCATACAACCCTGGATAACCATAGGTGCTTTGCGGTGTATTAGACTGAGGAACACTATTTACCTAAAACTTAAATCGAACCCCCAAAATCAAATTTTAATTATAATATATAGACGTTATCGTACTTTCTGTGGAAACCTTATAAAAAAACTAAAAATAAATTATAATAAAGAAAAAATAAAGCATCGGCACAAAGCCCTCGAGCTCTTTGGTCAACCATTAACGATATCACTCACTATAAGCCACCCAAGAGCCCAAATGATGACCGACTTAATATAAAATCTTGTCCTCAAACCTCAATCAACTATGTAAACAAATATTTTGTTAACATTGGGCAAACACTAGCATCTCAAATAGCTTCATACCTTCGGAAATTAGTAACACTGATAACTATCATCATCTGTCCTCTTTTGTTTTACACATCTCACAAGGAAGTGGAAAATACTTTGTTGTTCTTAGACTCTAGGAGTGCACCAGGTTGGGATGGAATCCCTACTTTTTTTCTAAAAAAAACTAAAGATATGCTTGTCCCTTTGATTAGTGACCTTGCCAACCTGTGTTTTCGCACAGGAATCTTCCCATACCTTCTTAAGCGCTCCATTGTTACCCCTGTGTATAAGTGTATAAGTTACTCCCTTCTCAGCAGTTACCTTCAAAACAGAAAGCAGAGTGTAAAAATCAGCAACTTAATAAGTGAAGAAAAAATGTAACGTTTGGTGTCCCGCAGGGCAGTGTTCTCGGCCCAACGTTCTTTTTGATATATATTAATAATCTCTGCAACCTTGGTAGCATTGGCGGGAGGATACTGTCCTATGCACATTACACCGCTATTATTTTTACCGCTAAGACCAGAAAATTAGGATGGAGGCTGAGAGGGGACTAGTTAGAGTTTGTCACTGGCTTAGTGAGAATCTCCTTACGTTAAATACCCAAAAAAAAAATTATGTATGCTTCACTCCATATATAAATTCACAGCCGTCACCTAATTTTGAAATCAAAATTTATTCCTGTGGTACCCCTTTCCCTAACACATGTAATTGCCCAATAATTCAGAAAGTTAGCTGTGCTAAATACCTCGGAATCATTGTGGATTAGAGATTAAGTTGGTATCCACACCTAGAGCTAACTATAGGGCGGGTAAAGAAGATCACGGGTTTTCAAGACAAGGACAAGGCCTAGATGTCGCTCGTGACATGTAAACACAGCTCTCTATTTAAAAATCAAAATAAAATGTTTATTTAGCGAAATATCCAAAAAGTTTATTTATATCGATAAAAAAAAGTGCGGTTTTATTGTGACAGTGTTATTCAAGTGTTTTATGATGAAGAACTAGATAATTATAAAAGGAATAAGATATAACGTTACGTAAGCTTAAAACTTTACTATATCTTAATAAAAGTATAATACTTTTATTACTTGGACAATATCGTAATAATCTTATCATATTACAAACATATAAAGTGAGCAGTAAGGATATTTTATGTAAATTTCAATTTCATAAATCAAAACAAACGTTCGTTTATATTCAAATGCACATTGAACTTTGATCCTTGGGAAGTTGTATAGGTATCTTATTTAACGCACGACCATAACACAGTTTCTGATATCCTCCACAAGATGACGCTAAACTGTAAAAGTGCGGCAAGGAAATAGCTAAAAAGATTTTCTAATTTGTGAACTTTGTGAAAATATTATCATTTAGATTGCACTAGTGTCTCGTATCAACGTTTTGTTTTAATGACGCATGACAGAAAGAAAATTATAAATGTCACGCATGCCTTCGCCTTTATGTAATAAACAAATATCCCCAAGATCCACGACCATATCGCCAGAGCATCAGGATTATGTTACCCAACGCAATAAATATAAATTTAATGTTCATACGGCTAACTCTTTAAAGAACTATCAGATGAAGAAACAGAAGATGATTACTCGTCCTTGACTTCTACCCCAATTAATACCTTAAATAGAAGCTATACAGAAATAAAAAGAAATCCAAATTATAAAATTGAAGAATTAAAAGAGCAAACTCACAAATTAGAACAAAAACTGGAAATAGCAGAAAATGAAATTGAAAATTTACTATCGGAAAATCAGATGCTAACTAAACGAATTTCCGAATATGAATTAAAAATTAAACAGTTAACTTATATATGCAAATCCACGACGAAAAAGTACTAAAAAAGGAAAAAGTTTTACGAAAATGAAGTTAGATTTTCTCAAACTGAGGAAAATATAATTCGCCATAAAAGAGAATCAACTAAACATGTTAGTACATCAGCGCCATTTACCTCAGAAACAAATAATATTAATCAACAAGAACAACAAATCGATAAAACTCTCACTCTAACAGTATTATCGACACACCGATAGATGGCAGTAATATACAAAAGCAAAATGAAAAAGATTTATTTACATTATTGGGGATGAGCAACTAAAGGGATTGTCAGCTTCACTTATAAATACCAGGCAGGGCAAGTGGAATGATATCTATATTCCACGGCATCAATCCTGTCCGGAGCAACTAGTACTGAAATATTAAAGTACTGTGACATTATCAATGAAAATTGACAGTAAATGACATTGTAATTTTAGGTATAGGTAATAATGATAAAAATATATATAAATTACACTCAATATTTGTATAGCTTTAAGCAAGTTAAGTAAAGTCTCTGTCTTTCTAACACCTGTATGCTATAATCCTTATTTTGACAAAAATACATTAAATTTAAATATAAAATCATGGACAAAACATTTTGAAAATTGTAAACTGATCAATATGAACGTTAAATATTTGAATGCTTTTAATTTCTTAAAAAACATTTGTAATAAAATTAATTTATGCATCGATTATATAGAATATAAAAACAATTTTAACGGTCGAAAATATTAAGAAATTTTAAAAGGTCACCTATTATAATTAATGAAACAGAAACAAAGGAAAATAAATGCAACAAATTATTTAGAAAAGGCACTATACCTTATTATTTTCATATTATGTCCCAAAAACAAATAAAGAACTTTCCGATTCAATGTAATAATATCCTAAGTCCTAACCATATACCCAAAAAAGGCACCATACCTTTCTATTTTCGTAATATTACCAAAAACAAAAATAAATATTCCAAGTCAAGATGGTAACGTAGACATTCAAAATACGCTAAATTCTTTTCAAAGTAACAAGGACATGTTTTTCGAAGCAAATAGCAAGTGCTTTACACTTTTTCACCAAAATATACATGGATTGCTCTCCAAAGAGAACTAATAGAAATGACCTTTTGGAGATAAAAACCATATTAACCCGACGTACTATGTTTCACCGAAACATTTGTGAAAACAGGTGAAGAAAAAATATACTCATAAATAATTATGAATTGGCCACATCATTTTCAAGATCATCTAAAGAGGGGTAGTTGTATATTAGTTAAGAAAGGTCTTGATTATAAGAAAATAGAGTACTTGAGGCTCTTGCTATGACTTACCACTTTGAGTGTTGTGCAATAAATCTTATTAATAATAATTTAATTATTGTTTGTATATATAGAATTCCGTCAAAAGCAAAAGTCATTTAGATTATTTTTTGATAAATTTGACTCACTTATTAATAAATACATAATAAAACATTCAAAAAAGAAGATAATTATTAATGGGGACATGAATATTAATATACTTGAATCCAGTCATTACGCCATATGTCTTAAGGACATTGTGAAAAAATATAATCTTCATTTTGATATAAAACAACCAACTAGAGGCAAATCGTGTCTTGATCTTATTATTAGTAACATTGACGACGCAATTGGATCTGTGCGTTCACTATGGTTGTCAGATCATGATACTGCACAGGTACTACAGTTTACTGAAAAAAATAACAAGAACTTCACACCAAAATTAATATATTCATTCATTCGACATTATTCCGTAGAAAATATAGACAGATTTAAAAAATATTTAAAATGCGTTTCATTTTGTGAAGTTTATGCTCAGTCTGATTTAAATAAAGCATTTGACGAATTCTTTAGCCTTTTCACATTACTCTATAAACTATGTTTTCCTAAAATAAGAGTAAAACTAAAACATTTACCAAACTAACGTGGATATCCAAAGGCTTAAAAAAAAGTTGTAGAACTAAACGTAAACTTCGGTACAAGTTCTATATGACGAGAAAAAATGTTGATCGAACTAAATATATAAAATACGATAAACTGTTAAAAAATGTATAAACATTGCAAAAGAACAACAAACAATAAATTTGTAGTAAATAGTAAAAATAAATGTAGAGCTACTTGGGATATTATTAAAATGAGACTAATTGTGTACATACCAAAACTACATAAATAATATTATATATAATGGAAAGACGGTAACGGAACCTGCTGAAATAGCATCTATTATAAATAACTATTTCATTAACGCAACAAATCAGATAAATTATAAAATAGAAAATACAACCGATATGAAAGTACCTCAATCTATTTTTCTAACTCCTATAAATGAAAACATTATCAAAAAATAATAATGTCTTTAAATAACACAAAATCTGAGGGTTATGATTCCATATGTACTAAAATAATTAAATATTGTAAGAATGAAATAAGTGAAATATTAGCATTCCTGATTAATCTCTCACTAGAATCAGGGTATTTCCTGAAAAATTAAAATTTACTATAGTAAAACCGTTACACAAGAAAGGAGATAAAAGTGATATAAGCAACTATCGACCAATTGCACTAATCCCAGTCCTCTCAAAATATTCGAAAAGGTTATGCATTACCAACTTACTTCCTTTTTTAGTAAATTTAATGTAATAAAACAAAACCAACATGGTTTCCAAAAAAATAAATCCACAGCACATGCTGCGTTCTCATTAGTAAAGGAAGTATTGCAAAATGTAAATGAAAGAAACTATACAACAGTACTATTTCTTGACATGTCTAAAGCCTTCGATCGCGTCTCACATGATCAACTACTGACCAAACTAGAGGCTAATGGAATAAGGGGACCTGCTCTAAGTTGGATAGAAAGCTATTTAAAAAATAGGTCTCAATGTGTAGAAATAACACAGTTAAATTCTAAAACATAGCTCGGGTGTATAGATCCGAATTCAAAATAATAATGTTGGTGTTCCCAAGGTAGTGTACTCGGACCATTGTTGTTTGTTTTATACATAAATGATTTACCTGACATCTCAAACTATAAAACTACTTTATTTGCAGATGACATATCGATAACGATAGCGACTAGTAAAAAACCCACTAGATCAACACAAAACGGACATTATAAATACAATTATTTCAGTAAATAAATGGCTTAATAAAATAATCACACATTAATTTAAGTAAAACAAATATCATTAATTTTAATAATTTAAGCTCTGACGTTAATATTGAATATAATGGACAACTCTGCAGAACGCTACTAGTACGTCATTTTAGGTTTAATTATAGACTCGAACCTGAATTGGAAAGAACACATACATAAAGTGTGTAATAAAATTAACAGATTTGTGTACGCGTTACATAAATTGACAAAATAGCAAACAAAAATACAGCGGTCACAGCGTATTTTGCATATGTAGAATCTGTTATCAGATACGGACTTTTAATGGGGTAATGGCACAGACTCAAAAGTATTTTTAGCGCAAAAGCGCTGTATTAGAGCTATTAGTAACATCCCATCAGACACGTCATGCAAGCCTTACTTTAAGAGTTTAAAGATACTTCCTTTTCCTGCCTCTATATATTTGAGGTAGGCAAATTTGTAATGCAAAACAAGTACTTATTCTTACAAACTAAAGATGCAACAAAAATAAATTTACGGAACCCACATAAATTAATACTTGACACAATTCCAAAAGTAAGGCTTTCAAAAAATAGCTATGCAATGTGTAACACGATATTTAACAAAATACCTCACATATTAAGCAATTACCTTATAATAAGTTTAAAATATCACTGACGATGGCTGGTAGATAAAGCATTTTATACAGTAAATGAGTTTTTGAATTGTAGTGACTAACTAGTTTTATCGTTAATTAAAAATCGATGCATTAATTAATTAATTTATATATATGAATTTATTTATTTATAAAGATTGTAAAATGACGTTTTAGTTTGTTTATATAGATGACATTTGTAATTGATTTATGTATTATAAAACTTTTGAATATTTGCATGCTGTTGAAAACAGCTAAATAGGTTTTCTTAACACAATAACAGTCTAACATCAATAAGAAAACATTTTGTACCTATTTAGTTGCAAATAAAGAATTTGAATTTGAATTTGAATTCAAATATCTGAGACATGTGATGAGTACCGAACAACTGAACAAAATATATATCGCACTAGCCCAATCCGTAATAACTTACTGCATTTCGGTATGGGGAGGAGCAGCTAAATCATACTTTATAGATCTAGAAAGGGCGCAAAGATCCTTGATTTAAGTAATGTACTGTAAGCCTATTAGGTTTTCCACCGAAAACCTATACCAAACATCTAAGCTGCTCCCCGTTAGGAAACTTCATATTTTACACATGATACTAAGATATCACAAAACGCTACCTCTTGACCCTACTAAACTTATAAAAAGACGGTGCGATGTTGTGGCTCCCTCATATCCTGCATGTACAGTTTTTGCCAAACGACAAAATATAGCTCAAGCCCCTCATGCCTACAACAAGGTCAATCAATTACTTAAGATTTACTCCATGCAAATATTTGAGTGTAGAAAAACTCTGACCGAATGGGTCTCTCCACTCTTAATTATGATGACGTGGAAGACATTTTGGTGAGAAAAAGTTGAACCTGCTGTAAATAACACACACACACACACACACACACACACACACACACACACCCACACACACACACACACACACACACACACACACACACACACACACACACACACACACACACACACACACACACACACACACACACACACACATCACAAACTAACACACTACGGACTCAACTACTCAGGTATACATTTCTCCTTAACTCCTTTCTTTCTAAATACTGCATCAAGAAACGTTCAAATTTAGCTATTTTGATACTTTGATGTAAATCTAAGCTGTTATGATTACATAAGAAGAGCGAAGCACTCCCAACACAAGTATCTTAGGATTACTTTTTGGGAGGCCTCGGCAAATTAATTGTAAAAAAGATTTACTAAAATAAAACATATGTTTTTTGCATTTTCTATCGAATCTACCACGGAGAGTGCTCTGAGGAATTGTTCGGATTAATTCCAGCCGCCAAATTTCACGAACGCACATCGCGTCAAAATTCACGATACCATCCTCCCATCTGGATGCTTGGCGGTCCACGACTGTGCGTTTTACTAGGAGTTTTCTTCCTCGTACAAATTCTCTGTGGAATTGTTTACCACCGGCGATTTTTCCGGACCGATACGACTTTCAAGAAAAGAGCTTACACCTTTCTAAAAGGCCGGCAACGCATCTGCAATTCCCCTGGTGTTGCGATTGTTCATGGCCAACGGTAGTCTTTTACCATTAGGTGAACCGCATGCTCGTTTGCACCCTCTTCTATAAAAAAAAAATCAAATTCCCGCCAAATATGAATTTTGAAAAAAAATTGATATAGTTTTTAATTTAGTTTTTTCTGGCTTTCGCTACTAACCAATTTAAGAATCGAAACAATAGAAAGCCTTTCTATAACTCATTGATAAGTGTCCTATTCCGAAAATTTTTTGATTAACCTTTCTCGGCCATGAAGATCACGTCATATCGAGACTTAGAAAATTACTATCAACCATAATCGATAGGTCGGCTTTCAATGCTAGAGGATCTAGTGTTAGAAATGGAGTTTTCAGGTACATCAGCTTCAAAATTTTGTTGAATTTGTTTCACCTCATATTTTATGTAATTTACATAGACTTATTAAAATAACTTAGACACATCTTCAGCTACAATAATGGTCTTACTGTACTTACGCTTACACTGTTAATAAATCTTCATAAAAATACATTTTCGAAAACAATAATGGACGCACTGATATTATGTTATTGTGGTCACCAGATGTTTTTTGTTTTTCAAATTAGAGTTTTTTATATGCCATTTATTAAAAGCGCGGGGGGAGCATTTAAAAAACTTGACACATGTCCAAGCTTAACAACGTCTGGCTGGACACTAAGCGCGAGGCGCGCGTCTCCGCGTGAGTTATTCTACTATTTTAATTTTTAATTGTTTACGAAACTGTCAATTTTCAAAAATTATCCATTAAAATCACTTTATAATACGAATACCTTTAAGTACATGCAATTTCAATATAATTTCGTGCCGTAATTACGATGTAAAACGAAAAAAAGTTTTAAAATCGACACCGTTTCGGTTTTTCGATCGAGCAAAGTACAATGTATCGTGTTTTAAACCTTTAATATCACTCAATAAATGATGTATCTATGACACATAGTTTTTTCTGGACTTAAATATAGTAATTTGATAATTTAAAGTTAATTTTACAAGAGTCAATATTGGCATAACCCGCCGTTAATTGAATGGCAAAATTGAAATAACATAAGCGGTGAGAACAAATGAAGTGTCGCTACGTCCAACTAATCAGGTCACGTGGAAACTGTAAGAGCAGTGGGAGGCAATGACGCCGTTGTCATTTCACTAAATGTATTGCTTTGTTCTTACAGTTCTGAAAGCATTCAACGTGTCTAACTTCCTGCTGCTTAATAAATGAAATATATGTAAAAAGTTTGTGCTTGTCTTTGTTTTTTTTTTAACCAAAAAAATAAAATAAAAAGCAGATTATGAGAATGTGCAAGTTAAACTTGGTTTGTCACATTTACAAAAGAAAAAAAGAATGTAGTAATAAGTATTCCTGACGTTATTCTGCTACTTTAGTCATTTATTATAATCAAAAACTGCGTAATGCACAACCACATATCATCCTGTCGATATCGTAAGAGACGACAAAAACACGACACGTGCAGTAGCATCTTTCAGATAACAATTTAAAATTAAAAAAAAACTGCAGTAGCCAACTATGGCATATTTACACCATTTTAGGCAATCCATGGGGGCGACCTTTGTTCAGCAGTGGACTTTCATAGGCTGTGTAATGATGAATAAAAAGTTTAAATTCCAAAAGTAAAAAGTGACAGCCTATATACATTCCACAGAAGGCAGTGAACTCCCCACATTTTTAAGATGGCCTACTTCATCACCTTGTTATTAAGAAGATGCTGCTGCCCATCTCTTGTTTCAGTTTCCCTCTATCGCCTCTTACGACATCCATAGGAAAAAATGGGGTAGTGGATATTCTTAGACTGTCACTACACGGTGACGCTGACAGTCTTTGCCAAGCACGGCCAAATTGTAAAATAATTGATATAAACAATTCATTTCTACCCTAAGATGTAAATAACAATTATGCAGGTTAAATTTAAATAATTATTTCAAATAATATTTAATTACAAATTAAATCAATATTAATTAGTATGATAACTTTTGTTTTTTTTTAGTCTAGAGTGAAAATGTTATAGGTTGAAATACAAGCAATATTTATGGTAGTTAGATTCTATTCATCGCTTCAATTTCTGAATTATATCTTTACATATTACGCGAGATACTAATTTTTAACACTTAAAACCTAATCACGTTGCTTCGATGCACAAGCGTGCTTTATACAAGAATCTCTTGTTAACGAACACTCTTCAAATGCAAATTTTAACTTATCGTAGCACACGTCAAGGAATTAATTTTTCATAAAATTATTGGCTTCTTGCTCTTGTTTTATTTTCAAGTATGAAATTTCCTCTTCAGATTGCCCTATACATTTATCAGCAGGCTGTCGCACGTACTGTTAAAAAATCGAAAGTGCAATCATTACAGGCAAAAATATAAAAAAATATAAGCGCACATTAACAAAGGCATGGGTCAGCCAAGATTTTTTTTATAGATTATTCCTTTTTACTCTCGTTAAGCGAATATTTTACAAATAATTGATTAAAAACAAAATCAAGGTCGTCTGGACCTGGATAGAAAATTTATTATTTAATGGACAATTATTTTATTTTATTTTATTTTATAAGGGATAACAACAGCCTTCATTCTGTGATACATTATTCTTATATAATATGTCTTTACATAGGGCCAATAATAGTCATCCACTTTTCACAATTAAGCACGAATCAAAAGTAAGAAAAGAAAAAGTAACAAACACTTTGATCAAAAACAATACTTAATTTGTCATGGCTGATCTACGAAAATATCTTTGGTATTTGCCCAAAAGCAGAATTCCTCCGTTTTTATAACACATATGAAATGTTTGTCGTCATACGCAGAGAATTCATAACTTCAGAAGAATTTGACTTAAGGCAATAACTAAATGATATTGCCCATTTGGGTAATATTATCTCAATAAGTATGACTTAACAAGAAAATAACTCTGTTCTATTTACCAATTAAAATGAATTTTAAAAATATTAAAAATTTGGGCACTTTTTCAATGTAATTAATGTACATCATTAATTCATAACTAAAAAGTATATAATATTTATTTTATTCCTTTACTTATTATAGCCTATCTAAAACTTGTCTCACAGGAGGGATTTTGAAATAGTTGCCTCGCTTGGTGGCACTCGCAGTTTATTGGTTTCGTTTTCAGTTTTTGTCAAGAATATGCTGCAGCTCATCTCCTGTTTCAGTTTCCTTCTGGCCCACAGGTTGTCGTAAGAGGGTGACCCACGGGGTGTCGTAAGAGGCGCCAGACATATATTATAAATTATTTGACTAAAACACATTTTTCAGATTTGGTTGCTTTCAATCTTAACTTATTTTTAATTGCCGACGTTGTAGGTGCTTTACAGCTGCAATGGTAACAAGTTCGTTCAACAACAAACAAACACATCATCAGGAATAAAAAATCAGTTAAAATAAACGCGGTGTTTTCTTCTCTAAACCCGTGGTGCTATTCCACCGAGCAAGGCCAAGCTTAAACATAGGCTTGCCAACTCTACAAACATTATTTGCAGGGTTTTCTCGTGTGATATCTGGACTTCAGTATATTATATCGCAAGACACACTTTTCACATGCTGATTCGAAATTTAAACGATTTTACAATTATTTTCTTAAAATAGGTGCATATGAATTTGGAAAAAATCCATTATTTGCCGTTTTATGCCAAATTTTAATACACGAAGGTAATAAAATATAGAAAAATCACGAATATAGAAATATTTATTAAAGTAGAGCACGATGATTTTTGATAGACAACAAAGGATCGTAATTCTCGTTTAATTTTTTAATAATAATATGAAAACAATTATAAAGAAAATTTAAAAAATATTAATATTGCCTTTCTGGATACTAAAACATTTTTATAATTATTATCATGAGATAACATTTGGTTGTTAATAATTTCAGAGAAAGTAGGCATCGCAAGGGCACTTCTCGGGACAGCACAAATTATGTTCAGATGCAGTACGAAAATCCGGGACAGTTGGCAAGCCTTCTTATATAGGTCACAATCATAATGAGAGATGTTTTATCAAAGTTATTTAGTTCTTTCTGCTTACAAAATATCTGTTATTATATTACGTATTTATTTTACACACAGTCTATCTATTTATTTTCGAAGATCCAACGTCAATTGAAAGAAAGGAAGGCAAAATCACACGGTTTTTTTGTAAAAGTTTTGATAGTTGACTTACCATTTCGTTTTGACTATTCGACAACGACGTCTTATTTCGCGAATGTTGTGAGAGATGAATCAAGAAAATACAGGAATATCTCGTCACCTCCAATACATAACGGTGAAACCATCTCATAAGAGATGCCAAATGTATTTTTATACTTTTGAATTTTACTTTTTTACCCCTAAACCGATAAAGAAAAAAGTGAAGCAAAAACAAATTGAAAAAAAAATAATGTCTCCCAGACCGAACTTTGGTCACGGTAGCCAGTCTTAACAGAGACTAGCCATCGACGCAGGACAGGATTACAGTGCCCGAGTGTATGCGCAAGCACAAGTGCACTTTCTATTTCTTTACTCTCATAATCCGATGGGATGGTTGTTTGACACGACCAGAGACTGATCAGGCGCATGACCAACGACTTCACGTGGTTTTCGAGGTACAGGGGTGAAACACCGCCAACTTCCTGACTCCGGGCTGTTACTGAGAATTTCTTGACAGCTTAACGCAATAACTGATTTTGGACCTGGTATTTGAACCCGGGACCTCATCAGTTACAACCCACATAAATCTATTGCTATTATATCTGAGGGGTTTTAAGGTCAAGGATTAGTCTGACGTGCTGCTTTCATGTATTGGCGAAACTATATAAATTCTATTCCATGAAGTTCTATTTTTACCATGTAATTACTAATTTATTTTTTACCCTTTTTTAGTCTATTTACTTATCACTGCTGGGCACAGGCGTTCTCTCATTTCTGACTGGGATTTAAGGAAATTTACGCACTAAGTTTGCCTTTTTTTAATATATTTGCCTTTATAGGACTACTGGAAGATATTTTAGTAAATTATGGAATAAGTAGTACCTTTGTACGATCTCACTATATGACTGTTCCTCTATTTTATTGTGTGTACATAAATAAACAAAAAAAGAGAGGAAGTGGCCGCTGCGCTGCTTCAATGCGTGTTGGCGAACTTCACATGTCTTCGAAATATTTTTTTCAGACGTGCTGGTTTCTTTACGATATTTTTTCTTTGCCGCCTAACACGTCGTCCTATGTTCAGCAGTGGACTTGTAAAGGGCTGTAATGATGATGATTATGGTGATGATGATGATCTTCATTGGTCCCGGCGGAATCAGAAACAGAAACAGAAACTTTTTATTCAATATAGATTATAAATAATACTTATTGAAAATCACTCTTGTCTAATTACCACTGGTTCGAAAAAACCTCTGTCCTGGGAAGAACCAGCAAGAAACCCAGCAGGACTTTTTTTAAAAATAACAGCTTACAATCATGTATATTACACAATTAACCACACAAAACAAATTAGAAACAGCCTGGCAGCGAACACCTCATTCTAGGGGTTATTATCATCCATAAATTCCTTAACATTATAATAACCCTTTTATACAAACTATGTTTAATAAAGTTTTTGAATTTTGAGCAGGTCGAATTTTGTATATTTTCTGGGATTTTGTTGTAAAAGCGTATACATCGCCCCAAGAATGAATTACTGACTCGGTGGAGTCGAGTAACTGGTACTACTAGCTTGTGTTTGTTCCTAGTATTTACAGAATGAACATCACTTATTTTGTATAACTACTTTTATTTTGTGTACGTACATTACATTTTCATAAATGTATTGAGAGCCCAAAGTTAATATATTAATTTCCTTAAATTTTGTCTGAGCGACTCCTTAGGTTTTAAATCATAGATTGCTCTTATGGCCCTCTTCTGTAAAACAAATATAATTTCTGTGTCAGTTGCGTGTCCCCATAGCAAAATACCATACGACATTATGCTATGGAAATAGCTAAAGTAAACAAGTCTAGCCGTTTCCACACTGGTAAGATTTTTAATCTTTTTTACAGCATATGCTGCAGAACTAAGTCTGCTTGCTAACTTTGATATATGGGGGCTCCATTGAAGCTTCGCGTCTAGTGTTATTCAAGAAAATCGACAAGACTCAGTTCTTCCCATTTAAAATTACATTAGTATTTAATTGTCTGACATTTGGAGTCATGAACTTTATACATTTCGTTTTATTGCTATTTAAATGCAAGTTATTAACATTAAACCAATTTACTAATTTAGATATAGCATTATTTACTTCGGCATATTTTAATAATTGTCGTTTTAATTTGAAAATTAATGAAGTGTCATCAGCAAATAATACTATATTATGGTTATCCCCTACTATGTAAGGTAAGTCATTAATATATACAAGAAACAGAAAGGGCAGAGAACTGAGCCTTGAGGCACGCCCATTTGTACTATCGACCCGGAAGAGCTCATACTATTAATGACAACTTTTGAGTTCTGTTACTTAAATATGAAACAATTAATTTAAGAGCATTACTTCTTACACCGTAGTGTTGTAGTTTCCTGATTAATGTTTCATGGTGAACACAATCGAAGGCTTTGGATAGGTCACAGAATATACCCAAAGCATCCTGTGAATTCTCCCATGCATTGAAAATATATTTAATCAGCTCAACACTAGCATCAGTTGTCGAGCGACCCTTGTGAAACCGAATTGATTTTTATGAAGTAAATTATTAACATTAAAAAATTAACATTTGATCAAGAATAATTTTTCAAAATTTTACTTAGTGTTGGCAGTACAGAAATGGGTCTAAAATTGGCGGGGTCTAATGTACTACCAGATTTAAATAAAGGTATTACTTACTATGCTTCATCAAATCAGGAAACACACCATATTCGATACTAGTATTAAAAATAATAGCTAGTTGAGGCGCGATTATATCGATTATAGACGCAATAACTTTAACGGAAATGCCCCACAGATCCGCAGTTTTCTTAACATCAATAGTTTTAAAATATTTTACAATATCTTTTGATGATATTTTATGAAATGTAAAATTCTTTGTACACGCATTTACATTTTGTTTAAGCAATGATTCGGCGACGGCAGGAGAAGAATTCAGTGACATAGTGGTTAAGATCGGAATATCCGTAAAATACTTCTCAAAACCATTGCAACATCCTGATCTGATTCCGTTAATTTGTTGTTAAAACTCAACCGGTAGTTTGAATTGCGAGAGTTGACCTTACCAGTTTCATTATTAATTATACTCCACGTCATTTTAATTTTATTAGAAGCCGTCTTAATTTTGTTGCTCAAATGCAAAGACTTGGCTTTGGAGCACACCCTTTAAATATTTTTGAATATTTTTAACATATTCCCTAAATTGACGCTAGGGTTATATGACCTTCATGGTAAAGTTCATATAACCTTGTTCACTCTTATGGACTCCTACTGTCGCCCATTCATTGAAAGCCTTCCGACTGTTCAAGGAGAACGTTTTAGAAGTAAAAATATTATCAATTCATTGCAAATAAGTTTAAACACTGTTCCATACAAAAATTAGGATTATTTTGGTATGTAAGTGATGGAAGTTTTTTCACTATGTTACTTCTAAACTTGTCCAAGCAACGTGCATTTACTGGAACAAATACAAATTTCTCATCCACTTGCTTTTTGTGAACATGAGGTACTGAAAATAATTGTCCACAGTGATCCGAACTCAATTTTTGAATTATACATTTATGCAACGTCTTAACATTTGTAAAAATATTATCTGTACATGTTGCACTACATTCAGCAATACGCGTTGGCTCTAAAATTAAATGAAATGGCCATATGATTTAAACAATGATCTAAATTTAATATTGGTGGAGGAAGCTTCTAGGAGATTAATATTAAAGTCTCCACATATTACAACTCAGAATGGAACTCAGTTTACTTACATTATACGAAATCGCCTATCTCTGATCCCCTAAGCTACCATTACCCTTTCTTGAACTTACTAATTTTCTTACTTCAAATGTTGTTACTGATCGTTATCATCACCATCATTACAACCCTTCACAAGTCCACCGCTGAACACTCCCCCAAGGAGTGTCACAAAACAGTGTCCTGAGACTTACTATTCACTCCTTATAGTTACTCCATCTAGTGGATGACAACCTACGAGTACACTTCACTTATCGGTATGAGGCTGCTACTCATGAACCTTTCTGCATCATCGATTATCTTTTCTTCGAGCTATATGGCCGACCCATTGCCACTTCCGTTTACTGAATTGTCCTACTATACCAGTTCCTCTATTTCTACTGCGGATATCGTCGTTACGAAGTTTAACACGCAGAGAAGCAGAAGTAGAGAATATCCCTATCGCTCGCTGAGTGAGCTTAAGCTTCGTCATAGAGCCACCAGTATAGAAGCACGTCTCAGAACCATAATAATTATGTCCCCTATGTAAAATGGTTTGTTATTCAATCATGCATGAGGTGCTGAAC
>JAGSMP010000950.1:0-80019 GCA_029286625.1 Parnassius orleans | reverse complement strand
TATGTAAAATGGTTTGTTATTCAATCATGCATGAGGTGCTGAACGGATTTTTATGAAATTTATAAAAAACTAATACCCGATACTAGCGTCACAAAACCTATGAACAATACAATTTTAAATTCCGATACACAGACTTTTCAAACGATGGTACGATAGTGAATAGGAAAAATTTATGCAGAATCATTTTTAGACGTAGACATGACAAATGTACGTTGTATTATACCATTGAGGTGTAATTATCAGTGACAACGCATACAAGCTTCTCAGTTGAACAAATAAAAATGGAGTCGGGTTTCATAAAAGCCATATATCACGTCGCCTCCAGGATCACGCGTCACAAAAACACAAAACATGTTCCGCTGTCGCGAAGGATCACGAGTAAACATTCATCAAGCGTTCTTTTAAATGATGAATAGTTTTTAGTTTTATTGTTCAAATTTTAAAACAGAAATGAAAACTTGTTTTTCTTATATTTAGAAAAAGGGTGATAAACGAGCACACAGTACACCTGTAAGTGGATGTTGTGGCCCATAGAAATCTACATTTATCCTCGATTAATAATAAAATGCAGCTGCATTGTCACCCGTAAGTAGAATGCCTCGTTACCAGTAAAAGGTATCTAGCTCTCTACACTTACCATACCAAACACTCTCACAGAACGCTCTCACAGAATACAATAACAATAGCAACAATACAACAAATAGCAATGCTTATAACTGAAATAAGGCATTCCATCTGAGTCCACAGGGTGACAACGCATGTATATTTTGATTCTTAATCGAGGAAAGATGTAGATGTCCATAGGCCACAGAATCCACTTACCAACAGGTATACTGTGTGCTCGTTTGTCACCCGTATCCTATAAAAGAGATTCTTGGGCACAAAAGGTCCTAGCACCCAATAAGATACCGATAATGATTTCGTATAATTTTCAGATAAATATGAATAAATTGTTGATTTATAAAATGTTATAAGATGTTATAACGCCATTCACAAGCCATCGGAAGCCATAAAATTTTCCATGTTCACTTGTGAAACGGTAGAAAAATATTATGGCAGCAGAAATG
Source organism: Parnassius orleans (assembly GCA_029286625.1). Taxonomy (NCBI): domain Eukaryota; kingdom Metazoa; phylum Arthropoda; class Insecta; order Lepidoptera; family Papilionidae; genus Parnassius; species Parnassius orleans. The sequence goes on along the minus strand of JAGSMP010000950.1, from coordinate 78,952 downwards.
GAGTAATGAATTTTAATGATTCCTTATATTTATGCATATTTAAACATTAAATGAAACTAGCTTTATGGATTTTATCGCGTTAAATTAACTTATTTGTTAATGTTTCAAACATAAAAAATTAAATATCCCTTGGTAAGTGTAATGACACCATACTTAATAAAAACTAATCTACAGCAATGCATGTAGTATTAACACACAAAATTTGTACTATACATTTTCACAACCTTTTTATAGAATAAGGTTGACAAACAGTACACGGTCCACCTGATGATAAGTAGATGCATTTTCTAAGGACTAAGATGAAATGCCTCGTTTTGTAAAAAGGTCTCTGGTTCTCTACGCTCACCGCACGAACCGCAGCAGCGTTAAGCTTCTATTACGCTGGTATTCTGTGAGAGCGTGGTCCTTCCCTGGTCAAGCCGACCAATTCGTGCTACAACCATAATAATATAGCTGCAGCAAGGCTAGTCGTCGTCTACGACATGCTAGGTACATTTGGCACATTGTTTGTTATGAAGCTATGGTACCAATATGCTCCAAGCCAACATGAGAATATATTTAAATTTTGTTTTATATAGGGAACTAGGTTATAGTTTCCTTCAAAACTTTTGAATATAAACTGGGAGAAACGGAATAACCTCTTTACGAAAGTTAAAAAGTTAAAGTTACGGCTTATATGCGTCCCTGCTGGCACAGGCCTCCTCTCATTTCTGAAAGGTTTTAGGGCAAGGAAGTGTCCGCCGCGCTGCCCTAATGCGTGTTGGTGAACTTCACATGTCTTCGAAATATATTTTTATTACTCAGACATGCAGGTTTCCTCACGATGTTTTCCTTCACCGCCGAGCACGTGATAAATCAGCACTTAAAATTGCAATGCTAATTTCATTGGTGCCGGTGGGATCGAAACCGGGTTGCTCGCGTACTGTGAAATTTACAACAAGCGCTAACCATATGAGCTACCACGGCTCTTTGAGCTCGTATAAAATTCAAAGATCACGGACAGCGAATCGCTTTGTACCTGAGAGAAAAAGTGTTCACGAGTTACGAATACAATTATGCACCATAATAAGTTTTTTGATAAATAAATTAAGTCTCATGACTGTCATCAAAGGTTAGGCAGAGACTTCGGACTGCTAATAATTTGGTACGTAATTGTAAAATTAATGTAGTTAATTTCATTTTTATTTAAATTTTTAAATTTCAATTTCTTTACTCTGCTTTAACTTAGGACTTTATTTTATTTTATAATTTATATCATAATTAAAAATATGAACCTTTGATAAAAATAAATTTATACCATAATGTGATTATTAAAATAATAATAATTTAAATTTAATATAATATTTAACATTAATGATGTAATAATAATGTAATTATTCAATTAATAATGTATTTATGCAATTAATAATTAATGAACAATTAATTGTATAAGAAACCAAATTTACTTCGTATTTATGTTAACCTGTTTGTATTTACATAATTGTGCATAATATTTTATTATATAAAAATATATACAAACGAGATTTTAAGCTAATGACGAAATAATTTTAAAGTGTAATTTTAGCTATTAAGTTGGTATTTAATTTACTTGGTTTATATAATTTTAGCTATTAAGATAGTATTTTAATTACGGCAAACATGTTTGTTTCACATTATTTAACATGTTATATGTTATTAAGTACCTTGTTTTTATTCAAATAAATTTTCTATCTATCAACGAACCTCACATAACTCTCGCTTTTTTCATATCCAATATACGCATACACGAAGGTACTCAAAATGGTTTCCTTCACCGTAGAGCAAGTGAAAAGTCATCACTTAAATCGCAATTAACATTATATTAGTGCCGATGGAGATCGAACCCGAGTCCCTCATGTACCGTGATATTTACGGCAAAACAGCCCCTGAGCTAACACGACTCTTAAAATAGACTCAAAATATAACAATTAAATAAATCCATTAAACATCTTGTGTGTTCTATACAGCCATACTCGTAATACCCGCAGTCCATTAACGGTGCTTAGAACCGCTTTTATACCAAGTAAAACACTTCAGTTTTTCTTACTAGTCCACAAATAAAGCCCTGCTGTGTTTATTATCTGATCTTAATGTGTTTATAAGTTAAAGTGAGGTTAAGTGACAGATCCCTGTTTAGACAAGGGCAGTACGTTTACCTTTAATGATGTAATGTATTTTTATAAGAAAGACGTGTCGACGTCTCCACTTCTAGTTTATAAAGAAAAGTAACAAACATAAAGTCCATCTAAGTTAGTGACTACTGCAGATTATCCATACATATACTTGCTAAGCACTACGAAATAGACCTATTTTCTGATTTTTTAGGACTCCTTTGTAATAAATTACAAAGTATTTTAAATGAAATGTGTATCTAATTTGATATTCACATTTATTCTAAATTTTGTAAGTATTTTTAATTAATTCTGACAATCGATCTGTAATTTGACTCTCTTGACTTTGATAACAGCCTATGTAGAATTCAAATTTGCTATTATATTTCTCTGTATATGTGAATTCAACTTGATTATTAAAGGTAATGTTCCTTGTGAAAATTAATAATTTCAATTGGATTTTCTTTTGTGTATGTATTTAATTCTACCTAAATTCGTTTTGGATGGACATATCACTGTTGCTTTTAAAATGTTTGTGAATCAATAAATTAATTATTCATAAATGGTACAGATGGCTTTACGTACGACGGTCGAAGCGAGTAGACGTATGCTAATGTGCTAAATCAAAATAATTTAGTTCTATTAAGTTTCATTGCGAATTTGTTACCTAGTTCGAGATACATTTAAAGTTAATTTTCCAACACTACTGTAAATTCAACATCGTTAGTGCCATTTGCATTGCAAAAGATTTCTTGTAAACATGAGTGGTTTACGTTCGCCTAATAGTGGTGTTAACTCTCAAGCGCAAGCGGGAGCGGATCGTTTACTGATCTACGAACAAGTAAGTCGGAAGAAAAGTCTTGAAAAGAAATGCTGCGGAAAAGAAAACATCGGGACCCCGACTTTAACATAAGAAAAGAACTTAATGAATTTAAAAATGAAATCATGTAATTTCTACAAGAAAATATGAAAATGCAAGAGAAAATTTAAAGAAATTATCGCAAAGTCTAGTAGAAATCAGAGATGAAATAAAAAGTATAAAAGATACTATAGAAATTATTACATCCGAACAAAATATTTTGAAAAGTGAAATGAAAAATATAAAATCACAAAATGTTATTACTGAAAAGAAAATTAAATTTTTAGAAGAGGAAATTTCGCAATGTAAAATATTAAAAACTCCAACTCCTATTTACTGAAAACCTCATATTGGAATCTCAAGATCGTACGCAGCGCGATCGTAACATAATAGTTCTCAGTGTACCCGAAAAAAATAATAAAAATATTAAAAGCAGAATAGAATATGATAATTGGGAAGTTATGAATATTTTGAAACACACCTATCCCGAATGTCCGCTGCCGTTAAAACGTTAGATTGGGTAAGTATGACCCAAATAAAAATAGACCTTTAAAAGTATTCTTTGGTTCTCAAGATATAATAATAAATATCATTCGAAATAGGTCAGCATACTCGAACGGAGATATACGTTTAGTACCCGATCGAACTGCAAATACAAATGCACCTTATAAAATCTTCGACATGAACTAAAGCGCCATCAGTAGGGTGGGGAGAAAAATCTCACTATAAAATATATAAACGGATTACCTAAAATTATAAATAAGTCATCAAAAAGTAAGTAACTTACAGATATCCCTAAAATATTGCATAACATAAGCTATAAAATAATAGAACAATGCGATTAATTGAGTCTTAGTACAAAAACCTTAGTTATTTTATGCCAACATACAAAGTATAAAAGAGTGGGTAAATTTGATGAATTAAAATGTATTATTAAAGGTATTTCATAACACTCACATTATTCTTTTCACCGAAACGTGGATTACACACACATATAACTTAAGGTCAGATGGATTAAGAGGAGGAATTTCGATATTGATACATAATAATTTTGATTTTGAAATAATGGAAGAACGGTATATAAATAGTGAAAATTACTTTGGGTTCATATTAAAAATTGCCTTAAATATAGGATAAATTTATCAACCAACACATACTAATATAAAATGTTCATTGATACTTATACAATGCAGTTAGAAAAATATAAGAGGCACTCTGTATTCGGAGATTTTAATATAAATAAATAAAAAACAATTGGTAAATCCAATTGTGCATACCTTAAGCGCATTAAAAATTATGTATAAGATGAATTTTTAAAGTAGTTTAAATACACAAGTTTTCACTAATAACCTTATTATTATACTTCCAATTTCCAATAATTTAATGTCAAATCTTTTATTTATTCTGTGGTCAAACTTCAATTAAAAAGTTTGGAACAGTTGCAGTGCCACCGCAAAACAATGTCACCTGTGGAATTTCGTTTGCCGTTTTTCCTCGGTCAAGACAACCTCATTTCAAGTCGGTAGATTTGAAAAAAGAGAAATTTGACATTTTATTTACTCTTTTTGCGCCCAAAGCGAGGGGCTACCTCCGGGAACGGGGAGGGAGGTGGTGAATGCTCAGTGCATACCACGCAGCCGGCTGCGTGGTTTTGTGGGACTCACTATGAAGTGCCTACCCACTAAACACCACCTGTGGGACTGGCTTTGGCCTGTATGGCCTTTCTGGCGAATCGGAAGTGACCCCTTAGGAAAGGGGCGCATATGTACTCACGTCTACTCGTATATATAGAGGTCAGTGCTCACGTCAAAGGAATGTATATTTTCATCTAATTTCAATAAATTTAATTTCATTTATGCCGTGGAGAGTAGGGTATATGATAACTAAGTCAATTTGTATTTAGTGTTATAAATATTGTATAAATTATGTTCGTAAGTTGTAATTGGTGGTTGTCAATCAATCAGAATATCATTATTTTATAGAATAGGTGACAAACAAGCACACAGTCAATGTGCTGTGGTCCATAGACATCTACATCTATTGTCGATTAAGAATCAAAATGCAGATACGTTGTCATCTCTGAGGACTAAATTTGTCACACATAACAAGGCTTAAGTTAAACCACAAAATTTTATCCGCTGAACTACAGCTTACATGGGAACTTAATTTATTTTAATAGCAATCACAAATTTCAGAAAGTTTTCTGGCAGAAAGACGTAAATTAATAAAGTTGTGCCTTTACCGTTTACAATCATTTAGAACGGGGTAAAACAGGTAGTTGCCAAATTCAGCCAGGCTCTCATCAATATTCATAAACCATTCCCTGTCGTGCTCCGACGACTGAAAACCGTAAATTTGTCTCAACCATTCTGCACCATGACATAGCATTTGTGTGCCATCATTTGAATACATTACGGTTATTAGCTTTAGTTATAATTGGTAGGCCACGCTTTATAATGGCTGCAGTATGATTGTGTTGGCACGACCATTGAAGAACCACTCTCACAGTATGTTAAATAGCAGCATAATGCTACCATCTCGTATGATGAGATCCATCCATCTCGTATGATGATATTTTACTGGTTTTCAAGCTTTCATCGTAATCCCAGGGTGACAACACATCTGTATTTTCATTGTTGAAAATATACAAAATCTGATTTCCGCCAAGATTAAAAACTTTATTAAACAAAGATTATAGCGGGTTGTTATAATGTTAAGGAATTTATGGACAATAATAACCCATGAGAATGAGGTAATTGCTACCATGATATTTCTTATTTGTTTTGTGTTATTAATTATTGTGTAACTTTATAGATTGTAAACTGTTATTTTTCTACCGACTTCAAACAGGAGGAGGTACCAATTCGACTGTATGTTTTTTATGTGTGTTACCTCATAACTTTTTCTGGGTGAACTGATTTCAATGATTCTTTTTATTTGAAAACTGGTGCTTTACATGTGGTCCCATATAAGTTTGATCTAGGTCTGTCTAATAGTTTTAGAGTTGTTCTTAATAATTTATATTGAAGTTGGTTGTAATTTTTTTTAAATATTAAATTATTAAATAAAAAACTCCCGCTGGGTTTTTTTTGCTGGTTCACAGGACAGAGGTATTTTTCCAACCAATTGTAAAAACATAGTAATTTCAATAAGTATAAAAAAGTTTCTTTTTCTATTCCCTAATTGAAGTCGGCGTCTGCGGACCATAGTGTCCACTTACCATCAGATGGACTGTGTCCTCGTTTGTCATCCTTACTTCTTTAAAAAGAACTAACATTGCGATAAGTTTATTATAAGAAATCTGTCGATATCTCTCCCCGAGAAAGTCGCGAAGAGACGAGGACAATGGCGCTAACAACCACCCTGCACCCCTCCCTGCCCCTACATCAATCACTTAGCCCTTTGATGTGTTACTTCCCCGCTAAGTTGTTCATAAGTCACTTTTTTTAAATTTAGCATTTTGTTTAATCAATGAATTAAGGTTAACTCGTAAGTTATTAAATCGGACTAAACAGAAAATATAATCTAATATACTGTATCTGCCTCAAAACAATATTTATTTTTATGTATTTCATTCAATCATTTTTATGCGTGGTAGAACCATGCTGCAGCTATATAATGGAACATAATATATGCTGCAGCTATATTATGGACCATAATATAGCTGTAGCATGGTTGTCGAATGGTCAGCTCGATCGGGCTAAGACCACGCCTTACAGAATACCAGCGTTAAATAGCAGCTTAATGCTGCTGTGTTTCGTATGGTGAGTTTAGAGTACCGGAGAACCTTTTTACAAGAAACTAGGCATTCCATCTTTGTCTTCAAGGGCAACAACTCGTTTTCATTTTGTTTCTAAATGAAATATCGATGTAGATGTCCTGTGGGCCACGGCATTCACTTACCATCAGATGGAATGTGTGCTCGTTTTTTCAACCTTATTCTATAAAAAAATATTTCTAACTATTATAAACGTTTTCTGTCTATCAAAAGTCCATAGCTGATCATTAGCCTTTTTATTAATCTGTTATTGGGTTTTCTGTCGAGAAATTCACAGCAGAGTCAGAAATTTTGGCGGTGTTTCACCCCTGTGACTCGGAAAGCATATAAAGCCGTTGGTCCTGCGCCTGATCTTTATCCGGTCATGTCAGATTGGTGTCCCATCGGAGTCGGACTATGAGAGTAAGGAGCTGAGTGTGCACTTGTGCTTGCATAAACACTCGTGGACTATAATCCTGTCCTGCGCAGAATCTGCCCAGGACAGGATTGCCGTGCTTGTGATAATGGCAGTAAATCCGATTTTTGGGCAAACTGAGTTAAATACATCTTTATAATATAGTCTGACACTCATTTTAATATCTCGGAGGGAAATTATGTAATTCAGTAATGATAAGAGCAGTTTGATCTAAATTGTTACAAAGCTTACTTATTAATACAGCAGTATGTATACTTACTATTGATTTGCAAGTGTGGCGCCTACAATAGCGTTACGATATTGCTAATGATTACCGCAGTAACTATACACACTGTGGTTACAATAAGTAAAGATATTTGTTTCGAGTACATTTATTACTTATAATCTCAGCAGTAAGTACACTTACTGCATATAAAATAATCAAAAGTATTTGTTTTGAGTACATTATTTACTTATAATTTCAGCAGTAAGCACACTTACTGCGTATGTAATAAGCAAAGGTATTTGTTTTGAATACATTTATTTATTATAATTTAAACAGTAAGTACACATACTCCAGGTATAACAAGCAATGGTATTTATTTCGAGTGTACAATCCTTGAAAACCATCATAACAAAAGTAATATTGAACATTTTGGAAGCAATAGTTAGAGTTACTCATGATTTTGGACGTAACGTTTGAGTTACTATAATTTTGCTTAGAGTTAAATAACTGAAAACCTGAAAACAAGTAATACCTGAAAACAAGATATAAAAAGAAAACGAAGAGTCAAAAACAGTTCAAAGAGTACAGGAAGACAAAGGTATAACAAAAAGGAAACCCAAGGAAAGAAGGAAATTTGAAGAACCATTAGAAAAAGGAGAGAGAAAAGACTAAATTGTAAATAGAAAAATAACTGTAAAAGACCCATGCGCAGAAACATGCAAGAAGAAAATTACTAAAAATTTTGTGATGAACGTAGAGAGAAATTAAATCTGAATACGTTTTGCTGGCAATTAAAGGTTATTTTTATTAAAACTCTAGTCGAAACTAAACAAGTTGCATGCAGGAAGAACACAAATCGTGAACGCAAAACGCAATGTGCTATGCTTACTATTTTTATAAGGATAAAACTAAGATTGAAGTGTCCAAAACCTTCTTTTAACAACTTTAGGATACAATTCAAAAATGACAAGAGATTTCTATTAGATTTACAAAGGCCAATAGAAATAAAACAATCAGAGAGGACATTACAAAGAAGAACTAACTTTGACAGAGATGCAAAAACACATATTAATACATTTGACCCAGTAAATTCACATTATAGACGAGAACATGCCCCGCACAGATTATATTTGCCCATCGATATAACGATTACCTTAATTCATATGCGATTTTGTGAAAAATACCCAGATCAAATAGTTTCTTTTGAGGTATATAGAAAGGTCGTTCGTGATGAGATGCATATTTTATTCGCTCATTTGGGCAATGAGGAGTGTGAAATATGTGCTGAATTAGAACAGCACCATAAAATTCATGAAACACAAAGCGAAGATTGTGATTTCTGCAAAAGTTTCAAAATTCATAAATTGAGATATGTGGATACTCGCAAATCAAATAAAGATGACGCCAAAAAATCTGCCGACGAGCCACAAACAATTTACTACTCAATGGATTTACAAAAGGTGATTATGCTGTCTCGAATGGATCAATTTAAACGGACAATATTTTGCTCGCGTATAATTGCCTATAATGAAAGCTTCGTATTGTTAGGATCTAGTAAAAAAGACAAAAATAATGTGCCTTTTGCAGCGGTTTGGCATGAAGCCAAATCAGGGCGAAAGCAAGAGGATATAATTTTTACATTAAAATCATTTTTATTGAATAAGCGATATGCTGAACAAATAGTATTATGGATGGACAATTGTTCTTCCCAAAATAAAAAATGGGCCGTTTTGAGTTTTTTAGTGTACATTATTAATAGCACACAAATAAAAGCAAACACTATTACCTTGAAGTATTTTGAGCCCGGCCATAGTTATATGTCCGCGGATAGCTTTCACCATCAGGTAGAGCAGGCTTTACAAAGGAAAAATAAAGTTTACGACTTTGCAGATTTTGTTGATGCTGTGCGGCAAGCCATTTCGGCTAAAATTGTAAAAGTAATGGAAGTCGTTGATCTCTACAATTATATTGACCTGTCTTCACAAACAAAGTGCGCAAATGAACCAAGGGTATACCTCAAGGATATTATAATAAGCAAAAAGGGGTGAGTTCACGCTCAAATATAAAAATAATCACAATGATATAAATGAAAAAAAAATTAGACTTTCTTCAAATAAAATATATAAAATCAAAGAAAATTCCTGAATTTATTAAAAAATCTTCCCCAAGGGGTATGTCGGAATCTACTAAAAATGGCATAATAAAGAACCTTTTGCAGCTAATGCCGGACAATAGAAAAGAGTTTTGGCTAACCTTACCTGTTTCTGATGTAAATATTGATTCCGATTAAGTTTACAAGACTGAAATATATACTTTATATGTTTATTTTTTATTTTAAATTAATGAAAAATAAGTATGTTGAATTATGATTTGTTAAACTAGTACGTAAGTAACTTTAGATGATGGATTCAAATCCTTGCCATATTAATGGCAAGGATTTGAGATCAGATAAGTTAGTTTAATAGGATTTGTACAAGTATTAATTAATAAGGAAGGTTAATAAATAAAAGATTTTTTACTGTATTTACTATTGTTTTTTTTCTAAGCAGCCCTATGAATTATATGAATCACTTACCATAAGAGCAGTAATTACGTAATTACTCCGGTAATTCTAAGTAATTATTGTTTTAAGATTATCAACGTATACTTAGCATAAACTTTTTTTTTTGTCATTTAAAACTAATATAATTCAATAACATCTTTAATTGGTACACTAAATAAAAATACATCACTTACGCTACATATTTCAATTATCTTATCTTATAAAACTCATTAACAGAAAACAGGAAAGGTGAAAAAAGAACGAAAAGTTTGCGCGCCATTTTCTCGAATTCTTATAACAGATACTTACTGCCATTATCGCCGGTTAGGCCCTAACCGTCCGAAATTCAGTGTGGAGGACATTCCTATGAGACTCGGGGAGCAGTTTTTATTATCTGATTTGATATTAGAAAGATACCTACATCCTATTTCATTTTCATCTGTTGCCTCTTATGACACCACGGGTTGATATGGGGTACATACCTTAACTCCTGTTAACACACACGATCCTGATACACCTCTCTCGCTTCTTTCATATCCATACACATAGATGCTTGTCGTTAAAAGGTACTTTTAAATTGGCCCACCTTTATAACATCACCAATTTGGTCGATAAACTTTCGTTTATGTCACTTGCCGACTCTGACACTCACTTCTGCAGCATAAATCTGCTTTCTCATTCTTTCCTCATTCATTCTTTTTACGTGTCTAATCCACGGAGGAGTTTTTTTTCTTAATTCTAGTCTTAACATATTTTTTACAAGCCATAGTAGTCCATAGTAGTGGTCTAATTACACAATTTCTCACACTATCATTCACAGTCAGCTCCAACGTTCTTCGTAATGACAGCATTAATTTTACTTTTATGTTTCTTCGTGATATGGGTAGTGGAGACAAATAGTTGTCCCAGGTCTTGATGCTTGTCTTTGTGCAATTTTTGTGTTTAAACTGCCTCCACGGTACAGGAGAATATACTAGTGTGTGCGTAACGTTTTTTTTAAGAAATGAAAAAGTAATATTAGATTTATCCATTCGTTATAGCCTACAAAAGTCCACTATTCAACATAGGTCTCCCCCATAGATTACCTCATAGGGAGGATTTTGCCATAGTTACCACAGTTGCAGGCGGGTTGGCAACCACAGTTTTTTTTATAATTTTTTGTTGTTATCAGGATGACGTTGCAGCCCATCTCCTTATTTGTTTCACTTTGTCGTCTCTTACGACACCCACGGTATGGGGTAGTGGATATTACACAGGTAAGATACAATATCTTGTGATTTATTCAAAACAGGATATGTTTAAAAATAGCGTTAAAATATCCTTATAAGGTATGTAATAGGTATTAATGATGCGATGAATGTAAATTTTAGAGTATTTGCGAATGTAAATAATATAATGTGATTTAAATCTGGTACCATTCCTCTGTAGACATTCTCCTAAAGGAAGAGGGGACCGCCACCAGAATAGAGGTTATTATAATGAGAGTATCAATATTATTATTACTTACAAGATTATAAGAAGGATAGCGATTTTGTTGGTTTAAATGAACCAAACGACCGGACGAAATGAGCCATTCCACAAAAACATAAATTTAATATCGGATTCGAAACATAAATGCAATTTTCATTATTCCTTATTCTTAATTGTACTCACTTTAAGATGTTAACCATTTTAAACCTTTAAATTTAATGTACAAAGGAGCTTAACCTTAATAAGAGTTCGCCAAGTAAAGCCTTAGGAAAGAGAAATAATTTTATATGAAGAGCAAGTACTTAATAATTACTATTATTTAAAATTAACATAAAATATGTGTATAAATACAGGTTAATTTTCTATTTCTATTACTAATAATACATATATTGCTAAAGGTAATAATATATTGCATGTTCATGTTTCTTTACTCTATTGTGAAAAATATCAAGAGAAAAACTAGCACGTATGTTATGTCATGGATCCACCACAACGACTTGATAATTGAGAAAGGGTTTTAAGAAGTAGCTATTTAGAGATCCAGACGTTTATTATGGCAGAATCCCTATTATATTAAGTTATTTATATAATTGTAAAGAAACGTGAACGTAGATTTCGGGATTAATTGTTATTTTTCAGAAGTCTTTTATACTTTTATAAACCCCCGAAATAAAAAGAGCTGATGTTCTTCAAACCGCTAATGAGATTTCCTTGAATCATAGCTAAGAACACTCTCGATCAAATCACCTTTCAAACAAAGAAAAACTAAATCTTAATCGGTTCATCCGTTTGGGAGCTACGATTGCACAGACATACACATATATACACGCGGTAAACATATATAGTACCCGTCTGTTTGCGTCAGGGATTAAAAAGAGCCTCCGCGTCATTGTTTTGGCCAGATTATGGAATGGCTCATTTCTACACAACACGATCCAATTGAGAATCGACTTTATTACAAAAACAAAATAATAATATTCATTTGTTATAAACAAATGAAAAATAATATTCATTTGTTTATTAATTATATTTTGTCCCTCCCGTGACCATGGGTGCTGTAAAGCACCTAAAACGCCGGGAATTAAAAAGTTAAAATTAGACGAGATGAATTTTATTTCATATTTTGTTTTTTAATAAGAAGTTTTTTGTAATAAACATACTATGTAGTGTTGGGACCACTTACTAATACAAGTTCATATTGTAAATGTATCACCTTGACGTCTTAGTTGAATTATCATCTCCTTCGATCGAGTCACGTATCGCGAACTTTAACTACATACGGATAGATGTATAATTTTTTTTTAACTATTAGTACATTCACATGCCATCACATTATATAAACATATTATATAATACTAGCTGCCTGGTAGAACCGCTAAAAGCGATTTGTTTCTAACAAACTTTAGACAAAATACGATTTATGTTATAATTTTTTTTATTTCTCAAAAAACATCCGAGTTTTTTGGATAAAATATAGCCTAGATCTCTACTGGCATGGCTCTCTATCTGTTTGTCAAGTTACATTACAATCGATTCAGCCATTCCGAAGATTAGCTCAGTTAGACTAAAATTTTAAAATTGTTATTCAAGTCTTAATAGCATGCAAAAACACCCTCAGCTCGATAAAAGGCAGTTATTTTGCTGTTACATACAGACTTGTCTAATATATAGAAGTTAATGTTTGTTTGTTCGCATTTTATGCGCTGCCATACCGTTCACCGAATTGCGCTAAAACTTGGTCAACTTATTGCTTGTACTTGCGCGTAGGTTATAGTCATAGTATAATTGGATCTACTTATGCAATAAGAACCAACCCACAAACCTACCAAATTTGAACTAAGTATGTAGGATGCTTCAAAAATGCACCTTCTATCATGTCTGCAAAGATCAAAGTGATATGACAATTATTTCTCGAGTTATCACTACCTACTTATGGAACCAACTCTAAAACTGCAGTTTATTATTAAGCAAAAGCGATCCATGTTCCATGGTTACGTAGTAAAAATTCGAATTCATAATTCTTTGTTTTCAAAGATCCACGTGGCATGGTTCTAGTTTGCAAAATAAACTTAGGCCCGTGTTCAAGAACGATACTATGCGTACGCACAGTAAGCTTTCACGCACAGTGGACGATGTTTTGTTTCATAAACGTCACTTGAGTGTTAGACGACACTATGCGCTCATTATAATGAACGCACATATAAAGTAGCTCGCTAGCTACTTTACGCTACGCATAGTGCGAGAAGTCAACGCAAATGTCAAACTGGTATGGGGTATATAGGTTATGTTTGTTGATTTGTGATACGCTGATTTGTTTTGTTTTAATAATTGCAATGGATTACAGCAGCGAAGATGATTTTGATAATTATATCCTGAAGAGAATAAACGTGCAAAGAACGATTAGCACAAGAAAAGTGATACGTGACTTTTGAAATCCTTTTGATTATTACAGTGCTAATGAATTTAAAAGTCGCTATAGGTTTTCAAAAGATATCGTAATAAATATACTTCTGCCTCTAATAAATGCAGATCTTTTTAAAGTTACCAGTGAGGCCTTCCAGTGCCTCCTATTTACCAGTTACTAGTGGCCTTAAGATTTTATTCATCTGGGAGTTTCCAAGTTAGTAATAATAATTCAGTTAATCTACCTATCAACAGTTTCAAATCCATTTATATATATATATATATATATATATATATATATATATATATATATATATATATATATATATATATAGGATACATATACATTTACCTATAATAACAATGGATATAATTCCTCTAAAATTAAAAAACTAGATATACTTTTAGGTAGTTACCTATGTAATTAAACTCTTCATGATGTATTTTCATGGTACTTATATAAGTTATTATGTTAAGTTAGTAAGTACTAACACCATCATTTTTTCTACATTATTACAGGAGACCTCATAAAAGTAAGCCAACCAACTGTCTCGAGGATAGTGAAGAGTTTCATACCTGTTTTGTCTAAAGATGCAGCGATTTGTGAAGTTTCTAACAATCTTGAGACAATCAAAGAACAATTTTACAGCATAGGAAGCTTTCCTGGTATTATCGGTGCCATTGATGGAACTCATATACCAATTCAAAATCCTGGTGGTTCTTATGCGGAAGTATTCAGGAACCGTAAAAAATACTTTTCAATAAATGTACAGATTGTATGTGGGCTGACCTACAAATATATGACATTGTCGCTGATCGACCTGGTTCAGTACATGACAACCGAATTTTCCAAGCTTCTACGTTAAAAGAAAGATGGAACAAGGTGTCATTGATGGTATAATTTTAGGGTAGTGGATATGGTTGTCAAAATATTTACTAACACCAGTTCTACAACCTGAAACAGTTTCAGAGGAAAATTATAATAAGGCCCATATAAAAACAAGAAACACTGTAGAAAGAACAATAGGTGCCTGGAAGAGAATTTTTCCTTGCTTATCAAAGAAGTTGGCAACAAATCTGACAACAACATGCCATGTTATTGTAGCAACTTCAGTTTTATACAATATTTGTAGATCTCATGGCATTGTTGAAGAAATAGATGATATTAGTTATACTACAACTACTCGACAAAACATAAAAATACACAATCATCCAACAGAGAAGGACTGTTATTTAGGAGATTATTTATAACACGCCATTTTTAATGTTTAGTTAAATATAATAAAACAAATTTATTTCAATTTTCAAGTTGTTTTTTTAATAGTTCTATTTCCATCTTAATTTTTTCTAATTGTAAACTATGGAGTTGTTTTTCAAAGGCAATTAAATTTTCTTCCCGTTTTATTAGTACACTCTCCCTTTTAATATGAAATTTATGCAATTCTGTATCCTGTTGCATATTTATAGTGCACCGCTTTATTATTGCTTCTGTTTCACTAGAATATTTCTTAAGACCTGAAAGATAAATAAAGTGCATATAAACAAGAGTGCTGCAATAGCAAGTGATTGATTATTTGCTTACTAAACAGGAGCATCTGAGTTTAATCCCTGCCCACACCTTTAAATTGACAAAATATTCAGGTACCTGTGGTTGTAGTAGACATTTCCTTTCGTTTTTTTGGTTTAGAGGGAATATTATTGTCTTCTTCACTTATAAAATTAGTATCCACATTCATAACTGTAACAAAAATACATTTTTGATGTAAGTATTGTATGTGAAAAAAACTAATAAACTACTTAAATATATTATTATGATAATAATAACAACATACAGACCCTCAATGTCCTCGGCACAGTTTCTAGATTCATCGACGTTGGTAACAATTTTGTATTTATACTCCAGTCAATACTTCAAGTTTCAAAACTGAAACATAAAATAAGGATTACTGGACATAATATGTACACAATGCTTACATGTATATTTTGCTCAAAGAATACAAATTACCAGGAATGCAAGTCGTTAGAGACAAACATAGGTGTATAGACTCCTACAAATGGAGAACACCTATACCTATCCCTTCAGGAAATACAATATGTATGTGTCTTACCATTATTATTAGTTCCTTTTTGTATGTCTACTACGCTTTGTGTCAAGTCATCTGAAACTAAATAAGTAAATCATTAATAAATAAATAAATATTAATCATTGATAATAATTATAAATTTTACTAGTTAAATTAGGTATTCTGACCATTTATACTAACTTTCTATAGAATTGGAGTCAATAACCCCTGGAACAGTTAAATTTATAAATGGACAAATTGCATCTACTACATTATCTGATAATAAAGCGGGGCCACCTTCTGGTGGTCCTCCACCTGTACGTCTCATATTTATTGACTCAAGAGAAAGCTCCTTCTTTCTTTGAGTTTTTATATTTTCCCAACATCTTTTTAATTGTATGTTATTCCTAGGCGTAACATAGGACTGTGCATTATAGGCAATTGTCAGTTCATCCCAGGCCTTCTTCTTTAATTCTATGTTTTGAGCGTGTGTACGCTTATCCTCAATAATGGGCCGCTCCCGCACTAAAGCAACAATTAGTTCCCTTTCCGAAGATGTAAATGGTAACTTCTTTGAACTGAAAGAAAACAACACGTGTTATTATTTGTACAAAATTGACAACAAAACAAACAGAAACATAAAATGTAATACTTACCATATTTTAGGTGATTTCGCATTCATTATAGGCAAGCAACTCGTATTCATAATGAAAAAGATAAGTAAATAAAATTGTGTAAGGAAACTATATTGAGAATTCAAATGACATAAAATAATATCTTGGTTGACGTTTATCTGTCATTCACTCGAGTGAAGCGCGTCACAACGTTAACCAATCACAGCGCCCATTCAATGCTGTGTCCGCACAACAAAGAGTCCACTAAGTATTATTCATGAAATGAATGGCCCGCCATAACGAACGCAGTGAGAAATATCTTACGTGTAACATGGTGTTGCTGCCATATTTATGTATGTATCGTTCATGAATACGGGCCTTAGAGTCTTTAAAGGGACCAAGTCGCGTGGTTCTGGTTTGCAAAATAAGCTTTGATTATTTTAAAGGAATCATGTAAGGTTTTAGTTTGCAAAACAAACTAAAAGTTAGCTGTGTTTTTGTGCAGCACCATGGCACACGCTCTGTTTTAATTAATTGCGTCTGTAACTAGGTAGAAACTAATGTAACGTGGTTCTTTTGTTAAAATAGTAATATCAAGAAATTGAATTTAAAAACGTTTGATTATGTGAGATTTATAAAAAAAATATTACGGAATTTTTACTGTATTTAAAATAATTTAATTTATTAAACTTACTTGCTGTTCAGCACAAACTAAACTTAAAAAATAATCTAATAATTTATTACTAAATTAATATTTTGTATGGCAACATTGAAGTGTAACATTTTGTATTGATTTTCTCTGGCTTTCCTTCTTCTGTCAACCTAGCCAGCGTGTGGTTGCTTTGTCCACTAAATTAAAAGAAAAAACCAGAAATAAACAGTTTTCAAATGTTATTGCACGTTTTTCTTATACACCTGCCTCAAATTCACTCAATAATATTAGAGCTATTGTCACTATGCCTGATAGCTTTAAGGTGAAGGAGCTACTAATACTATTCTAAAAGAACCCGTATTAGCTGCGACATCAATGATAATAAATATACTTACTGAGACATCGGCCGAAAAAGTATAAGAACCCCTCCATATTCCCCACTTTTCCTACGCCCACTTGATACTAACAATATCAATGAAGGTGTGTGTAAATAATTCAGAGCACATTTTTCTGGTGAAATAAAAAGCAAATGTTAACAGAAGGAAGACATATTTTAGAGTACACACTAGAAGGTGTATCCGTTTGCAGGGACATGTTCGTCAAGACTTTACAATCTTCGACGAAGACAATAAATACATCTCTTCAAAAATGCGTTATACAAATGACAGATGCTGGACGCAATAAATCCTCTCCTGAAAGTGTACAATTTGTGATTGAGTTGATAAAAGTTGTCAACTTACATTTCTCTTATGGACGTGAGAAATGCAAAGGTGCTAAGTACTAAGACCAGATATGACATTATCCAAAATATACGATCTTTATTGCGAAGAAGCAGAAAAGTCAGGTGTTAAGATACTTTCTCGTTGGAAAGTAAACCGTATTTTTTCACAAAATTTAATTTGCGCTGCTTGCTCCTTGAAAAAGATACCTGTAATAAGTGCGACTTTTTAAAAATAAAAAGCTTTTACGACCGAAGAAGAAAATTGGAAATCGAAGAAAACCAAAAGACGCACAATGAAAAACAGCTCTTCTACAAGAACAACTTAATAGTGACATGAAGCTTGCCTCAGAAGACCCTATGGTAGAGACACTTACCTTGACCTCCAAAGACCCTGCTGTGCCTCGCATACCTACAAACATAATTTTAGGCACCCATACTGGCAGTAAAATTAATGTCATTGCATGTGTAGAAGGCGAGGCTAAGCGCAGAACACAATAAAGGCTCCTCTTATACAGCATATTTTACAAAGGATGGGAAACAAGGTGAAGCCTTAATCTTATGGTGCGACTCTTGTGGCAGGCAAAACCGCAACATAAAACTAGTTTTAATGTTAAAGGCTGCATTAAATGAACATCCATCTATAGAAGAAATCAACATTCGACTTCTTGAATCAGGACATAGCTTTCTACCTAATGATTCTGACTTTTGAAAATCTAATGGTTTTTGAAAAAGGCAAAACAGGGTTACACACCCAACGATTATATTCAAATAATGAAAATAAAAAACACACAAAAGAGACAATCCCTTAAAAGTACACAGAATGAAAACTTCAAATTTTTAATTCTCAATATTAGAAAAAAAAAACAAATACAAATAGAAAAAGACCGTCGACGGAAAAAAGTTTCATAAAGAAATAATGCTATGGAAAAATTAAATGAATTACATATACATGAGAAGTAGCTTCGCCGAAGATTTTAATAAGATCAACATAAAAAAGAGTTTATCGAGGCAGGACAAGTTTTGAGATAATTATCTAAGGAGGCGATGGAACCTCTTTGGCCGAATTGAAAACCCATTTCTGACGCAAAGTTAAAGACCTTAAAAGTATTTTGCATCTCATAACTCAAGACGCCCACGAATTTTATATTAATCTTGTCGGAGATGACCAAATTGAGGACCTGGAATTTTCAGGCCATATATATTTCGAGCTTGGAGAAGAAGTTGAAGAAGTTCCTTAAAATCACTAAATGCTGAAAGGAACCAACCCACAAAGTGCATTTTTGCAGAAAGGATCCACTTATATTTTTAAATAAAAAAAAACACTTTTTTTCGGAAGTGACGAAACTTTTTAAATAAACACATATAAGACGGCTTCATTCATCACACTGCAAAGTTCAGAGTTATTATGATAAATAGTTCGTTTTCTTTACACGATTTTATTTAAAACCTTATTTTCTCAAAACTATCATTGTGTGGGTTGGTTCCTTATTGCATAAGTAGGTCCAATTAACTTACAGTAATTGGCGTGCGTATCATAAATTTCACATTTAAATCCTCCATAATATACTTAAACATATCACACCTCACACAAACTCACACACACACACACGCACGCACGCACGCACACACGCACACGCACGCCGCACGCACGCACGCGCACGCGCGCTCACGCACACGCACGCACGCACGCGCACACGCACGCGCACACACACACACAAACGCACGCGCGCATGCACACGCACACACGCACACGCACATATATATATATATATATATATATATATATATATATATATATATATATAAAGTTCAAGTAAACAGTTGCCTCTCAATTTAAAAATATATTTTCTTTAATAAAGCGACTTAAAGCGTACTAAGAAAGCCGTTTTTGATGTGTCTAAATCTTTAACACAATATAAATCTCTTCAACACCCTTAAGAGAACTTAATAATGTTTCGCGAGAGGAATTCCTGATAAAAGGAACAATCGAAATCGACATCAGAATCAAAATGAAACAAGAGGAATACCTCGGAAGCGAGCGTTCTCGACCACTTCGCAATATTATGTTCCAAATAACAGAACGCGAACGGTCGATGTATTATTTATTTTGAGTGCTTTTGTTTCGAGCGCTCTCCGATCTTCTTATGTTTGAACATAGTTGTCAAATGCACGTACCACATCTTAAATACGCGATCTTAAATTACTGTCTTATTGTCCTTTTAATGCGTGGTGCTGAAGTGTACTAAATTAAAGGTATATTGGTGGTGGATTGATAGATGGACTTATGAAGGGCTGTAATAATGATTCTGTGAGAGCGTGATCCTTCCCGGGTCTAGCTGACCCATTCGTGCTACAACTATAATATAGCTGCAGCACGGCTCTACCTCGTTGCTTAGTAAGTAAAATCTATTATATAACAAAAAAGTTATAATTGTATAAATCTATACATATAATAAATCTGTAGAAGAGTCGTGTCGGTAATTATAATATTTTCTGGAAAAAACAAGTCCACGGGACTAAATAAAGGGCACTGAAGCCAAGTTAGTGGTTTTTAGAATTTTTGTCTGTCTGTCTGTCTGTTTGTGTATTCCCGATTCACGCAAAAACTACTCAACAGATTTCCATGAAATTTTGTGTGTAGGTAGTTAGGGACCCGGGGCAACTTATAGGCTACTTTTTATCCGGTTACGGAACTTAAAAAAAGGAGGGTTAAGTATTTTCCTTCCTTTAGACGTTAATTTCTATTTTATATGATTGATTGATGTATTTTTTAAAGAAATAAAATATTTGGAAATAAAGTCTAAAATTAGTTTTAACCGTTGCGTAATAAATTGAACCACGCCGATAACCTACGTTGCACTTTTTATAAACAGTGCCTTGTAATGTAAAATACAAAAAGTAGTTACATTTTACCTCCAGTCACTAATAAATTAAATAATATAAATAGCTTACATTTATACGTTTAAATAATTTTATACATAATTATTTGAAAATTCTAACGTTAATTTTTTTATTTTTTCGTTATTTCATTTTAGTAGGAATAAAAGAATTTTACAAGCAGTACTAACTAATTACTTAAATAAATAATAGTGACATCTATCGAAAGTCATAAAATCTGAAATGTTTCTAAGTTTAGTTTCTAATCAATAAAAAATTATTAGTACGTATTAGTATCTTTTTTTATAAATAAACTAATAAAACTGCAATTATTACAAAACTCTTATTATCTTTATAGTTTAAATAAAGAGATTTTTATATATTATGTATTGGTCAGACCTTAAAAATAATAATGTCATGAATTAGTCCATCATTGCGTGAAATGGTGGCATAGAATAAAAATTTAACAGTGTTTGTTGACTTTATGATGATATAGTTATGATCGTTTGGCGATATTAACAACAAAACACAACATTGCTAATTCTAGATATTGTTATATCGTAAAACTATTTCATTACACACCGCTGCTAGCATATTTTTGATAAAAGCAGAATTTTTAATAGAATCTACATCATTCCATGCCTAATTTACTTATTATAATATAAATGATCGCGGTTTTGTTGTGCGATTGAATTACCCGTCCCACCTCAACTTATAGTACTAGAGGGTACAGTATTGGTTTTCATAGTTTTAATCTAATAATAACGCCATCTACTTACTGCTAAATAAACTAATAATAAGTAACTGAACAAATTAAAGACAATGCTATTAAATACTTATTGTTGTAGCATCAAAAATGTCAGACTTACCGGTGGCCACTGTCCGGATA
This sequence comes from Parnassius orleans, assembly GCA_029286625.1. NCBI lineage: Eukaryota > Metazoa > Arthropoda > Insecta > Lepidoptera > Papilionidae > Parnassius > Parnassius orleans. The sequence goes on along the minus strand of JAGSMP010000950.1, from coordinate 57,335 downwards.
AAAAGTAACTCTCACTTCTGGTAGCTCAGATGGTTAGCGCTCGCTGTAAATTTAACAGTACGCGGGCAAACCGGGTTCGATCCCGCCAGCACCAATGAAATTGTTAGTTGAAATTTTAAGTGCTGATTTACCACGTGCTCGGCGGTGAAGGAAAACATCGTGAGGAAACCTGCATGTCTGAGAAATAAGCAAAAAAAAAATTTCGCAGACTTGTGAAGTTCGCCAACACGCATTCTGGCAGCGCAGCTGACATTTCCTTGGCCTAAAATCCCTCAGAAATGAGGAGGCCTGTATGCCAACAGTGGGACGTATATAGGCTCTAACTTTAACTGTTGAATGACTAATTACTAGGTAAATGAACACAATCGTGAAAAAGCTTCTTTTCAGTTTTTATGAGTTTTAATTAAGCAAATACGAGAGCCGTGTAGTTCGCCGAAAGATTTCATAGCACAGAAACAAAAAGTGTACGATTTTTGCGAGGACCAATGAAACTGGTAAGGAACTTTTATTTGCTTATTTTCCACGTACTCAAAGAAATGGTGAATAATAACTTCTCGGGGAGGGGTATCTTTGATGTCTGAGTTGATTTAAAATTAATGAAATTTAAAATTTCTTGGACATGTGAAAACCGGTATTTCCCAATAATATACCCTCCAGGGCTCCTAAATACCCATTTAGGGCCCTGCATAAATAAGACGTTAATGTAAGCTGCTTATTTACTTTTTTTACTTTTGTGAGACTTCTATAATAGTTTGTCACATATTAAGATACCTTTCATATTTTCAGACGTACCTATTAAAATTTTGTGACAATCCCAGTTCATGCTCACATGAGTAAATAGACACAGGCTTTTGAGAAAAAGACATATTATATCAAAGGAAGCAAATTTTAACACAGGTTTATTTTTATTTTTACTATGGTAGAACTGCATTGACAGAATCTTGAAAGTCATCTGTAAAGCCGGTAATCGAACTGGTCAAACAAATTTCATAGTACGTAAGCACCAAATTTACACCACTCATATTTTAATTGCAATTTGAAGTTTAGATTTACCACGTTCTCGGGTGTGAAGTAGAACATCATGAGAAACCATATCTGAGAAGTTAAAAATATTAACTTTTAGGTATATGATAAGTCGGTCATCGCATTGGAGTCAACTCAATCAACTCCTTTTTGTCCTAAAACACGATGCGGCCTGTTCTCAGTAGTGGGATGTATGTGGCTGCTACTTTTATACTTTAATGGGGCTATTCCTGCTGATCATAGGTTTCCCCATTGTTTGTCAAATAAGCCAGATATTTGCAGTATGTCAACAAAGCAGGTTGGCAACCGCAGCTTTAGTACCGCTGTTATCGGAAGATGCCACCATCTCTATTTCAGTTTTCTCTCTGTCACCGCCTACGACAACCACGAGATGAAATGAGGTAGTGGTTTTCTTTCCGCCGCCTCCAAGGCTAATATATTTCTCTCCCGTTCATCATTTCGATTCCCCATGAGAGATTCGTCGTATATATTCATAGTTATCTATATACTATTATATATATATATATATATATATATATATATATATATATATATACATATATATATATATACATAAACATATGATATATATATATATATATATATATATATATATATATATAAACATATATATGTTGTATGTATATATTCGTATATATATGTATATATAGGTTACATTTGTATAGTTAATTCATTAGTAAAATATATTTGTTATATAATTGGAATAGTTTATTCATTTATTTATTTAGCTTTCATGCACAGTTGTACATATGGCGGACTTAATGCCATAGGGCATTCTCTCCAGTCAACCATTAGGTAAACAGATAGACAAACATCCGCACAGGAACAAGTATTGTCTACAAATAATTGTTCGGGTCTGGATGTTTGTCATCAAAATTATATAATGTAAACTACGATACAGGAGAAAATCCTAGTGTGGGGTAACGTTTTTAAAGAGAAAAAAGAGAGACAAACAAGAGGCAATAATCTATATAAACTGCTCATATGTATATACTATACATATACATACACATATATACTTAAATACACACACATATATGCATATATAAATATATGGATACACATATACATGCATACAGTACATTTTATATACACAATATATATAAATATTATCTATGTCAGAACAAATATCAAATATACATATTTAAATAAATAAAAATAAGAGTTGAGTTAGATCAAGCAACGATTTTCACATGCTTTCGGACTTGATTTTAAACACACTTATTGGAACTTTTTAATGTCAAGAGGTATGTCGTTCAGAGTCTGATGGCCGAAGGCGAAGAAAGAATAAATAACCAGTACGGTGTAAGGGTGAGCAACTTAAGATTAGCCGAAGAAGAACGGAGAGAACGATTATGAGAATCTCCAGTATTATTTAGTTTCAGATATCGACATGATCGTTCATAATTGTGAAAAAGTGCAGAGTATTCTAACATATCTGCGCTGACGGATAGGCAGCCAATTTAGCTGAGCACGAAAAGAAATGCATGGTCGAATATTCATATAATGGTTCGTGGTACCTCTTCTATCAATTCGTTTGTTTTAAGGAATGCAATAAAGAATAAATAAATAAATTAATAGATTTCATATATTATGGTTGGCTCCTGCCCTTCGGAGTGAGGTGCCAACTGCTATTTTAATATTTTGAGTTGTGATCAGGAAGACACTGCTGCCCACCTTCTGTATATTATTACTCTCGTTTATGAATACAGAATACAGTTCTTCTCACAAGTTCACCTTGAATAGGACTACATTTATCAAATTAATTTTGAATTCTACTTGAACGTAAAAAATACTAGCATGTATTTTATGATGCCAATGAATATTCAATGGGGCCAAAAATAAACACTATGCCATGTATTAATAAAATTCAACATTATATTTTCAAAACTCAATGAACTTTAATTATGAATATTATCTAATTAACGCATTTCTGATTCCAGTGCAATTTACCCTTAACAGAGCCACATTGGAAGACATGTCCCATATAAAAAAGTGTTGTTAAACGTATGTTATTAATGCATTTCTGATGAACTCATGTGATTCATATTATATTGCCGAATTTCAATCATTTACGTCTAATATAAAAAGAGCATGTTAGATTCTACCAACAAGGCTAGTTATTCTAGCGGTATGAATTATGATATTGAAAAAGGCAGTTTTAGACATCAAAATAGAGAAAGAAGAGTTGAGAGGAAAAAGGAAAGAACGGATGAATGAAAGAATATCGGATAACCTCCAGGCAAATATTAAAATGTTTTGGAAACTCGTAAGAACTGCCAGGGAGATCAAAACAGCTTTGAATGAATGCTATACGAGACCAGAATTGTATTCTGAATGACAAGTTTTGAGTTTAAGGAGATGGAAGGAAGACTTTGAAAGCGTGTTTATGAGTGATGAGACGTTTGAATTAAATGGAATAGAAATCGAAAGAAGAGGAAAGAGAGAGAGATAAGTATAGATGAAATAACGAAAGCAATGAAGTAAGTGGATAAGGCAGCCGGATATGAGAGTATCACCTGAAATGCTAAGGGCTGGGGAGGTGGCAGACCTGCTGTACACCTTGTTTAATTTGTAGGAACCAAGCGGGTACCGGAGACTGGTGCAAAGCCGTGATAGTCCCACTATATAAAGGTAAAGATCGCAGCAGGACTAAAAACTGCCGTATCAGCTTTTAACATTGTAAAACCCATGCTAAGGTACCAATTCAAGAGTTAAATATACTGATGGAAAAATTTGGGATGTCAAGGGATTTAGAAAGGAATAGGATCGCGTCTTTTCCATGCATGATCGTGGAGAAGTTTTGGCCAAAAACCAAAAGGTTTTTTGTGCGTTCGTGGACTTGGAAAAGGTCAATGACAGAGTGGACAGGGATGTGTTATGGAAAACACTGAAGTCATTTCTGAGAGCTGCTGATACAGGCACAGTCTTTGTATAGACCTAGTGCTTGCGTCAGGATCAACGGGGCCTACTCGACTGGTTTGGCATCCATAAAGGCCTCAGACAGGGCTGTGTGGCTCTCGTGGCTGTTCAACCTATTTGTGGACAGTTGTTTGGAAAATTTGAAAGTTGAAGAATGTAGGCAGAATGGGTGAGTTAACCGTCAAATGCCTTTGTAGACCGATGATCAAGTCATACTCGCATCGTCGGCGGCCGAGTTGCAAAGGATGGTTACATTAATGAACAGTTTAAAAGAAAGGGAATGAAAGTGAACGCAAGTAAGACGAAAGTTATGGTTTTTGAAAGAGAAGAAAGTAAAACGATATGTGAAATAAGAATAGAAGGAATTGGTCAACAAGTAGATGAGTTTGTATTTGGGATGTATTTAGCAGAGATGGATATGGGATAAGTATATAGAACGACAAGTGAACGCAGAAATAAAGTAAATGGGGCTCTAAGCTCTGTTGGAAAGTCAGAATGTGTCAAAAAAGGCACGTTTGGCACTTCACAATGCTGTGTTAGTCCCTACTTTAATATATGATAGTGAAAGTTGGGTGTGGCAGAAGAAGCACGATAGTAAAATAAATGCTGTAGAAATGCGAACATGAAGGAGTATGTTAGGGCTGAATCTGAATGACAAAGTGAGAAATTGTGTGATAAAAGTAAACTGTGGTTTGCAAGATGATGTTGTGACCAGGATTAAGAAAGGAATGCTTTGGTGGTTTGGTCATGTAGAAAGAATGAACGAGGAAAGAGTGACAAAGCAAATTTATGTGGCAGAGGTGAACGGCAGAGTCGGGAAGGACGCCCAGACGAAGGTTTATCGACCAAATTATGATATACTGAAAATGGGCCAAATTAAGAGTACCCTAACCGACGAGCGTGTATGCGTAGGTATATGGATGTGGAGGAGGCGAGATAGGTGTGTCAGGATCGTGCCAAATAGAAGTCCATAGTCTCTGCCTACTCCTCTGGGTAACAGGCTTGAGTGTTTATGTTTATGTATGTACGTCCAATATAGACACAAATACCGAGGTGTCTCTACAAATGATCCAATTTTGCTAACTTTGGCTCGGAATGGTATTAATGATGTGTCTTAATTAAAGCCCGCGCGAGCGAAGCCGCGGGTAAAAAGCTATTAAGTAATAAAATAATTAAGAAGTACCACGTGCACGGCTTTGAGGAAGACCATCATATGGAAACCTGCATGAGAGAGAAATTAAAAAAAAAAATTAGGAGACATGTGAAATCCGCCAACACGCATTTGGGCAACTTGGCGGATATTTCCTTCACTTAAAACTCTTTCGAAAATAAGAATTGGGACAACAGCTGATCGCCACAACAACGGCCTTTCAGATTAGGCCACTGACAACTAATCTTTTTCTATTCAGGTTTTGTACGGTTTTCACAAATAGTTATCATACAGTCCATTACAGTCTTTCATTTATAAAGATTAAAAACATCTTCCCCGGTCGATAGTAAGCGAGAACGTTTAGCGTGTTAGAGCCACGCTACAGTTATTATATGGTTGCAACACGAATGGGACGACTAAGCTCTCACAGAATATCATCATTATCATTACAGCCCTTCACAAGTCCACTGCTGAACATAGGCCTCCCCCAAAAAATGCCACAAAGCACGGTCCTGAGCCACCTGCATCCATCGACTTCCTGCATGTCTTACCAGGTCGTCACCATCTAGTGGGGACGCCCACTTCGTCCGCCGGTACGAGGCCGCCACCGAGAACCTTTTTTCCCATCGGTTGTTCGGTTCTTCGAGCTATATGGGCTGGCCCATTGCCATCAGCTTACTAATCCGTTGGGCCATGTCGGTCACGCTGGTTCTACTGCGGATAACCTCATTTCTAAGTTTATCACGCAGTGAGACTCGAGCATAGTCTTCCATAGCTCGCTGAGCGACCTGAGCTTCCTCATCCGGCCAGCAGTGAAGGCCACGTCTCAGTTCCGTATGTCATCACTGGCAACACGCACTGGTTGCAGGCCTCGTTTTCAAGTTTTGAGGTATACCTGACGAGAAGATGCCGTAATTTCCCGAACGCTGCCCAGCCGAGTTGAATCCGTCGATTGACCTCTCGGTCGAAGTTGGATTACCTAGTCGGACTATTTGTCCCAGGTAAACATATTCGTCAACAATTGAGCTTAGTGCTCCAACAACTACCGGCATAGGTGTGATATGGACATTAAACATGATCTTTGTTTTGTCCATGTTCATCATAAGACCTATCCGTTGGGAGGCACTATTGAGGTCATTGAGTATAGTGCTTAGGTCCTCCAGCGATTCTGCCATAAGGACTATATCGTCGGCAAATCGAAGGTGAGTGATGTACTCGCCATTGATGTTAATACCGTATCCTTTCCAGTCCAGAAGCTTGAAAACGTCTCCAATGCAGTGGTGAAGAGTTTCCGGGATATAACGTCACCCGTCTTACACCTCTGCAGTTGATAGGTTTGTACTTGTTCTGTACTCGGATAGCCATCGTAGCCCTACTGTACAAGCACTTGCACTTCGATATACCGACAGTCAACTGGCACCGCTGAAGGGACTGCAGCACCGCCTAAATTTCAACGGAATCAAAGGCTTTCTCATAGTCCACATACGCCAGATATGCGGCAAATTGTACTCCCGGACTTCTGCAATTTGCCGGCGGGTATGTGGGTCATGGTGCAGTTTTCGGAAACCGGCTTGTTCGAGGCTGGAGGTCGTCGAGTCTGCGTGCGAGACGATTCGTAATGACTCTCGAAAACAGCACGTAGACGCGGCTCAGAAGGAATCGGTCTGTAGTTCTTCGAGAGCGTTGTCGCCTTCTTGAAGAACAAGACCACCGCACTTCTGCTCCACGCCTCCGGTGTAATGCCACCATGTAGGACGGAATTAAAGAGCTTTTGAAGAACTTCATACCGGTTTTCCACCCGCTTGAAGCTCCGCTGAAATTCCATCTCGCCTGGGCCTGCCGTTTTAAGGTGCTGGAGAGCCATTCTAATCTCGCCCAGACTGACGTCCGATATCATCGGAATATTGTCGGATAAGACTCGCTCTTGGATCGTTACTGCACTTGCGTGTGGCTCCAACGATGATGTGTACAGCTGCCCATAGAACCTCTCAATCTCACTCAAAATCTAGGTGTCCGGAAACGACGCTGCCACACCGGTATTCAGCTTCGACAGTTGGCTCTTTCTGGCAGACAGATCTCTAGCAAAGACTTTGGAGCCCTGGTTCCGTTTCGATCGCTTCTTCAATACGAGCTGTATTGAAGGTGTCCCGCCGCATGCATTTGTAGATCTGTCTGTTCAGTCGCCTGTATTCTGTCATATCTACTGAAGACTGCAGCTTCATATCCCGTCTAACAGCCATGAGTTTAAGGTGTGATCGGAGAGTTTTTGTGTTCTTCTGCGGCGGGTCTTGCAAAACTTAGCCCGACCGCATGGACAGTTTCCACGAGCTTGTCATTCATATCGTCCACTGCATTGCAATCTTCTAGGCACTGAAAACGGTTTCGTGTTCGAGCTGAGGTTTCGGGACTTTGGATTAGAGCACGAGGGACGGAGCATTGACTTCATTAGACGTGACCTTCCAACTTACGTTTAGGTTCAGTGTGCCCTCATTATTGGTGATCGCTGCCGGTTTTCACCCTCGCGATCACTCGAGACATCACTGAACAATTGTCGCCTGGTCGTCATAATGAAGTCAATCTCATTTTGTCGAACTGTCGGCTCGACCAGGTCCATTCTTTGGGGCCGCTTCTGGAAGAAAGAGTTCATCATAAAGTCCCTCTCTCCATGAAGTCGGCCAGCTGCTGGCCCCTTTGGTTCCAGGTTCTACCTGAATTTCCTTTTCAGCTCACCGTACCTCTTGTGCCTAGTTTTGCGTTGAAGTTCCCATTAACACCGTATAGTGGTTTCTTCGGACCCGGATAATCCTATAATATTCCAGCGTAACTTGTCTATCTCTTCTTCTAGCTCCAGGATCTTCTCGTCAGTCCTCAGGGCACGTGCGCAAGTTGCCAGTCGAGTCGTCGTAGGTGGCAACCGAACTCCACTGAGATTTAGCACCCCTGCCGCTCCCGCCGTTACCATGGTCGCCACCGTAGCAGGAATAGCGGGGCCGCCGGGGACTGGGGCCGTTTCTTTGTGTCGTCGCTCATGGGTAGCCATAGTTGCCACGCTTGGCGAGCGGGTTGGCAACCGCAGTTTTATTGTTTTTTGCTGTTATCAGAAAGATGCTGCTGCCCATCCTCTGCCTCAGTTTCCCTCTGTCGCCTCTTACGACACCCACGGAAAGATATGGGGTAGTGAGTATTCTTACCCGCCACCACACGGGATACTCTCGGGATCACTCACAGAATATATCATATATCATATTGCTGCTTGCTATGTTTTGTATGGTAAGTGTATAGAACTAGAGACCCATTTTACTGTTTTCTTAGTACTTAGGGGTGACAATTCATCTTTATTTTGATTTTTAATGAAAGAAATGTAAAAGTATCTAAATATCTTCCGATCAGGCTGTTTGTCACTCTTACATCTTTATAAATAAAGCACTCATAAAATTAAAATATTATTACCTAAAAACTTATGATTAATATTTAATAGCAACTGTCAACTGAATCAACTCTCTTGAGAGACTAGCTATCGACAGGTCGAGAGTACAGACGTGTTGATTCATTGTCATATCGGTACCGTCAGCATTTGTAATACCAGAACACAGCAATATAGTAAAGCGTGTTCATAACTCGATTTGAATTTTTTTAGTGACAACAAAGATATTGTTCACCTAATGGCACAGCCTCTCCCCCATAATGGTTTTATTGCTTCACGACCAGCATATTAACCATGCCTCAGAACAGCGTTAATTTGATAACGCCATCCTTCCGTTTTCCGATTAAATTGCTTGATCACGCTGACCCATCAGCTGATTGCTTGACGACACTGTGAACACGGTACATTGCCGATGACGCCGGGACACACCCCTGTCCGGGTCCACTGCCGACAGTCATCCCCAACAGAGGAGCTTCCGTTACCGCCAGTCAGGCGTCGGCATCCGTGTTTCCTTTTGTACACAGCTGCTCATCCCCAGTTTGTGGTCCTTTGCGACACCACGCGACGATTACGGGCAGTGACAGCATCCGCCATACACGGTGATAGCCGCGCCCATATTGTTTTAATGATTTGTTCATTCTGCTGCCCACGAACGAGATGCCTGTGCCTGGACTGAGTTAAATATCGCATTGGTCTCTAACAAAATTACCAAAATCATTTACTATTACATGCAGATTGATTAAACGCCACCCACACCATTCCATTGCCGACAGCGCGCAACACACACACACACACACACATACTGGCAGCGGCGTCGCACGACGCACGCATCGCTTGTAATTTTGTGCATGTTGTTCACGCTTATCGAATGTTTTAAGTCACCCGTCAAACACAGCCCGTGACAGCGACAAGCCAGGGCTCACCTGTGGGATCGTCACCGTGCAACAGGTCAAAGATGAACACTGCAGCACCGCGCATTGCGAGCACATGATCGCATTCACGATGCATTTGAAAACATATTCGCCAGCCATGGAAGCACCAACACATCGCCGTCTGCGTCTGTCATTCTTGAACAGCAGTGGTCGAGCATATATACATACATACATATATATATATAAATATATAATAATACATTATATCATTACATTATACATAAATATATATATATATATATATACTCCGACCACTTCTGCAATATTATATCAAAATAACAGAACGCGACAGGCGATATATTATTTATTTTGAGTGCTATTGTTTCGAGCGCCTCCGATCTCTTATGCTTGAATATAGTTGTCAAATGCACGTACTACATCGTAAATACGCGATCATAAATTGTCTCTCATGTATTGTCCTTTTAATGCACGGTGTTGCTGCGAATGATCTATTTTCATCTTTACGACACCTTACTTTTTTGTGGCACCTTTTTAACAATAAATGGTAACCTGGCTTCTAAATTGTTGTAAAACTATCACGAAACCATTGTCTTTTTAGTATGTTACAATGACAATAGATTCGGGCGATTTAAAAATAATAACATTCGTAAAAACAATGAACCAACATGCATTAAACGAAAATACGAAGCGTGGGTGTGCGTAAGTGTGTTTGAGGTGCGGCGCGCCTGCTTTGTGTGTGTGTGTGTGTGTGTGTGTGTGTGTGCGCGCGCGTGTGTGTGTCTGAATGAGTGTGAGTGAGCGTGTTTGCGTCTACACTGCAATAAATTATTTTTATGTATGTAAGTAGTATGATTTTTCAGCAACTTTTTTTTGAAGTTAAAGATAATACAGTTTGCTCAATTCAAACAGAACATCTCATTCATAAAGATAAGCAAATGAATAAAATCTACGAAACAAAGCTACATAGGCGCAACGTATCCACCGTGTAGAGGCGGTTTAAGAATATCCATACCCCATGTCGTCGCGTGGTGTGACAAAGGTAACAGTGGGATACAAACAGAGCAGCAGCAATCTTCCCTAATAAAAAAGCAGGATGCCGACACGCCTGACAAGCGTGGCAACTATGGAAAACATCCCTCCCCCACCAAAGGTATATTTGGGGGATGACTGTGATCAGCAGTGGACTTTTGATAGGGTGTAACCGGCATCCGGGTCCATCATCATCAGCTTAATGTTACCATATTATTACATTCACCATATTAGTCATCGAAGTTACGTAAGTATAACAGCTCAATAAAAGGTCAGCAAGTGATTCAAAAATTGATTTAAAGTATTGAATCGGAAGAAAATACGAAGATATCAAGTTAAAAAACATTTATAAATTAGCGAAATATGTGAGGTAATCTATTAGGAATATGTATGGTTAATATACTGGTCACGTAAATTTGATAAAATTTTATACATTATATATATCGGGGGAGGGGGCACACATTACCATTAGGTGGACTGTGCTCGTTTGTCACTATTATTCTATAAAAAAAAATTCAAATTCCAGTTAGTATTGATATATATATATATATATATATATATATATATATATATATATATATATATATATATATATATATATATATATATATATATATATATATAAAGTTCAAGTAAAGCAGTTGCCTCTCAATTTCTAAATATATTTCCGACCTTTTTCTTTAAAAAAGCGTTTTTGATGTGTCTAAATCTTTAACACAATATAAATCTCTTCAACACCCTTAAGGGAACTAAATAATGTTTCGCGAGAGGAATTCCTGATAAAAGGAACAATCGACATCGACATCCGAATCAAGATGAAACAAGAGGAATACCTCGGAAGCGAGTGTTCTCGACCACTTCGCAATTAAGCCTTATTATCCTTTTATAAATAAGAATACCAAGATAAAAAAAGGATAGTCTACGAGATTTTTTTTTTTTGATTTTTACAAATGATCCTACCCCTTCCAGAGAGAGATTGGAGAAGACATACAAAAAGACAGATTGTAAAATAAACATTTGCCTAACATTAAGTATCCTGCAACGTTTGTATAGTTCTGCAGTTGAAAATAAAAATGGCAATGAAAAATCCACTTTTAGTACGTCTATTTGTCATAACGAAGTCAACCTCAGTCGGGGCTCTACCAGTTCCACTTTCTGTGGTGCCGCTTCTGGAAGAAAGAGTTCATCATAAAGAGTATCTTTTTTTCCATGAAGTCGACCAGTTGCTGGTCCCTGTGGTTCCGTTGCACCATCCCAAATTTCCTTAACATTAGCTTAAAACCGTTCTCTGTTATGCCTAGTTTTGCGTTGATGTCTCCCATCAACACCGTATAGTACGTTTCAGAGGAATGGCTCTAGAGATATCCTCATACATTTTCTTCACCTTCTCATCGGGATGCTCTGAGGTTGGTGCATAAACCTGTATGACTTTCAACGACTTTCGCTTGATGTTTCTGAGTACAAAGTACGCAACCCTCGTCAATACACTCCCAATATTTACAACGCTGTTAACGTGAAACTTGTGGACGATAAATGTAACACCTTCTTGGAACAGATGGTCTCCCCCTCCTCCCAGTGATAAAACAAGTTGCCCGATTTGGGGATGCGGATCTCAGATAATCCTATAATATCCCAGTGCAACTTGTCTATCTCTTCTTCCAGCTGCAGGATCTTCTCGTCAGTCCTCATCGTACGTGCGTTATATTAAGCTACGTCAGTTCATTTTAGGTAGCAACTGAACCTTAGAACCCCCTGCCCCGCCTTTACCATTGTTGCCACCATAATCAGTAAATAGCGAGGCTGCCGGTGACTGGGGGTGATTTTTTGTTACTTTTGCCATGGTTGCCACGCTTGGCGAGCGGGTTAGCGGCAACAGAATTTGGTTATCAGAAAGATGCTGCTACCCGTCTCCTTTCACAGTTTCCCTCTATCACCTCTTGCGACACCCACGACAAGATATGAGGTACTGGCTATTGTTCCACCGTCACTACACGGGAACACCTGCGTTAAATTTTAGCTTAATGCTACAGTGTTTCGTATGCTGAGTGTAGAGAAGTGGAGACCCCTTTTACTGGAAACAAGGCATACTACCTTAGTCCTCAGGGGTGACAATGCATCTGTATTTTGATTCTTGATCGGTGATATATTTACTCGTAGATATCTATAGGTCACAGCACCCACTTACCATTAGCTGGACTGTGTGTTCGTTTACTACCATTATTAAAAAAAAATTTATGAATGTCACTCAATGAAGTCTAGCAAGTTAGTAAATAGGTAATTACTTCATTCCTTTACCGGTATAAGTCAAAATCAAACCTTTTACTCAATTAAGGCTTATTTAAAACTCTTGTACTTCCGCTCGTTGTGTTTACAAACTGTTGTCGACACTTTTTACAAACAAATCCTTCTCAGCGAAGAACTACAAGAAACTCTGTCGTCTTTTTTTAAACCTATGTTACAACTTCGTTTACAATTACAACTTTTTAAAATGATATGTACTATGTCAAAGGTAAATAAATATTTTTATTATGTCAGTTTTTACAAATTATATCAATTATATCAAAAAAAAATGTTGTTTTCATTTTTATTTTGGTTTAGTGTTAGGTTTAGGTTTTGGTTCTTGTATATAAATCGGTATTTTACCTTACTGGTATTTATGGAAACTAAATTTTTGGAAATTTAGAGTGTACCATATATTAATCAGGAAAGTAACGTTTTTAGGGACATTAAGTTCTGTAAATCAGCGTTGTGGTTTCGCCACAACTCATGCTGAGTGATGACCTTTTTTTGGCACTTGTGCTTGTGCAAACAAACAATGCAATTGTGTCTTTAGGGTGTTTGGCTGTAGCTCGAATGGATTAACTCGACCATACTCACACAGAGTACCACAATATCGCGCGGGTAATATTGCGGCACGATGCTGCTGTATTTCTAATAGTCAGAGGGAAGACCCGTCTTTCATAGTAACGAGGCATTCCGTTTTGGTTCTCAGTGTAGACAACGGATTTGCATTTTGATTCTTTATCGGTTTTAAAATTGATGTCTATGTGCCCAGCGGTCGCTTAGCATAAAGTGACGGTAAAGGAATTTGCTCGTTTGTCATCCATGTTTCTATTAAAAAAATTACTTTAACATAGTATCACTTTTAAAAAAAATAACCTTTCATTTGTTCAAAACTAACAGAAAATATTTTTTTTATTGCCAAAATATACATGAATTATATTCCTTGACTAATCTTTAATAATATAACAAAATATCTGTGAAGGCAAACAATAAAAATAAATATTTTATGGCCAGTAGTAACATTTGTGTTGCAAAAATGTTGTACGGTGCACAATAGGGAATGTCTGTCTGCATTGATAAAGTGAAATTAATTTTGTTTCCTGACAAGGTTGAACGGCTAGGATTTAAGCTGTGAATTTTGAAACAACGATGATACGTACAATAGGTTTTCTAATTAGAATTCACTGAGCTGCTAACTCGCACCGAGTTCACGGATCGTTAGGCCACAGACATACGCGATGTTTATTGTTTCCATTTCATTTTCGGATTCAGGATATAGCATGTTTTTAAAAAGAATAAGGGTCTAAAGAGCACACAGTCCACCTGATTGTATGTGGATGCTGCGGCCCACAGACATCTACATCTATCCTCGATCATGAATCAAAATGTACATACATTATCACCCTGAGGAATAAGATGGAATGCCTCGTTTCCAGTAAAAGAGTATCCAATTCTCTACTAACCATATCAAACAATACAGCATTAAGCTGTTATTTTAAGCTGGTATTCTGTGAGAGAGTGGTCCTTTACCGTCTTCGTATTACATGTTATAAATGACACTACACTAAAGAAACTGGGGCATGAAATAAAACGGCATTAGCGAAGGAAACCATTAAAATAATTTGCCAAATCGTTTTATCTTGTACAAGACTAAAAGGAGTCTTATGTATCTGAGAACTTACTTTAAATGCCGTATCTCATGAACGCCATGATTGCTTAGGAATTTGAAAATAAAAGAATAATATTATTATATTTTGGTTAATAGTATTACATAGGATTCTAATACTATTGTCGTCTAATTCTATTGTTATTGTTCTATTGTTCAGTATATGAAGATCTTATATCATATCCCGTACTGGAACAAATTATATAAACATTATAGTTTCCGTTTTTACTGTCGTATATAAGTACAAGGCAACATAATTTTGACGATAGCATTTTTTTATATTTCTATGAATCCTTTGGTTTGGAAATCAACCATTATCAGTCTAAAAGCAGCCATAACTCTGCGGGTCCAACGTCGCGCACGCATTCAATTAATTTTGCTGTCACTCAATCTCGTTTTTCAATATCTTTTTTTTTATATGATAGGGTGACAAACGAGCACACAGTCCACCTGATGGTAAGTGGTTGCTGTGACCCATAGACATCTTCATCTATCCTTAATAAAGAATCAAAATGCAGATGCGTTGTCACCCGTGAGGACTAAGATGGAATGCCTCTTTCCAGTAAAAGGGTCTCCGGTTCTCTACACTCACCATACGAAACACAGCAGCGTTAAGCTGCTATTTTACGCTGGTATTTCTGAGAGCGTGGTCCTTCCCGGTCGAGTCGACCCATTCGTGCTACAATTATACTACTAATATAGCTGCAGCATGGCTCTACCACGTATGAACGTATCTTTTTCACCCTGGAAGTTTTGTGCTTGTAGGTCACACATAGACCCTGAGCGTTTCACTCTGCTTAACTTTCATATTACTACCATTGTGCTGACTGCCCTGAGCTCTTTAGCCCTGGAATTGTTGTTGCAGGAGATTGTAGCGATTAGTCGCCAGACCTAGTAGAATATCAGATATATCAGTATATGTACTGAACATAGACTATCGTCTGGCTCACCATAGTTTGGGTTGGTTTTATATAGCCCAGCGACTCTCAACGAAATCAATTAAAATTGGAAATGAGGTGACCACTACCAATCCATTTCTTATTTGTATGTGTAGTTAATTGTAACATATTATATAATTTTAAGGTGTTCTTTTTTCTAGTAAAATGTCCCGCTGGGTTTTTGCTAGTTCTTTCCAGAACAGCGGTATTTTCTAAGGTAAATTACACATAAGGATGATTTTCATTAAGTATTATTAATTCGTAATCTATTGTGAATAAAATAGTTTCCATTTCTAACCAAAATGCAGATGCTGTGTCACTCCTATGGCGTCAAATAAAATGCTTCGTTTCCAGTAAAAAGGGTCTTCGGTCAGAATTTCCGAATAAACAAGTAATAACTATGCAGCAAATTGAAGAAAGAGCTTTTAAATCAAATAGGAGTTTTATTCAGTCCGATAAAACTAACAACTGATCGCCTCTCTCGTCGAGGTACGCTCTGATTAAACGTGCTTCCAATAGATCTAAACTCGCTTGCAGTGAGTTTTAGTTGAATCGGATAATGGTTGAATTCTAATTATAGTAAATATGTACGTACTTTATTACTAATTGTGGAAATGGCTAAAAAAACGACTGCATTTCAACAATAGTAAATTAACAGTATTTACTTATTTCATCGTCATTCACGTATTACTAAGAATCAAAATGCAGATGCTTTATTACCTTTAAGTTAAAAGAAGAAATCGAGGTATTCCAGTAAAAAGGGTCTCCTGGTCACTAAACTCACCGTACAAAACATACCACCCTTATACTTTAAAAAAAAAGATCTATTCTCAATTAAGAATGTAAATGCAGACCACTGAGTACTAAGATGGACTGGCTCATTTCCAGTAAAAAGAGTCTCCGGTTCTCCATCTTCACCATACAAAACACTGTAGCACTAAGCTGTTATTATGATACAACCATAATATAGCTTCAGCGTGGCTAAAGCATGTAAATTATACCACGTATATTCGGCTACAATACTTAATCAAACACTGGTATATGGTAAATAATAATAATCATTGATCGTTGTGAGTAACAGATCAAATGCAATAAAGAACAATGACTACTAAAAACCCAACGTAACGTGCTTGAACTACTGAAATCTGATAACGTAACTTGATGAAACATATTATGTCGTTTCATTTATCTATTTATTTTTAATTTAGAATCTAGTAATTATGCAAAATGTTTTTTTTTTTTTGAGTTTATGAGGTATATTAATTATTAATCCGTAGCATTTGAAAATGAAAGGATTTTCTTACTTCAATACTTAACATAAGTTTACACGGTTGCCATTGACTAGAATTTAATTATGATTCGGAAACAAAACCGATTTCAACCTTAGAAAAAATATGGATAAGACGTAGGGATTATATCACAGAATATTTTTTATTACATTTATACCCTTTGGTATCCATGGACTTCTCTTATAAAACGAAGTTATATACTCTTTTTTAAGTAACGTAAATAATTACTGATGCGTTCAAAAATAAGATATTTAATACTGCGTTCTGGGAAGCAAAGTTGTGTTTTATAAAGACAATTATTTATATTTCGCCAGCTTTTAAATATAAACTCATGTCGGCAAAACTTTATCTTTTTTATTAGTCCAAAATGGCCATTTTTCTCTACGTGAAATAATAAATTTCCATTTCAATTCAATAATTTTAAATTATAATAGTATGGGCAATCATTCTACAGTATACACACATTATTATGTTCTCATACATGTTTTTTTTGCGAACAGTCTAATTTTTTCGTGAACAACAAAAGGGATCGTCTATTAGCATTTATAAAAATGGAAATGGAAAAATTCCTTTTGTTCTCGAATTAATTGAACGGATAGCAATATCAGTAAAGGTGTATTTTTGTAATTTGTATTTATGAATTTACTGGATTATGTATGTAAACATTTCGCTTTTTTTTTTTTTTGAGTGATTTGTATGTAGATAATAAAAAAGATTTTTACGAATAAAACGCACATAAAGCTTTAGAATAAATAATGTTCTACAGACAGAATTTCGGTCACGGTGGTCAGTCTCAACGAAGACTAGCCATGTTCGTAGGATATGATTATAGTGTCCGAGTGTATACGCAATCACAGGTGCACTCTATTCCCCCACTCTCATATTCCGATGGGACGGTAATCCGACTCGACTTGAGGAGATCAGGTGCAGCACTGCTATTATATTACCTGTAGTTTTATAAAAATATCAATGACGTTTACAATTATTTCACTAGGTGCCAATAACTAGGTGTTTTTAATAGCACACTAATATAGCAATCATGTTAGGTATATAATATATTTTCTGAAGCATGATTAAAAGTAAAATAGAATGAGCATGAAAAAGGAAACTAAAACTACAATTGGCGAGCTCAACCGAACTTTCAGCCAAATAGAACCTCATTTGAATTTAGTTGCATAAAGTTGTACAGTATCGAGATGAGTTGTTTCGGTAGAAGTATTTGGCAAGGAAATACTTTATGGGTTAGAATTGCAAGTTACATTTTATAAGTGACAATGATGAGAAAATTTGGACTCAATTTCAAGTGCATTTTTTTAGAATAAGGATGACAAACGAGCAAAAAGTCCACCTGATGGTAAGTGGATGCTCTGGTCCATAGACATCTATATTTATCCTCGATTAAGAATAAAAATGCAGTTGCATTGTCACCCTCTGAGGACTAAGATGGAATGCCTCGTTTCCAGTAAAAACGGTCTCCGGTTCTCTACACTATCCATACGAAACACTAAGCTGCTATTTTACTCTGGTATTCTATGAGAGCGAGATCCTATCCAGGTCAAGTCGCCACATTCGTGCTACAACTAATATAGTTGCAGCGTGGCTCTATTACGTATAAAAAAGTTAAATTAAAGTCTTATATATAATAATGTCCACCAGACCGACGTTTCGTTTTTGCAGTCAATATATTAGCAATATATAAGATATTGTTGAGCACCGAGGTAGCTCAGGGGCTAAACGCTCGCCGTAAATTTTTCAGTACGCGAGTAACCCGGTTTCGATCCCTAGCAGTACCGATAGAATTGTTAAATACGAACAAACAAAAGTTATTTATATATGTTATTATACATGCAATCATTCTGATTTTTTGACAGATTATTTCACAAGGAACGTATTAACGTACTTAGTGTTTTAATTTTTTGTCCAATCAAAGGTTTTTGTTTAAAATATTCTTATTACTGAACATAATACGTACGCATGTGTGCGTAAACAGCCTGTGTGTACCGACAGTGCTGGCCGAGGCCTGATCCTATACAGAAATTGTGTAAATGTGTGCGTGCGTTATTCGAGGTCACTTAGCTCTTGTAGTCCTCTTAAGGCACCAGCGATCGATTTTTATTTCTTTAGAGCAATTTTATTTCTTTACCAAGGGAAAAACATATGGCTACAATAAATGCTTTGCAACATATTAGGTTGTTTTTAAATTTTGTGATAATACTAGCTGGCCAGGCAGACGTTATGTTGATCTTTTCGACAACCCGTTTTCTTTAAAAATAGCAAATAAAAATATTAAGGGCACTTATCGGGATAAAAACTATCCTATCTCTCAAGTTGGAACAAGCATTACACATTTACCAAATTTAATCAAAATCGGTTGAGCGGTTTCGAGATTAGCGTGAACGAACATCGTGACACAGGATTTTATATATTAAGATGAATATTTATTACCGCTATAACACTGACCATAAAGATGTGAAAGCAAGAGCTACATCGTAAAACTTATCATAAGAGCTTAACTTTGTTTCATAAGTCAAAAGGTTTTAAAGACAGCCATTATAAACGTTTAGTTTGGGTATAAATTTACCCTTGTACTCACAAAGTGCGATATCATCATCATCATTACAGCCCTTCACAATTCCACTGCTGACCATAGGCCTCCTCAAGGTATACCACAAAGCAAAGTCCTGAGACACCTGCATCTATCAACTGCATATGTTAACAGGTCGTCACACAATCTAGTGGGGGCCGCCCTACACTTCGCTTACCGGTACGAGGCTGCCACTGAGAACCTTTTTTCCCGATCGGTTTTCGTTTCTTCGAGCTAGTGTAGAGATATAATTAATATTATATAATACTGGCACGCATTGTTCTCTTTATATGATGCGACATAAAGCGACAGTAACCTAATGGCAGGGTGCGGACCGCGAACTCAAAGGTCGTGGGTTAGAATGCTTCGACTACTGTCATGAACCACTTCTAACACAAGTATTATAAGCTTACCAGGCGATAGCATTGCTAGTATTTTTTAATTGTAATAAAAAAGTTTATATAATTGAATTTCTAAACACGAGTTTAAAAGGAAGTAGCAGTCCTTTTACGAAATCATTTATGTATAAAGGAAACATTGAAATCGTAAAAGCGCAAATTAGAACGGAACAATTATTGTTTGTAACTTTGTTACGAAAATATTCCGAAAAAATTCCCTTTCGCAACTGCGAAGCAAGAAACGGGAGCGTAAGAATTGTTCTATTGTTTTTAACTCAATTACGAAAAAAAATAACTTGATCGCGGGTCGTTACTGAACTCTATTAAGATCGCATCAGAAGGGGAATTGCAAGGATTGAAGAAAACATTTCTATAATAACGGGAAGTAGTAAAATGTCGGATATGATATCAAAAATATAATGATTTCTAATAATATTTGCGAATACAACATATTAGTTGACGATTGATTGGATGTCGTAAGAGTCGTCAGAGGGAAACAAACCAGGAGATGGGCAGCAGTGTCTTCCTTATAACAATTAAAAATAAAAAATAAGGTGCGGTTGCCAATCCGCCTGCCTATGATCATTATTCGCCTGTGAGAGAATCTAAGAGGCATATGTGCAGCAATGGACTTTTGAGTGGCTATAACGGTAACAATAATTTTAATTAATTTTCAATTTCTGAATTTCGGGGAGCTTTATTAATCTGTGGTGTTTAACGTTCTGACGTCATAGTCTACCTAGGCTAGCTAGAATCTATTAACCATAAATTACTATCTAAACGATGGACTTTTACCTCTTACTCGTAATCTTTGGTTACCGCTTATTTAAATTAAGTATTAATTATATCTATATACTCTGTTTTTTTTTTTTCATTTAGAAAAAGAGAGATTTTATAAAAATCTCTTAAATGGACGTTGTTTTTTATGAGCAAGGCCCTTAAATATTAGTATTTGATCCAATCTACGCAAAACGAGTTTACAATACCTTGCGGCCTTATTCATAAAAATGTCTAAGTTGTTCTCTCTCTTTTTATAAAATAACAATAGAAAGAGACGAAGAAAGGTATAAAGATAACTAATACTAAATTTAAATAAGCTATAATCAACGATTATAATTAAGGCTGTGAAAGTATGGAGTGGTATGCCTGACTATGAATTTAAATTTAATAAGTAAAGGATACAGTTGGTAACCAGCCTTCTTCGTTATTGAGATTTGGATGTTTTTTTTTTTATTTAATTTCAATAGCCTCATTAATCATTCTTGGTAGGGAGTAGGGATCGGTGTTCTTTATCTTAGAGCCATGCTGCAGCTATATTAGTAGTATAGTTGTAGCACGAAATCGGCTCGACCGGAAGGACCACGCTTCACAGAATACCAGCGTAAAATGGCAGCCGACTGCTTCGTATGGAGAAGAAACGGAGACCCATTTTACTGGAAGAGGCAATCCATCTTAGTCCTCACGGTGACGACATCTGCATTTTGATTCTTTATTGAGGATAAATGTAGATGTCATGGTCATACCACCTGTCAAATTGGACAACGTTTGTCACCCTATCCTATAAAAAAATCTTAAATTGAGACCCACAAATTAACTTTTAATAGCAAGTAAAGCGGCTTCAAAGAAATAAAAGCAACAAATTAATTTGACATAATGATTTCTTATGTTTACGAACAACACACATTTAAATGAAACTAGTTTTTTTCCATTTTTTATAGAATGGGGATGATAAACGAGCACACATACCTCCTGATGTTAAGTGGATGCTATGGCCCATAGAAGTTTGCATTTATCTTTGATTAAGAATCAAAATGCAGATGCGATGTTACCGCAGTAGATTACGTTGGAATGCCCCGTTTCCAGTAAAACGCGTCTCCGGTTCTCTACACTCACCTTACGAAACGCAGCAGCATTAAGCTGCTATTTTATGCTGGTATTCTGCGGCCAGCTCGGCCGGGGAAGGACGAAGGTCTCACTTTCGTGCTACAACCGTAATATACAGCGTCGCTCTACCACGTAAAATAATATTATTGCATTTATTGACTTATTTAATATCCATAAAAACTAGTTTCATTCAAATTGCATATTCTGAAGACATTTTAAGTTTCATATTTTATATTAAAATTTAATTTATTTTACTTTATATTATATACAACATTAAAAAAAACTATACTTAAATAAAAAATAAAATTTTAACCCCCTTGAGTAGACTATGGATTATTAGATACAAATTCAATGTCGTCCAAATAGTTATATTAAAATTTTCATCCCCTATTTTGCCATCCTTAGTAGTGTATTTTTTTTACTAAATTTATATCGGATCACGCCTGAATTGTAACCAATTTAATAAAAAAAACTATTGGTAAATCCAATTGTGCATGCCTTAAGCGCATTTAAAAAAATTACGTATAACATGATTATACGTACATTTTAAAGTAGTTTAATTACACACAAGTTTTCACTAAAAACTTTATAATTATTACTATACTTCAAATTCTCTGATAATTTTATGTCAAATTTTATTTAAAAAAAGCTTGGAAAATCCAAAAGTGCACGACTAATAATGCTCATATGATCGTGAAAAAAATGTAAATTGTAGTTCTATTCGTTAAAGAGTTCCAGTAGCAGTCACCGAAGTACACCTTCAAGTCACTCCATCAAGTCCGGAGGTAAGGTCTATTCATAACCAACAAAATGAGCCCAAACTCGGGACACCTAGTTCTCCTTGTCGAGGAGTTCCAGTAGCAGTCATCAAAGTACACGTTTAGGTCACTCTATCAAGTCCAGAGGTAAGGTCTCATTATAACTAACAAAACGAGGCAAACTCGTTCACCTTCTTCTACCCTTCGAGGAGTCCCAGTAGCATTCACCGAAGTACACCTTCAGGTCATTCCATCATAACTAACAAAACGAGGCTAATTTCGGCACACCTAGTTCTACTCTTCGAGGAGTTCCAGTAGTATTCACCGAGGTACACTTTCAGGTCATTCTATTAAGTACGGAGGAAAGGTCTCATCATAACTAACAAAACGAGGCCAAACTTGGCCCATCTAGTTCTACTCTTCGAGGTTCCAGTAGCATTCACCGAGTACACTTTCAGGTCATTCTATCAAGTCCACGGTAAGGTCTCATCATTCACTAACAAACGAGGCCAAACTCGGCACACCTAGTTCTACTCTTCGAGGAGTTCTAGTAGCATTCTGAAGTACACCTGATTACTCCATAAAGTCCAAGACATATCATCATCATTATCATCATTACAGGCCTTCACAAGTCCACTGCTTATCATAGGCCTCCCCCAAGGAATGCCACAAAGCACGGTCACGAGCCACCTGCATCCATTGACTTCCTGCATGTCTTACCAGGTCGTTATTCCATCTAGTGGGGGGACGCCCTACACTTCGCCTGCCGGTACGTATAAGTATATTTATATATAAATCCTACGTACTTTTAGCGACAAAATATTATAATTAAAATCTGTGAATATAAAAATAATAACCTTGGTAAAGTATGTATCAAATTTGGCTTTTGGAATATTTTGTATTTCTACAGCGATCGATATTTTTGCTGCTTATTGCCGCTGCTGTAAGCAAACGATACAGCAATCCACTCACGACGGCGGCCAGCGCGTTGTAGGGCAGAACAAAGTGTTTTTTAATAAAATAAATTAATACAAGACTGCTAAAAACTGAAAATTTCGAATTTTCACAGCCGAAAAAAAAAATTATAAATAAACAAAACATTCTATGGCTTTCCACAATATACATGAAGAGATTAAAAAATAGATAAAAAATAAAAAAGGGGAAATATAAAAATAAATAGTAAAAGCGGATTAAATAAACATATTAAACGATGCCATAGTAAAAGTATTTCGGCTTCACAGCCTACATTAGAAATTCATAACTCTATTAGTAATGCCTCTAATGACACCAAACTTTTCCTTTTTGAGAGCAACATTACAATTATCATCGTAATGTACCAGTGGTTAAAAGAACCTAGAGGTGCGAGGATGCAGCTTGCTAAATCATTGTCATGCATTATTCAAAAATTGTTTCACTAATAGTGAAAAGAGTTGGCAAAATTATTTACTTTCGCGTATACCCATTTTCATTTTCATAAAACAATAAATAAATCAATTACGTCTCAACTAAAAGAGAGATATTTTCAAAATTTAGATTACCCAATTAATACTCATTTATCTCGACCACGTCCTAAATTTGATTTAAAAAAGTAGTTGAGTCGAAATGGACGGCGACTTAAAAATGCATCCCGTAATTTATTCTCAGACGATATCCTGGCTCCTCGTAATGTAGAAACTCTTGAAAGCCTTCGTCAGAATCATCCTTCGGTCAATCCTTCTCAGGTTTACCGCTGCCTCCCAAGACTTCAATGCAAACTGTACAAATTTCAGGAAAAGACACTTTAGAAGCAATTATGTCATTTTCGATGGCTCAGGTAGCGGCATTGACGGAATTACGCCTCAACATCTTAAAGATCTTGTAAGCGCTTCTGCCGGTGACGCTGGCGAGTACTTCTTAATGACATTACAAAATTATGTAACTTTATGCTTTCTGGTAATGTTAATTCAAATTTCATTGCATTCTTATATGGGGCAAGATTCTGTGCCTTAAAAAGATAACGGTATCCGTCTTAATGCCGTTTGTTCCACATTTCGACGTTTAATTTCAAAATTAGCTTGCAGGCACATAATCTAACCTTAAGACAAATTTCAGCCTCTCAACTAGGCTTTGGCACTAGAGGTGGCTATGCGCGGCGGTACATTCTAGTGCGTACATTTTTAACAAACTGTGATGCAGATATTCTTGTGAAGGTTGACCTAAGGAATGCTTTTAACTCTATAGATAGGGTAAATCTGCTGAAATAAGTGGCTAACAATAACCCAGAAATTTATCATTACGTTTGGCAATGTTACAGCCAAAATACTAACTTGTTTTATGAAAACCATGTTATCAATTCTGCTGTTGGTGTTCAGCAGGGTGACCCACTAGGTCCAGCACTTTTCAGTTTGGGAATTCACCCCATTATTTCAAATTTTAAATCCAAGCTGAATGTCTGGTACCTGAACAACAGTACACTGGGAGGTAGAGCAGATGACGTCCTCAGTGATCTTACTCATATTTTTCGAAATTTTAAAAATATTGGTCTTGAACCAAATAGCAATAAATCTGAAATATTTTTTTCTTATAATTTATCTACTTCTTACAGAGACACTTTAATTCAAAATTTCAATCATATTTCTCCAGGAATAAAAACTGTCAGTACGGAATTACTATACCTGCTAGGTGCCCCGTTGTTTTTGGATAGAATTAAACCTGTTTTAAAAACAAAATTTTACCAGTTTTTAAACCACGTTGATAACTTGTATAAATTAAACCCCTACATTGCTCTTAGTATTTTAAAATATTGTCTCCTTGTACCAAGATTTACATACTTACTCTGATCGAGTCCAGACAGGAAATGTTCGGATATTTTTAAAGATATTGATAATAATCTTAAAATAGCTATAGAAAAAATTCTAAATTTAACATTAAATGCAACAGTCTGGACTCAAGCTACTTTACTTATAAAATTTGGTGGTATTGGTGTGAGAAATCTTTCTAGCATTGCATTGCCTGCTTTCCTTGGTTGCGAGCATAGCGACAGTAATTTATGTAACATAATTTTAAATAATAAAGTAGACCTGTGCTTTGCTGCGGAGGCAGGGTAGACATGACAAACGATCTGTCCTGGCGAGAATGTTCCACTGGAAGTTAACCAACAAAAGCAGTGGGATATTCCGTTGGTACAGGGCGTGCAGAAAGATTTGTTTCATAATTTAGCTAGCTGTTTCGACTAAGGAATCTAGTTACTGGTTACACGCTTTACCATCAAGTAACCTCGGCACATTACTTGATGGGTAAAGCTTGCGCATCGCCGTAGGAATTCGACTAGGAGCGGCGATTTGTCAACCCAATCAGTGCCCCTGTGGTAGCAGCGACGACAAGTTTGGGCTCACGGACTATCATGTAAGAAAAGTGCTGGGAGGTTTTCGGCGGTTTCTTTAAACGATGTCATCCGAAGGCTCTTGTCTCTATAAATGTTCCTCGGTTTTAGGGCCTTGTGGAATATTTAGAGACGATAGCAGGAGACCCGACGGTATGACATTGGTCCCTTGGGAGAGTAAAAGCCCTACTGTGGGATGCTACTTGCGTAGACACTTTGGCGGCCTCTCATCTCAGGGGTACTCGTTTAGAGCCGGGGTGGCATCAGGGCAGCTGAACTGAGTAAGTGGCGCAAATGAGTCTCTGAGAGATGACTACATTTGTGCCATTTGCTGTAGAGACTATCGGTCCGTGGGGTCCACGTGCGGTGAAGTTCCAAAAGGAACTCCATCCGCGGCTGGTCGCTGCTGCTGGTGATAAGAGGGCTGGTTCTTTTCTCGCTCAAAGGCTAAGTATAGCCATTCAGCGTGGAAACGCAGCCGGCGTTCTTGGCACGATACCACGGGGTGTAGGACTGTATGATAATTAAGTTACTAGTTTTAGTTTTTTTTTATTATAGTTTTTAAAAATAGATTGAGTTAAACAATTGATATTTTCAAAAGTTATCGTGTTTACCCCTCTATGCGGGCTTGATAAATCTACCCAGCCACTAAAACCGTTTTTATGTAAAAATAGCAATTAATCGATTTAAAAAAAATTATAAGTTCAATAATCTTTTATCTTTCTGACAATGTGCTTTTTATATAATTTATATGTTAAATATGATTTTTAGATACGATTTTATGCGACAAAACGTTGGAATCTTGATTTTTAGGCGCTAGTAGAACATACCTACACGCTTTGTGCTTAAGGCATGCAAAAGAAATCATCAAAATCGTTTTTTGATTGATGAAGATATAACATACATACAAAAAATATGCAGTCGAATTGATAACCTCCTTTTGAAGTCGGATAAAAAGAATATAATGTTCGGTTTTTACCTTTTTTGGATCTAAAGCTGTTATAAAATTTATTATGTTGTGATACATAGGCAGAGGGACAGAACGAAGTTATAAAATCCTTCTATCATAGCGGAACTCTAAAACAATAACCTTTGTTTAAATAAATTTCCTTGTCATTTGTTTGAAATTGAAAATAAAATATGATTAAAAAGCGTTTCAATGTATTGTGCATTTTACGGAAGAAACCTATTTAAATTTAACTTCTGTATAAGATTTTTTTAAAGTTCTTTTAACGTTCGACGGTAGGCGAATGGTAATGGTACTGAGGGCCATGGGTTGGGTTTTTGCACAGAACAAGTATTTGTATGCCCTACTACTTAGAATCTAATTGTTGGTTCACATGCAGTTTACACGTAAGTATGTGAAACACCTCCACGATATAGACGCTAGTTCTCGTGTAAAAGACATTGCTCTGTTGTCACACATTGTTCGCGTAAGCACCTGTTGGTTTTCCTATAATTACTCCATATAATTACTTTTTATATAGTATAAAGGTGATAAACGAACACACAATCCACCTGCTGTTAAGTAGATGCTGTGGCCTATAGACATCTACATCTATCCTAGATTAAAAATCAAAATACAGATGCATTGTCACCCCTGAGGACTAACATGGAATGCCTCGTTTCCAGTAAAAAAAGTCTCCGGTTCCGGTACACTCATGTTCCATGCGAAACACAAAAGCATTATGCTTCTATTTTACGCTGGGATTCTGTGAGAGCGTGGTCCTACCCCGTTCAAGGCGAGCCATTCGAGCCACAACCATAATATAGCTGGAGCGTGGCTTTACCACGTATATAAGTTCTTTCTATTCGGCTCTTACTTTTTATGTAACTGTAAATGTAACATAAAGGTTGTCTCATTAATAACGATATTAAATGGCGAACTTGCTAGTCGGTGAGCGCGCGACTCCGCTCGCCACGTGCACCGGCTGGCCAACGATAGTACACTCGGAATATGTTTATAAGAAAACGATAATTAAAAATTACGAATCATTTCCGTATTGACGAAAAAGTCTTGTAGAGCCAGCCAGCAAAAAGTTTTGGAATAAGTTGTAAAAAATACTTAGTAAATAAAGTTGAAATATGAGAAATATAAAATCATAAGACAAAGAGACAGCTAAGGAAGACTCGAGGTGAGAAAAGAGGTTGAGACATATTACTGTTTTTACTCCGGATAAAAAGAATATTGGTTAAGAAGATCTAAATTGTAGCACACAGTTGTGTTCACATTGGGAAATTTAACATTATCAAGAAATTATATACTCAATTTTCAAAAATTCGTTACAACCGTGGAGCAGAATAAATAAGGAGATATTTACAAAACCATTGAGTTCTATGTTACTACATTACTAGAACTATTCCAAACAAAAATGTACTACTCTGTTTTCATACATGCGCAGGAGGTAGTAGATTTTAGTCTATGATTGTAAGCGTAGCATATTTAAAATGAAGAAATTTATTTTCTATTGTAATATTATTACTATTTATGAATTATTAATACGTTCAGGTTTAAACTTTAATTTGAAATCTCGTATTAACAGCTCCACACTATGAATATTGAAGCCACACTAAATGACACTAAGGTGTACGGATTGCAGTACTGTTCATTTGAACATAGTGAATGTTCGGAATGCCAAATCTAGTACGTATTACATATATATCGATGACCAAACATAAAATCATCAAGAATTTAATAGTGTCCAGTTTTAGGAGGACTGAATTTATCGTCAAGAAAACAGGAAATATGTTATTTTCAAGAAAAACAAAAAAAAATAGACACTATTTTGCACTACATGTACAATTTATAGATTCATATGCAATAGCTCTTAATTGTTTGTATTAAATATTAAGAAATATATAATTTTAACTTTATAATTAAATTTTAAACTTTATAATTCATATTTTACTATTTGTAAGTATTTGCTATATATAATTTATATTTTCTTTGTGGCAACCGCGCGAGACATACACGTCCTTCGATCTCCTCTTTAATATTTATTATCACCGGACATTGAGTCCTAGTAATTTCCGAATGTGACGCGCCTTCCGCGATTACAAATAAGTCAAGTTAAAGGGTGTGTGACATCCTAGAACTGATCTAGAGTGTTACGCCGATCCACGTGGTGGACCTGCTGTGTTAGCTGATACTCTGGGAGAGCCAAGGCAGTCCTCACTAGGTTAGTGCGTGCATTCCACTCTCATCCACTTTCCTTACTCTGCTTGTTGTATGTACCAATTCAGTCTATAAATCTTTATGGAAGAAAACCACGTTACTGGCGCGTCCATTTTGTGTGGTCACTTCTCGTCGGATTAACCTTGAACTTCCGCCCTTGTTAGGACACTAAATAGGCCCTAATAAGTGATATCAGTAATCATAATTATAGACCACATTTTGTTTGGCCACTTTGAGCGTATTCACATTAATTGATCTCCCGCCCTTATCAGAACACTAAAATAGGTTCTATTAAGCGACAACAATATTCACTAGAAAACTATAATTGTAGATTAATATCTATATTTCAATCTTCCGTGTTACATGACATTGCGTCGTCACTCGACCTCGGATTGACCTTCCGTCCTAATTAGGATAGTAAAATCGGCACTAATAAGTGACATCAATATATACTTATTATAAAACTATAATTGTAGAATATTTGTCTATATTTTAACCCCTTTGTTGTATGACATTACGTCATCAACTTCTAATTACAATTACAGACTAAACTGCTTCCCTTATTTACATATATATTTAATCCTTATATTCATAATTGATATTTACATAATTTCCTATTGAAATTAACATTTTAAAGTTCATCATTAATAAAACTAATTATTAGCGATACGTAATTCGACCTCGTAGCGAAGTCGCTTATTTTATTATAGATTACGTTTTGCTCACTTACAATTATATTTCGCCGTATAACTTTAGCCATAATGACGCCTAAGAAACAAATTGCATCGAATAATAGTGATTCTTCGGATAATGAGGGTACACCTAACACCAAGTTGATTTTGTTGTTAGTTAAACGCCATACTATATTTGAAATAGTGCAAAAAATATATGATATGTCTTCGAACATCCATACGAATACTACTTTGATGGAACGTTTTCTCGACGAAAGTCCTAATATTAATGCATTACGTATTGAATTTTAATAGACCGTAGATAACTATAATTAGCATTTATTAAAAATAAACCCTATCGCTAAGCCTGACTATAACAGCCTCATTACGTTTGAGTCTCTTTACGGTAGAATAAATCGGCTTTATTTACAATATTCGCAGTCTAGTACTTTACAAAATACTGGTGTCCCATCTATGGCTAGGCTTACACTTCCGCCTATCGAACTTATGACGTTTTCGGGTGACATTCGCTCATGGCCTTTATTTTATACCAGCTTTAAATCAACCGTCCATGACAACCCATCACTCACTGACGCTGAAATGTTATGCTATCTGCTAGGTATACTGACGGGCAAGGCTCTGTCTGTGTGCTCAGATATAACTCCATGCGCTGAAAATTATAAAATTTTATTGCAAGCACTCATTGATAAATACGAAGACAAGCGTATGCTAGCCGCGTATATAAATCAGATGTTCGAGTTTAAGCTATTGCAATCGGTCACAGCAAATAACTTTGATTTATTTACTGATAACTTTATAAGTGCAGTGCGCGCTTTACAAAACTTAAAGTTGGATAATCTCGCGGGCTTAATTGTTCTACATATCGCGCTTAAGAAACTCGACTCGGATACCATTCGCTCTTTCGAATACAGTCATGACTAGATAATACCTACTTTTGATGATTTAGTAAAATTTTATTAAACGCTCTAAAGTTCTGCAACGCACCGATTCTAGTACAAACTCTAGTAGTCAAACAGTCCGGCGAGGTAATGATAATAAAGCGCTGTAATAATATTTCGTCGCCGAAGTATCAGGCATACGTCAGTACTACGACTAGTCGTTCAAAAGTGCCTGTGTATGCACCAGCACTTGTTTAAGTATACATACTTTAATAAATGACACCGCTCGAACGGTTTAAATGCGTGAAGTAACAATGCGTATTGAATTGTCTCAGCTTAAACCATCGAGTATCTGATTGCTCTTCAAATTTTGGTTGTCGAGTTTGTAAATTTAAACATCATACATGTTGCACTTCCAGCGTGGAAGCGATAATTCTTCCTCTGCCTCAGCCTCAACAAGCTGTGCTGAAGTCTACTGCTCCCGCGCCTACAGCGCCCGCATACGCAGACGTCGCGCTGTGTACTTCGTTCACGAATGTTTCTCAACATTCATCCGCGATCCTAATAGTGGTAGATACATTGTTGGCCTACCATTTAATGATGCCGACACTATAACCTTCTTACGCTCGAAGACGAAAACTGTTAAATATGGGATTACTGTGCGTTTAATGTGCAAAGAAAACGTACTAGAATCACCAAGAAAACTATGATTAGTATTCCTCGTCACTCCACACACTTTAGTAAAATAGTATCTTAACGATTGCTATCAAATTATAACAAAACATTTAATACCATCGTTCTATAGGCAGTAAAAGTGATTTTAGAAACAAAAGTACGTGCATGCATTTTAAACAGCTTCTGTTAAACAAATTACCTGTGATTGTAAAGTTGAAACCCACGTTACGGGCGCGTCCACTTTATACATATTGTGCATCAAATTCTATACAATGTTGACGTGATCTTTTGCATATAAAACAACGAATCTTACAATAATATGATACCGAAGGTTTACGATTACAGAATGATGCAAATCAATAATATATGTATATACTACTGTTGTGTCCTGACTTACCTTCAAAATACTGTTTTATACTTTTTCATTTTCTTTATCTACGATTAGAATCCTGTATTTCAATTTATAAAAAAGAAAGGCTTGATAAAGTAAACTATTATTTTGTAATTTAAAACTGTTAAATAGTTCGATAATTTAGTGAGATCATTTGACTATCTAATTTAGGTAATCGCTTTAATGACTTATGGGCTATTGAAGCTAAGACAAATAAACAACTTATAATACAAAAACGCAATATATCATAGTAGTAGTAATGTTAGATTTGATAAGTTTAAGGTTGTGTTTAAATATGTTTGGATGGTATTATAAGTGTTTGTATTTGGAAAGAAGAGTAAAATATTAGCTTAACTATTTGTAATCGGCTAGATCAACCGATGAATAATCGTGCAAATCGTTATGTTAATTTTTTTGTTCCTATAGAACTGAACCAACATCATTTATAAAGATGAAAAATAACAAGAGAAAATAGTATAATATACGTAAGTACTGGTTATATTCTTTACTGAAATGTGCGCGAAATGCCTTTATGTAAGATATAACTATCAAGTGCTAAAATTTACAAAAGAGAGCCACACAAATGCTCTAAGTGAATTGAGGTTTTGGTATGGATGTGTAGGTATACTCGTAAAAGTAGAATGAAAGAATTTGTGTAAGGCTATCTGATATTATCTTAGCTAATGTTTTTGGCGCAGGATATAAAAATATTTTATGAAAATAATGTAAACATAAAGTACCGGCACATTTCTTGATCATGCTGTACGCTGGTTCGTCTGCGTGACAGGTTTTGATACAGAGTACAGAAATAATATAAATAAATAAATCAATAAATGGTTAACCAATATGAGAGTAAAAAAATAATAATTAGGGATGGTCCGGGCCACCCAAATAGGATATATATAAAATATGAATAATGAAGGTATGAAATAAATTGAATAAAATGAAAGTATGAATATATGACATATAATGCCGGCATTGCAAATGCATTGCAAATACACATTGTGTTGAAAAGAATCGCGATTGTAATTTGAAGTTACGACGTCTTCACTGACATAACAAAAAGAAAAGAAACAAGAATCATCATGTTTCTGAAGATCGATATAATGGGACATCAACTTAAATGAGACTGTAAGTGGACCATGCTGCAGCTACATATATTAATTGTATAGTTGTATCACGAATGGTTCGGCTCGACCGGGGAAGGACAACGCTCTCACAGAATACCAGCGTAAAACAGCGGCATAGTGCTGCTGTGTTTCGTATGGTGAGTGTAGAGAACCGGAGACCCTTTTTCTGGAAAAGAGGCATTCCATCTTAGTCCTCACGGCTGACAACGCATCTGCATTTTGATTCGCAACGGAGGATAGATGTAGATGTATATGGGCCACGGCAACCACTTACCATCAACTGTGCTTGCTTGTCACCCTTATCCTATAAAAAAAAGAAATTACTTTTAATTTTTTACAGCGCTATGTTATTACATATTTTAGTTACTTTTATTTTTGTAATTTGTATTAATATATTATTATTTTATTTTAAAGTCGAAGATTATTTTGTAGTGGCTTGGAATGATCCATAATAAGAAACAATTTTCTTTCTAAAATTTGTAAACCACTTCACATTTTGAATGACTTCCGGATCTACAATTTAAATTAGAAAAGTTATGTTCCATCTGTATTGAATTTTTTTGTACAAAATATTAATGTGATATAGTAATTATTTGTATTTATGTACCTGGTTAAGAAAGATATTGATAAAAAACAAAAATTTATAAAAAAAAATATAAATGCCGTGGGAGGTGTAGTGTGGCTCACAGTATCCACTAATGTAAAACCTATTATAAACTTAAGGCAGTAAATAAACAGGACTTGGAACATATAGGTTGTGTCATTAATAACGATATTACACTTATTAAAGTCTAATAATTGTAGATCGTTTGACTGATTACACAAGCGAGGTAATTCCTATAAAAAAACACATATACACACACACTCAGAATTACACAATCGCACTGGTGTCAATGAGCTGATTGGTGTGGATGATATCAATGTAAATCGCGATTTTAATTTATTAGGCAAATATACGATACCTAAAGTAATCAAAATTTCATTTTATAGTGGTTTACAAAAAAAATATATAGCTGTGTTGTAGCAACACGTATATTGTGTCTAAGAATTAATATTACATGCAGTCTGGCACGTTCTGCACATCTGACGCCGCGTGTTATAGCTTAGATAATTTAATAAATCCACTGAATTGCAGCATGTTTTCTTCAAATTGCTATGAGGGCTATACAAAACTTTTCATTTCTATTACATAATTTTTTTAAAATTATTATACAGATAACAATTATTCGATATGAAAACTTGTTTAAATTTTGCCTATTTAAAACCCAATATTAATTATTTTGTTTTCTAAGGAGTATTTAATTTTATTAGCTTTTCAAACTTTTACTAATGGTGACGTCATAGAGTGGGCTGAAGAGGTTGCTACCTTTGTAAAGCATAAAAGAACCTAACGAACACACTGTTAGCAATAAACAAAAATACATTGCTTTCCTAATTTGATGATAAATTTGATCAAAATAGCCTATGTAAGAGATATGGTTGATATAAAATAACAGTAAAATAATCTTTGTACTGTAGCCTAAGTAACTTTGATTTATATAGTAACCTCGCACAAAGTGTTTGAAAATTTAAATAAATCCGAACTTTAGGAAGACAGTCGCTCGTGGCATTGCAGTGGTCAATGTAAGGGATTGTGAAACTAAGATATCAAAAAACATAATCGTATTATTTTATAAACAAAACCGATAAGTTGCCTTTAACAAGCAAGACAATGTCGTTTTAAATCACTTGATATTGCCTCCATTCAGCCTGATTTATGACGTCACTTGGAGGTGAAATGTCAATTAATTTCAGGCATTATGATGAAATAAATGTCATTCGAACTTTTACCACTAAATAACAAAATAGAATTTATAAATGAACAATCTTGCAAAGGTTTCGAAATCTTATAATTTTCTCCACATACCGAATTGAAACTCATCTGTACTCTTCTCCAATGGTTCATCAAAATGCTGTTTTATCCAAAAGATCTAGCAAGAAACTCAGCAGGAATTCTCTAGTAGTAGTACCAATACTTCTTCTTACAATTATTTATTATATTCAATAATTAATTATAAAATAGTCAGGTTAGAACAGTTTGGAGCGATGGAACTCATTTTCACTGGTTACTATTAACTACGTATCAAGAATGTTATTACAACCACATTAACACATGTTTACAAAAAATAAGCTTGGTAATTGGCAGATTGTGCATTTTCTGGGACTTTGTAGAATTACATATTGAATTATTGCCTCACGAATTCCGGGCTCTGTGGAGTGTAGTAGCTGGTGAAATTCTTGCAAAGCTTGATTGTGTTTCAAAAATGTAATTATATAAGTTTTACATTAAAACGACCTACGTCTTGTGTTTATATATTAAATTTCTATAATATAATACACATATCTATTTCTAAGAAATATGTACTTCTTATCTTTTTACCACATATGATACATCACGAAGTATTCAAGTATTTAAATTGTTCACTAAGTGCACAATAAGTTTTAGTATAAAAATTACAAATGGTATTAATCACTTGATAACCTTTTACAGGCGTTCCAGTAAAACACATAGGACAGTTACCCTATAGATTGTCTCATAGGGGGAGAAAATTGCCATAGTTGCATGCTTGACAGACGGGTTCGTAGACATTTTTTAAATATTTTTACGACACTTAAACTATGATATATATATGTGTATGTATGTATGGAGGCGAAGAGGATCATCCCAGATGCACTCATGATGGATGGTTTGTAAAATTTTATTTTGTGTGATTGCAGGGACTTAGCGGTATAAATTTAGATGCTTCTACTGGCAATGTAGCACATGAAATAAAAAGTAAAGAATATAGCTACGAGTTGCTAAAGAATTATTTTTACAGAAAAAAAATAAAAAGCCTTCATTCTATCTATCCATTGCAGCCTACAAAAGTCATAAATACTTCTTTATTACCACAATTCTGCATTATTTTTACTCTGTGTTTCGTTAGTTTTCGATATTTTTTTCATTATTAGCCAGTGAGTATGGGCTATATATACTATATAACATTTATTTTGACACTTTGATCTTAACCATCAGGCCGAGAAGCGATTAACCGTGTATTGGCAGTGTAAGAATATCTACTGCCCTATATGGGTGCCGTAAAAGATGACACAGGTAAACTAAAACAGAAGATGGGTAGCAGCATCTTCTTGATAACAACTCCAAATAATAAAAAAACTGCGCTTGCCAACCCAAACATGGTAGGAGGGAGGATCCCTATGAGGCAATCTATGGGAGAGGCCTATGTTCAGCGGTGGACTTTTATAGACTTTTATGGAGAAATCAGCCAGTGCTTGACTACTATCCCATCTTACGGTAAGTGGTGATGCAGTCGAAGATGGTAAAGTGCACTGACTTAGCTTAACAAAAGCCTATATTTTCATGCCTTGACAACACCCACATTATAATTGGATGGAAAGATTGATGCTGGCAAATTATTGCACTCCTTTGCTGTACGCGTTATGAACGACGAAGCAATTTTACTTAAAAAAATTGTACATACTTACTACACTGGTTAGTCGCACTAATGACCATACAGCCGATACTCTTGCATTTTTGTAAAAGTAAAGGTGACAAACGAGCACACAGTCTACTGATGGTAATGTATGTATATAGGCAACTATTTTTGATTTATTTAATTTTTATTTTGTAAAATAACGGTGACAAACGAGCACACAGTCCACTTGATGGTAGGTTGATTCTGTGGCCCATAGACACCTTCATCTACCCTTGATTAAGAATAAAACAAACCAAACTAACAAGGGTCTAAGGTTCTCTACACTCAGCACACGATACACAGCAACATTAAGCTGCCTATATTAATCCTTGAATAAGAATCAAAATGCAAATAATTTGGCACTATTGAAGGTTGAAAACGAATGTCTCGTTACAAGTAAAAAGTGTATCCGTTTCTCTTCACTTACCACACGAATCACAGCAGCATTAAGCTGCTATTACACGCTAGTAATGTGTTCAACCGTGGTTCTTTACTGGTCAAGTTGACCCATTCGTGCTCCAGCTTGGCTCTAACATTGTAATGTTAGAGCCAAGCTGTAACGTTTCAATTTAGCATTGTAAACGATCTTTCTGCCTGTCGCCAGGGCCTCATCGTCAAATCATGATCAGTCGTCAGCAAGGTGTACCTCGTACAGACGTGTAGCTCAGTCATTATGAGTAAAATTTGGAGAAAATCACGACTTTGACAAAATCAATTACCTAACTTAATACCAACGCAATCCCGTGCAATTAATAAGTACCTTGATCGGCTTCTACGCTGTTACAAATAAGTTTACAACCGCCGAACTCATTTTATTTGTGGTTTTCGACAGATTCAAACTTCATTAACATTACATTTGCAACACATTTTAGGATAGAATTTCTTTATAATAAGTGACGCAATATTTACATTTAGATTAGTTTAACAGAAAGTCTGTTCAGGTATTCCCATACATGAGAGGTTTGTGAAGGAAGATCATGGTCGGTTGAAATATTTTACTTTTCCTGACAATGTTTTCTTCTAATATTTTAATGAAAGATCAAAGTAAAAAGGAATTTGGTTTATTTGTAATTGAATGTAATAAGAAAAAATTGTAAGTGACGGCAACTGCAGAAATATTGGCACAAAGCGCTTCTTTCGAAGCTGCCTTCCTATGGGCTTCCCGAGATTGTGCAATTGGATCACCAGCCACCTGAGCAGCCACGCTCAGGAAGAAGAGGGTAAATTGATCGTGGATGCTCAGTGAGGGATTTTCCATTACCAGGGGTGCTGGTACCCTCCTGGGGTAGTCTTTTCTTTTTGAATTCCTACCATGTTATGGAATAAACGAAACGCAGAAGCAAAGCTTCTACTTTACGCTAGTATTCTGTGAGGTCGTGGTACTTCCCCGGTCCATCCGTGCTACAGCAGAAGCTGCAGCGTGGCTCTACCACTGTTAAAAAAAGTAAAAGCAGTTTGTGAGATTGTGCAATTGGATCACCAGCTTTCTTGCAGATCGGAGCATCAAGGTCGTTGTAGGCGGTGCTTGCTCCGATTACAACCTCTTAATGCTGGTGTTCCACAAGGCTGCGTGCTATCACCAACGCTGTTTCTTCTGCATATCAATAATATTTGCTATGCGGATGACAGCACTGGTGACGCTCTATACACCAGCCTTGCCAATATTTCTCGGGAAAACGCCGCCTAGTACCGGAACAAACTTTTGTCTGAAGTCGAGTCTTTGCTGAACAACAGTTTAATCACCAAAACCCCTTTGTCGTATCTTCTCAATTTCAAGGCACTCCTTTTGTTGCCTCAGCTAGTATCGGAATCCTCGGCGTCAGCGTATCGAGTGACGTGCAGTTTCGTGGTCACTTGGAAGAGAAGGCCAAATTGGCGAGAAACAAAACAAACAAGACATCCCATCTTAGTTCTCAGAGGTGACAACGCCTCTGCTTTTTAATTTTTTATTGAGGATAGATGTAGATGTCTATGGGCCACAATAACTACTTACCATCAGGTGGACTGTGTACTTGTTCATTTCCAGCACCGGAGGAATTGCAGGTTTGGGCCTCTGAGAAAGGTATAAGCTCCTTTAGCTGTTCTGAGTGAATAATCATACTTCAATAACATTTTGTTAATGCGAAATGCGTGCTACATTAAAGCAGCGCTGTAATTTCCCTCCTCTAAAATACTATACTCTTATCATCAAGTGGGATCAGTCAAGTATGCTTCTAATGGTTAAAAATGGCAGACCAGTGCGACACTTTGCCTGTTACAGGTGAGGGTTTTTATTTATTTATTCTTTATTGCATTCCTAATATAAAAGAATACAAAGGGCGGACTTAATGCCTTGAGGCATTCTCTACTACTCAACCCATGGAGTGGTGAGAATTTGACGTGGTGTGTAGCATAAAACAAAATAAAATGATAATTAATTACGTTATAAATACCTTTTACTAATATATACATAAATAAACTATAGAAATATCTCCTAATTATACATATATAAAAATATATATACATACATACATAAACATTCATATATATATATCAACATACATATATAAATAGTACATATAAATAACTATGAATATATACGTCTAACAATATAAATGACATGGATGATTCATGTAAGAAGTGTTGTGTTTAATAGATGATTACGCATCACTTTTAACAGCAAACTTATTGGGAGTTTCTGATGTCATCGGGCAAGGAGTTCCAAATGCAGCCTGAACTGTAAAGGAGTTACCATAGAACCCGGTGAAGTGAACTGAATACATATTTTGTTGTTAAAGAAGAACATAGAACCCTCATGAGATGAGGAGAGATAATGAAATTTACTCTTAAGATAAGAAGGTGAAAATGGGTCATTTAATATGGAAAAGAACAAGTAATATTCTGGAAATACGCTTCTGCTGGATAAGCTTAATTGTTTAGATCTATATTGCGAAATATGTTCATACTTACGAAGCCCGAAAATAAATCTTATACAGTTATTGAGAAGGCGTTCCAGCTTGTTCAGAAGATCCTGACAGATCCGAGTAACACACATCTGCATAAACAAATATGGGTAATATGAGCGATTGGACAAGCATGATCTTAGACTTTGTGGGGAGAAAATGTTTTAAACGATACAGAGAACGTAACATGGCAATGACTTTACGACTCACTTCAGAAACCTGAGTTCTACAATTCAGCGTGCTGTAAATGTAGCCAAAATTTTTACAGACATACTGAACGGTATTGTAATCCCATTGTTATAAATAGGAGTGTGTCTGCAAGATTAATCTTGGCTAGCATCCTTGAGCTACCCACCAGTATAGCTTGGCATTTCAAAGGATTGACCAACACTCCATAACGAGTAGACCAATCTTTGATAGCTGATAAGTTGTCATTTAATTTTTTAATCCCATTATGGATATCCCCAATTTCAGCTTGCACGTAAAGCTGAAGGTCATTGACATACAGATGGTACGAGCAATCGAAGATGGAGGTAATAAAGTTTATAAAATTGAAAAATTATAGGAGAAAGAATACCATGCGACACCTTCCACATAAACCCAAGCTGAGGTCATTTGCCCCACGCAACTGACTGCTATCGACAGCGAAGATAAGATGCAAAACCATTCCAATGCTGTAGGGCCAAAATTTAGATGAGACAGTATGGAAGAAGGATTTCATGATCAACTATGTTGAAAGCATTTGAGAAATCAACTAGTACCAGTACTGTTACTTGTTTTCTTCCATACCTTGTCTAATATCGTCTATGACGTTAATTAAAAGATACTATGACCAGGCAAAACCCAGACTGATATACACAGTGGTTATGTTTCAGAAATAAATGTAGAAATTTGCTTGTAAACACAGGATTTTAAAATTTTGGAAAGAAAGGGTAGAATGGATAGGGCGAAAATGATTGGGAAGAATGGGAGTAAACTTTGGAAGGGCTTTATAAAAGCCCTTTTCCAAAGATTAGTACTGACCTGAATCAAGGAAAATTTATAATATGGAAAATTGCCGGAAGAAGGTGCTCTAGTATAAATACTACGTGTCTACTCGATAACTCCTAAGTATAATGAGGTCAACTACAATTCAAGGTTTATAAAACTCAAATACAGAATTGCATTTCATTTTCTTGGATTAATTTACTGACATTGTATCTACAGTATAAACGATAATAAATTAGTTGACTCATTATACACTGATTTTATGTCCAAAATGGAGTGGTTTGATGGAGTAGCAGTAAATTGATATATCTGAAGATAATCAAGCTTTTAGCTTTTTATTTTCATATAAAAGAAAATTACTTATTCTTGTTACTTATTATTTATTAAAACCTATTCATTTCATAATCAAGCGGTTAAAGTATGTATACCTTCATAAAACATTGCTTAATACACCACGCATAAAGGTAGAAAACAAAATTTGAATCTTTTTATTAAAACTTATTAACAAAATAAAACTTTTATTCTCTTCTTAATCCAATGAATTTTCTAGAAGTATCTGTTTTGTTAGTAAAATTCAATAAAATAAAATATCTTCACGAAAAAACAATATCTGAGTAGATGAATCAGGTTCTTGCAATCACAGTCAGACTCATCATTATTAATATGGCCTGTAATCAGACTATTATAAAATAAGTGATATTCTTTTGGTATCTGACGTGACTTTTACCAAGATCCATAAGGTCTTTGTGTTTATTTTTGTCAATTGGCAGGTTTTCATAGCACTGACTAGAAGCAGATCCACATTTTCTTTTTGTTTCGTATGTTCTTCGGTTTATTCATGCTGTTAATCCATTTAACAGCATCGTCTTCATAGTTGTACTTAAATATAATTTTAAAGTGACCATTTCCTGTATTTAAATTCACTTACATTGTTCATAACATTTTAGTTTCAGAGCTAGTAGTTGTCCAATTATTGCAGTGCTTGAAATGTGTTTCAAAATCAGAATCAACTCTTGTTACATTTCAATGACATTATAGGCTTGCCATCTGTTTTAGGGTATAAATAATCCTGTCTTTAGTCTGTCTCTCAATCAAGGCATGCATGCTGTCCCTTCGTTTCTGGTATGACCTAAGACAAGAAACGATGAATAATATTATATTAAATTTGTTACATACATACATATACATTAAAAATACGACTCTGTTTCAATTCTAGCCTCCACAATTGTCAGACCAGAACGATACTCTTTTATACCTTTGGGTATTGTCATTTCAATAAATTTATAAACACAGCTTGCAATTTAATTAGCTCCCTTTTGCTGTCTATAGATTCCAAGAATAGCAAACCTTTTAAATCCTCCTCCAAAAATTTTACATGGACGATTTTCTTTTACTATAATAGTAAATCAAAGTACACATAAAATCTCTTTATTTGCATTGGTAATTCCTTGTCTTTTTTAATTTTCTAGCTGTTCTCTTTCTTTCAAATGTTTCTTTGTTTTTGTATTTCTTCTTCGGTAGCTTGTGTTTTATTTCCAAATGTGTGATATTTTTCATGGGCTTTTGGGCTTATAAAAGCAATGTTTATATATTTATTTAATATCACGATATTGTCGTACATTAGACGCTTTGCCAGAATAGACATTTGAATCAAACCACTCTTCATAATGCTTGTACATCTTGGGAAATGACAATGAGCTATCCAAATACTTATATTTTGAATATTTGCGGGTGTGGGCTTCAAAAGCAGAGATTCAATAATATGATCAATCACACCACGTACCATATTGAATTTTATAGTTTTGGATGGTGATCGGATTTTGCAAACACTTTTCCACGATCAAATTTTCTAGAGTGGTATAAACAAAGTTGAAACTTATCGAGAGGGTTCTAAAAACATTTTTTACAAACAGATATTCTTGTTATTTCTGCATTGTCATTTAATTCCAACCATGGTAAATAAAATTAAATAGTATAAAGTTGCTGAATTTTCAGAACAGTAAAACCCACTTTTGATATTTTCATAACGTATGTAGTGATAAAATCCATTATCATGAATGATTGCCAATCCTCCAAAACATCTCAAAATTATTTTCGGTTCTCTTCTGATATCCTATCATAACATTTTTGACAGCAGCATTTAGGACCAGGGCAAGATGTATTTTTCCATTTCTACTGGTGTACTCCATACCTCTATTTTGTATTTTCTGGCTATCCTTCCATTCTTGTAAATTACTCCCTTCAAGCCCTTGTCCTTTTAATACTTAAACATCGCTCGCGTCGATCGCTTGCTGATTAGAATACTTACTGCAGAATCGGTATCTTCTATAAGACCAATCGCTGTTATGATTATGGTACAGTAAAACTAAATTTTATGTAACTATTTGGACTAGAAAACGAAATTGATGGTGAAGATATGGGGTTATAATGCTCTTAGCCCTAAGTTCATTTACAGGTATCTCGATAGATGAGGATTCTCTTGAATTTTCTATTATTGATGGCGAATAGACTGACTCAGGTAACGTATCAATAATACTGTCAGGAAATGTGGAGCTTTGGATGGCAAAATTTCTAGAATACGTTCACTATATTCTAGGTCTACGTGATCGATAATTGACAGTTCATCTTTGGTAAAGTAAGCACCAGGTGGTAAAGGGCCATGCCATAATAATAATAATGGGCAAATTATAACAACAGACTGACAGACAGATGACTGTTTGAAATTAATCCCTTTACTACTAAAATTAGAATACTAAGTCATGTTTGTGTATTACTGCAAACTATCACGACGTATACTGGTCTATCTCAACAACAGTATAGAATGTATAGAACTTTTAATAATTTATAATCTAAAAATAATGTGATTATTTACTGTCATAATTATAATTTATATAAGCTAATGTAATGGAAAACTTAAACTACTTACCATTTTTATGAAAAATTCCACTGATTCGTTATTTTCAAAATTTTTGAATACCTAATATAATTTGAGTGTCTTAAATCTACAAATTAAGCACAAGTTTTGCTTTATCATTTTGCAGTGTTCCCTCCATGCTTATTTAAATTAAAATATAGTGATTTTATAAATCAAATCTAATATATTTATCATGAAAATATACACCTAAATTGACATACTCACGTGCCACGAGCAGCTGTATACTGGTCCAGTTTGCATGTTGCTCAAGTACCCACCGTCCTGCGTATACTGATCGAGTAGTTAGCTTAGAATACGTCGTATTGAAATTTTAAATAACACTACATGAACCAGTATACATTAGATTATTTCAAAAGTAC
This sequence comes from Parnassius orleans, assembly GCA_029286625.1. NCBI lineage: Eukaryota > Metazoa > Arthropoda > Insecta > Lepidoptera > Papilionidae > Parnassius > Parnassius orleans. The sequence continues at coordinate 14,033 of JAGSMP010000950.1, read as the reverse complement.
TTATGAATTTTAGGTTTTCGACATAGTCTGATAAATAACATGTTTTACAATCAATACCGTCAAAACCTGAAAATACCTAAAATGTTAGATGACTCACTATACTTAGGAGTATCGTACTAATCTCATCATAACCCACCGCCTTGGACTGAATTGCTAAAATAGACTTTTGACATCATCCTGAAACAGGTGAAAATTAAAGATAGGTATATTAGAATTTGCACAGAAGCAATGGAAGCCACAGTTTGAGAGCAGATTGGGGTCCATTGCTGTTACAAGCAAATGATAGTTGATTTCATCAAGTGATAGAGAAGGTTTAAACGTTTAAAATATTTAAAATCTACTTTAAAAGCCAATACTTGTCTCTGAGTATACTTAATTTATGTACAAGACCCTATTTACATACTTTTGTATTAGAAAACCCTAAGTTTTTCTTCCAAATCAGGGTGACAAACGAGCACACAGTCTACCTGATGGTAAGTGGATGCTGTGGCTGACACCGCTGAGGACAAAGATGTTATGCTTAAACATTGATATGCATTTAATAAAACACATTATATAGGCATTATATTAATTTACCCAACAGAAGCATTAAATTAATTAATTAAGCCGTAGATAAATAAATTTTGTCAATGAATCGCATCCAATTAATTGACCCTGCAGAAGCATTTAATTGATTTAGCCGTAGATAAATTAATTAAACATATACTCGTATGTGGTACATTTAAAAATGAGGATTACTACGAGAAAAAAGACGCAAAATGACAAAATAAGACTTGAACTTTTATTGGACACAAAAAGGATATGATAAGGAAATAAAATAAAGGTGCTACTAAATAAATGGCAGAAGATTACAAAGTGAAAATAAAGAAAACCGCTAGATGAGGGAAATTGAAACAGGTGAAGGGCAGCAGGAAGTTCCTGATAAAAACTTAAAGTAATAATAAAAATAACTGCTGTCACCTACCTGCCTGCCTGGCTGCCAAGCGTGGCAACTATGGCAAATTTCACCCTATGAGGTAATCCATGGGGGAGGCCTTTGTTCAGGACTTTTATAGGCTATAATGGATGGTAATGGAGTGAAATGGAGTAACAAATTCTCTTACGTCACCATCACTTGGTGAAATTGTTATATATTCTATATTTAACATAAAATATCGGCACAGAAGCATTCATTGGAAAATATTATTTCTGCCTCTGTGATAGAATGCATCGTTTCTATGGACTCCGGGATGAATCGTTTGTATGCACTAACGAATAGATGCGATTTATCTTTGCTGAAAAATATTTACTTCCATAACTAATTTGTATATTTTTATAAGTAATGTTTTTTTTTTTTTAAGATATTCTTACTGGTTTACTAAGAGTAGGGTAAAATACCTAACTTAGTTCTGTATATATACCCATTTCTATCCCATAAATCTTAACTCTTAATCGTGTCCGTCTACACTAGGTTTTTCTCCTGTATCATGGGAGCAGTTTACATAGATAAATTGCACGAGGTCAAACATCCAGGCCTGGAACAATCATTTGTAATAAATTAAAGTTGGTAAAAATTACCTTGCGTACATTAATTACCAACTTCAATATAATGGATTTCCGCAAAGTAACGCCTGATTCTATTAATTAAATCATTTGTAAGCCATACAAATACTTGTTCCGTGTAGGATTTGAGTCCGCATGCCTTAGCGCTGGAACTCATTGCTAAGTCACTGCGCCACATAGCCGTCGTATAAATAGTTAATAATTATTAAATCTCTAAGAATTATACCAAACCATACACCGTGTGATTACGGCATAAGATAATCTATGATTAATTCTCTTCAGGTTTCATATTTTTTTGTAAAATTTTAATGTAAGCATTCCATCATTCGTTTGCTACTATTTTCTTAAATAAAATTGGACTAGTACAAAAATGACTTGTAATAAAAATTAAAAGTTGAGATCAAAGAACTAAAAAAATAAAATAATTTCGCATTCTGAAGTCGGTGCTAAGATATAGTGCTAGAATTATAGCCCCGACTTTTTTACCCTTTTGAATGGACTAAGAAATCAAACAAATCATACAGTCATAGTGTTAACTTCCCCCTTTTCTTGAAGACAGCTAACAATTACAAGCTTGTACAACTGTCGAACAAATCGATCTTCGCATCAATAGCATCGCTTCCTCGGGATGTGAGGCGTAGAGCAGCGATGCAACGGGAAATAGATGCTATTTGTCTACGTGAAAGGTCTGAATCAGATGTATAACATTTTTGCTCCGAGTTGGTTCAGTCGAGCGAAAAAGAGAGATATATCAAACAGACAGCAACGTTAAATTTAAAAGGCAATTTGTAATATTTGATCGAAATTCAGAGGGCGACCAAAAATTGTACATAAGAGTGTTTAGTAAAATAAAGGACGAATTATGTATTTATTTCTTTTATTAATACGAATGATACACATTGAGAAAAAGAGAGAAAAAATTCCATCCCTAAGGGTGGATTCCTATAGTGCACTAATAATTAAGTTAGTGCACGCAATTGAGATAGACAAAAACACAGAGAAAGGTTCTACTTATTCCATAATTTACTGAAATATCTTCCAAAAAGGTAATTATTATTAAAAGTATATAGTTTTATCCCTTTGGAGGAGACTAAGTAATCACAAGTTCAAAGTATCAACTAGAATGTCGTCTAAATAGTTACATTGAAAATTGAATCTATTCCATACCTTAAGCACGAAGCGTATAGGATATTCTACTAGCGCCTAAAAATCAAGATTCCAACGTTTTGTCGCATGAAATCGTATCTAGCAATCATATCGAACATACAAATGATATAAAAAGCACATTGTCAGAAAGATAAATGATTGTTGAACTAATAATTATTTTTTAATCGATTAATTGCAAATTTTACATAAAAAAGTGGTTTTAGTGGTTTATGGTGAAGATTTATTAAGTCCGCATGGAGGGGTAAACACGATAACTTTTGAAAATATCAATTGTTAGCGCCTAAAAATTAAGATTCCAACGTTTTGTCGCATGAAATCGTATCTAACAATCATATCGAACATATAAATGATATAAAAAGCACATTGTCAGAAAGATAAATGATTGTTGAATTAATTAATGTTTTTTTTAAATCGATTAATTGCTATTTTACATAAAATCGGTTTACATATTTGCGGTTTTATTTATTGGTTGATAATTATTTACGGTTGGCATAAGGTGTAGATTTATCAAGTCCGCATGGAGAGGTAAACACGATAACTTTGAAAATATCAATTTTGAACTCAATCTATTTTTAATCTCTTCATCTATCATGTGAGAAGCCATGGAATGTAAATGGCAGTTCAATTTTGTTTTGTTTAGTTATAATTAATTTTATTCGGCTGAAAATCCAGAAATTTTCGGTGTTTTGAGCAGCCTCGTAATAATTTATTTTATTAAATAGACTGCCTCACTCACTCACTTCGGGCTCATCCGCCGTCGTGAGTGGATACTGTATCGGTTGTTTGCAGCGGCTCGTGCTCAAAAAGATCGCTGTACAAATACAAAATATTCGAAAAACCAAATTTGACACATTCATTATTATTATTATCGCAGATTTTTATTATATTTTAAAAGCTCAGAATAAATAATAGTACTACGTAATAAAAGTAAGTAGGATTTATATATAAATATACTTAAATATCTTGGACTTTAATGAGTAACCAGAATGACGATATGATGATCATATGAGCATTATGAGTAGTGCACTTTTGGATTTTCTCCATTTTTTTTATTTGACATAAAGTTATCGGAAAATTGGAAGTATAATAATAAGGTTATTAGCGAAAACTTGTGTGTATTTAACGTACTTTAAATGCTTAAGGCATGCACAATTGGATTTACCAATAGTTTTTCCCACTTCTAGGAATTGAATTATCTCTTGCAATATAATTTTATATAGCGCCAGCCCTGACGTATAACCTAATAATTGAATAAAATATTAACATCGGTTCACAATTGACTTATACTTACAATCAAATTGAGAGCCTCTTCCTTTTTTAAGACGAATAAAAACAAAATTTTACTGTTTTTATTCGGTTGTATTATCAAAAGTGCTATGAAAAGTCTCAGGTTTAATGGTTTAAGAACATCTTTGTATTCATCATCACTTACCAACAGGTGGGTTAGTAGTCAACCACTGGCTTATAATATGTATTAAAAAATTACAAATTACCCTACAGCAAGATTCCATTGACAAAAATTGTATATCTGTATTTTTGTCAGTAATTAATGAAAACTTAACTGGCTTTTCTAATAATTAAATTGAAAAATATTAATTATGTAATAATTAATAAAATCAGGCAAATCCATTATATTGATTTTGTTAGAACTTAATTTTGAAGAGCACATCACACCCTCCCTCAGTTGCGTGCACTATCCCCATCACCACCAAACCCAGCACCACCACTCCTAGCACCACCAATCCCACCACCAGTCCTTAAGTATACCTTAAAGTAAATCAAAGCTAAATTAAATTAGGGTCACTTCTGCGGCTTCCATTGCATACCCTTAATTTAGTCTAAATGAGATATATTACTTCCACGGTTTCGATGTAATAACGAGCTTTTGTAGCTTTACACTAGCTTAATTAAACGACTGAAAATGAAAGCATTTTTTTAATAAAACTGAAGTTACAAAAGAACTGATCCACCTGATGGTAAATGGTTACCGCAGTCTATGTCTTAAAAAAAAGCTAAAGAATTTCGTTGCCACTTATTTATTTAAAAAGCTTAAATGTAACAACTTAAAGTACAGGGTGCATAGGACTGACTTAATGCCACGTGGCATTCTCTGCCAGTCAGCCCTGGGTGCCAAAGCAATTGTAGGTAGGTGCAGAAACATATTATATAAATAAAGTGTAAATATTACTTCAAACCCTTTTAATGAAACAGGCATTCCATCTTAGTCCTCACGGGTGACAACGCATCTGCATTTTGGTTCGTAATCGAGGATAGATGTAGATGTCTGGGCCGCAGCAACCAATTACCATCAGATGGATTGTGTGCTCGTTTGTCGCCCCTATCCTATAAAAGAACAATTAAAAATATATATACTTACATAAATACAACGTGTATACAATATATGGTACTATGTTTACTTAGATATGGTATTATGTTCTGGGGTAGTGTACTGACAAAGAAACAGTATTTAAAGCTCAGAAGAAATGCTTACGAGATATATATATAAATATATATATATATCTCTCACTGTCGTTACTATGCCCGTTGGAGTATTCTACTAGTGTAGGCAAGGTAAGTCGTGTTGCTGAGGCTGCCCTGCGTTACATTGAGATGGATAGTGATACTGTTGGTTTGCATACTTTGGTGTTATCATGTTATTGTCAAGACTTAAGTCTTTACAAAAATCTAAATGTCCAGCGTCATAAACATAAATTGAGCCATCCCAATAGTAAGACAGTTTTGTTTAAAAAAAGCGTATTCTGCATGGGTCCTCCTCTGTATAAACATTTACTTAAATATATAAGAGAGTCTAAGAGCCTTCACATGTTTAAGAAACAACTAAACATATTTTTAACCGAAAAAGCGTATCATAATATTGACGATTATTTGTTTCACAATTTTTAAATTTTAACTATCAAATTTATTGAATGAAGCACAAAAATTTGATTTAATAATTGACATAATAATTCTCACTCTTCTTGACATTATAATTTTAATTATTACATTTATTATATTATTATTTAGTGAATTATTAATATGTTAGTAGTGCAAATATACCAATAGGATTATATTACGTTAATGTAATTATCAAATTTTCCATTTTAATTATAAAAAAAAATCTTGTATTTAATTAGTTTGCAGACCGGAAGGTAGAATATGGCCGTAGTTTTGTTAAATTATTAAGACCTATTGTAACCCATACATCGCAAACGAATAAAATGAATTTGAATTTGAATACAATATGCGTACATGCCTATAAATTTAATAAATAAATATCTTTGGCCGGTGGGAAGGAAAATGGGAGATCTCCCGTCAGGCAAGGTGTTCTGCCGGGAACTGCCAACGCTCCGGTGGTAGTTCGGAGCTATTCTATATATACTGCTTTTGCTTCGGAACTTTGATGGTGGTATTTTCGCTTGTGGTGCGACGACAGCGCCGCCACATCACCCCTGCTCAGATCGGAGGTCGATAGTGCAGTCTAAATGTCGACAAAAGTGTGTGCAAGTGCCAGGGGTGCCTTGTAGTCTGCGGTGAGTCGAGAAGAAGGCAAGTAATCTGCCGTGAAGCAGAGGCGAGCAGTAAGGCTCAGAGCCGTGACGTACACTGTAGCGCAGAGGTAGCTTGAAGGAACAGGAGGCATTTATTATAGTGCTGCGATGAATCTTTTGCAAAGCTAGATGGCTTGCAGGATGTGAAGACTGCAGACAATATCTGCTCGGGAGCGAATTAATGGGGTGCTTGAGGACGCTGACGAAGGTTTGAAGTTGTAGTTTCCGAAAGTTATTGGTCGCGTATTCATATCACGTCGGTTGGTCACCAGTTTGGCCAGTAGGAAGGAAGGAGATCTCCGCCGGGCATGGTGTTCTGCCGGGAGCAATAACGCTCAGTACTAGTTCGGAGCTATTATATATTATATATATATTATACTGCTTTACTTCAGAACTTTGATAGCGAAATTTAGGCTTCGATATATTTTCGCTTGTGGCGCGACGACAGCGCCGCCACAATCAGTATAATATTTAAAGTAAAAAGAAAAGAGTCTTCTAAGAACTAAGATAGAATAGCCTGTCTAATTAAGATATAATGCTTCATCTTATTGACTCTCTATACACTTCAGATCGGGAAATTTGGCGGCAGACATAGATGAGCGGGTGTTACCTAGCCAGAAGGACTCCTAGGAAGAAAAGGAGTCCAACCATCTAGTACATTTTCTTACGTGGTAGAGCCATGCTGCAGCTATATAAGTAGTATAGTTGTAGCACGAATGGGTCGGCTCGAGCGGGGAAGGACCACGCTCTCACAGATTACCAGCGTAAAATAGCAGCTTAACGCTGCTGTGTTTCGTATGGTGAGTGCAGAGAACCGAAGACCCTTTTTACTGGAAACGAGGCATTCCATTTTAGTCCTCACGTGTGACAACGCATCTGCATTTTGATTCGTAATCGAGGATAGATGTAGATGTCTATGGGCCGCAGCAACCACTTACCATCAGGTAGACTGTGTGCTCGTTTGTCACCCTTATCCTATAAAAAAAACATTGTTTAAAATAACTAGATTAAAGATTTTTGCAATTGGAAAGTCATCATATATCATAAGCAAAAAACTGCAATTAATCGTATCAGTTTCTGGCAGGGATTGAATTCGGCGTGTATAAATACTAATTCTTGACGTCCTAACCGAATTTTGGTCACGGCATCCAGTCTCAACGGACACTAGCCATTTGCGCAGGACAGGATTATAGTACCCAAGTGTACGTGTAAGCACAGGTTCACTCTCTATACCCTCACTATCGTATTCCGATGGGACGGTAATCCAACGCGATCTCAGAAAGATCAGGTGCAGGACCAACAGCTTTACGTGCTTTCCGAGGCACAGGGGTGTAACACCGCCAAATGACCTGGCTGCTACTGAGAATTTCTTGACAAAAAAACCCAATAACTAATTTTGGCCCGACCCGGGATTCGAAACCGGGACCTCACGAACAGCAATCGAGTTTACGACCACTAAACCAACGAGGCAGTCGGTTTATACATCACGTAACATACTATGAAGGACTAAATAATAGTTTTTGGTTTGTTCACTTAGTTAAAACCTCTGTAAGTGACTGTTATTAACGAAGCTCGTGGCTGGTTATTTATATAGTGTATCTAAGGATTTATCTAATGTGCGGTCTGGCAGCCTCCTCTCCACTCACGACGCGTGACTTGACCTACTGGATAATTTATTAAGTCCCGTTGCTATGTAATAATTTTTATGTAAAATAGCTCCTTTAACGTATTTCCACAATTTTTCTTATAAATGTTTTTTTTTTAAATGGACTATTATTGTTGAGGATTAAAGAAAGTTCTTAGAGTGTCATGAATTTTTCATGATCTTGAATGATCTATACTTTTCAACCTACTTCAAATAATGGAGGATAGTGTTCAATGCACCGGAATACATTTTACATAGCTCACCGATAATTATTGACCATCAAATCAATGATTTTTGAAATGATTCTGGTATTGAGATCGTCAAGCGACTACTACTATTCTATATACTTACTTTTTTCTTTGCTTATCTTATTTGTATTTCTTATCTTTCTTATTCTTTATTTTTAAACTATACACCACATGAATAAAATGGGAGTGACTGACTGTAGTATAGAAATAACTGCTTACATTGAGTTTTGGGGATTGAGTAAGCCAAAAATAATAATTTTTAAAAGTTTTGTATGTCTCTCTCTGTCTGTCCGGGCTAATCTTCAGAATAGCTGAACCGATTATAATGAAACTTCACGAACACATAGAGAGCAACAACATGATTTTTACAGGCTATATTTTATCCGAAAAGGCTGCAGATTGATAAAAGAAATGGTCTACGATTATATTGAATCTAAAAACTCCTCATTAATAGATCCTACCTAGGCGAAGTAGTAGTATTACATAATTTTTATGAATCCTCTTCATTACAGCCCTTCACAAGTCCACCGCTGAACATAGGCCTCCTCCAACGAATGTCACAAAGCACGGTCCTGAGCCACCTGCGTCCATCAACTTCCTGCATGTTTTAGCAGGTCGTCACTCCATCTAGTGCGGGGACGCCCTACACTTCGCCTACCGGTACTTGTCGGTTCTTCGAGCTATATGGCAGGCCCTTTGCCACTTTAGCTTACCAATCGGTTGTGCTATGTCGGTCACTATGGGGTCACTCTAGTTCTACTGCGGATATCCTCATTTCTATTATGGATCGTAGTTGTCCGAAATATTCATTTTATTTTAATCGCGTTAAATTACACGAAGTAAAGGTAAACTCTATATTAAATTAATACAGATCGAGCAATTTAATTAGATCTAAGCATACAGAAATTGTTCCAGCTGCAACGTAACGCATTTGAACAATTACATTCAACAGAGCAGGTGTAATAGCTTTGTTAGAATATAACAGGCTCGGTTTATACCCAGCTGATATAACAAAGGTAATGTTGTAATATTGTATGCAGTAAAGTACGCTTGGTCGGCTGCAAATGCGCGTTTCAGCGATTATTTAGTTTAAAAGTATTCCTTATTACATTACAACAAGGTTTATACGTAGAAGAGCCACGCTGCAGCTAAAGTATGGTTTTAGCATGAATGGGTCTTTGGACGTGAAAAGAAAAGGGGAGATCTCCCGCTGGGAAAGGTGGTCGGCCCGGGAAGCGGCCAACGCTCCATGTGTTATTTTGGAGCTGTTCTATATATAGCGCGTTAACTTCAGAATTTTTAATAGTGCGATTTAGGCTTAGAATACTAGCGTAAAATAGCAGCTCAATTCTGCTGTGTTTCTTATGGTGAGTGTAAGCGGAGACCCTTTTTACTGGATATGAGGTATTCCATCAGAATTTTGAATTATAACTGAGGATAAATGTAGATGTGTATGGGCGACAGTATCCATTTACCATCAGATGGATTGTGTGCTCGTTTGCCACCCTTATTCTATAAAAAACTCTTGTTAACAACTCTGAGGACATTAATATTATAACATACATTTAACAAGAACAAACATTCATACCCAGAATACAATTTTTGTAGGCCTTACAAATTGTTCCGTGTGTGATTCGAACCCACGGCCCTCGATTCGTTGTTATTTAGGCTTAGAATTTTGTGATGTGGTTTCTGCTACCAGTCTATCTTCATAACTTTTTCATTAATAATTATGATAAGTCTAAGTGAAAAAGTTTGGCATGTCGAGATAAAGTTGCTGACGATGAAGGAGTTTGTGGTAATGACAAATCTTCCGAAGATTAACAAGTTAGAAAATTAACATATCATGTCATAAACACTCACGCCTGTCACCCAGAGGGATGGCGTAGGCAGAGACTACGGACTTCCATTTGGCACGATTCTGACACACCTCCTTTGCCTCCTTTACATCCATATACCTATGCATACAAGCTCGTCAGTTAAGGGTACTCTTAATCCCGCCCATCTTCAATAAATTGCAAATTTGGTCGATTAACTTTCGTCTAGGGTAGAATAGAATAGAATAGAATCATTTTACTCTGTTATTCAGATTCAGCCTTAAGATAATCCTTAAGGAACGGAATTTCTACTCTCACTGCACTGTTGGGAACAGCACCAATTGAAATAAACCAAGGACAGATCGAGACAGGTAAAATTATAAAAGTTTTTATACTTATTATAACCCAGTGAAATAGAAATAGAAACTTTATTTATCAATAAAGATTATCAATAATATTATACTTATTGAAAGTCACATACTTTTGTCCTGGGAAGAACCAGCAAAAAACACAATAATTAACAACACAAAACAAATGAGAAATGTCTTAGTAGCGATCATCTTATTCCTAGGGGTTACTGTCATCCATAAATTACTTAATATTATAATAACCCTTTTTATACAATTTTAAGAATTTGGTGAAAGTCAGATTTTGTATTTTTCCAGGGATGTTTTTGTAAAAGCGTATACATCGCCCAAAGAATGAATTACTGACTACAATCCTATCAAATAGTAAGCAGTGAAGCCCTTGATTTTAAATAATACTTGAATTGAATCAAATTTGAAGACACCGATATTGTGATCGGGTATAAAGACGGACGTCAGAAAATTATTCCAATCACTTGTTGTATACATTGCGAAAGACAAAGTTCGTTTGGTCCGAATGTATGGAATATCTACAACATAGGGTGGAGACCAGTTCGAGACATGTTCGATGGTGGAATGGGGAGAGAGCAATGAAATCATGTAATTCCTGCGCACATTAGTAAACTTTAAATTAATATATATAGAAATGGGTCTTTATATATTATAGAAATAAGTCGTTATCAGCGCGAAACCCCAAAGTGTAAGAGCTAATTTTAGACACCTTTTCACAAGGCGTTGTTCGTCGATCGAAGGAGTTTGATGAAGGAGAAGTTTGACATCGAGGTGTAATGAAATTTCAAGCGCAATTATGTCCACTCCCGGGATGGGGTAGGTGAATGTGTAAAATCAATTTAAGTTAGTACTATGGATGAACTAAGAGCGTCTATTATTTTAAATTGAGTTTCTCTGCTTACTTAAAGGTTAACGGGTAGCAAATGCCTTAAGGCGTCAAGTCCGCCTTTCTGCAATGCAATCTTTATGCAATGTTTAACATCTTCATGCGAAGTATCATTAATTAAGAATAAAAATTAAAAATGCGTTGTAACCCCTGAGGATAAAAATGGAATGCTTCATTTCCAGTAAAAAGAATCTCCAGTTCTACTCATCAGCTCCTATTTTACGCTGGTATTCTGTGAGAGCGTAGTTCAGCCTCCACTGCTCAGTGAGTCTCCAACACGCGTGAAATGAAGATTAAACAACTATTAAGTTTTGTCTTAGATAGATGTAAATGTCTTGGGCCACAGTATCTACTTTCCATGGACCCTGTGCTCGTTTCTTACCATTTATCAATAAAAATAGTTTTATATTTAACTATAGGCGACAGTAACATAAAGGTTAAGGTTACGGACTGCAAAATAAAAAGGTCATGGACACATGAGTAAGTAAACGGAACAGAGATAAAGCTTCATACAACCGCGCGAATCGGTTGCACTACTACAAGCACGCGGGGCATGTGTGCGTGACCACTGGCCGCTTGTCGCGTACGTGACGTGACTGGAAAAACCGGTTACACTGGCACATCCAGTGGACAACAATCTCAGGGTCAGTGCGACGCACGTTGTTTGCTTTGTTAGTTGCAAGTTTAAATATTTTAATGTAAAAACGTGGTATTATTAATAATGGTTGTTTATTGTACTATGTGTATGAATAATACTAGAAAAACTAAAAATATATCATACTTTAACTATCCCAAGGAGTACAATATGTAAGTAAATATTTTATTATTACTTTTTCAAGTAAGTGTAGTGTAGTAAGTACCTTTATTTTATTGTATGATCCTTTCTTTTTAAAAAAGAGGGTACTACACGGTGTGTTGTTACCTTTTTATTATTTTACTAAACGTTTGTAGGTATGTGGGTGGGTTGGTATGTAATGTATGTGTGTTAAGTTCACATATTGCAAGTAAGATTTGAACCACTTCTCGATGTCTGATTGAATTGAAATTTTGTACACCGTAACTTCAGTGACAATGCAATGATATGATAGATATAACCTGATGCTGCAGCCAGCATTGTCTCCTTACGAGTGAACTCTTACTTAAATATTGTAAATTTGATATACCATGTGAGTGTTTCCTGTTAGATTACTTGAAAAAACTTTGTATTAGATTCATAATTTACCACACCGTTAAAAGAAACAATAAATTATTAAAAAAAAATATAAAAAGAAAATTATTTGAGTAAGTTATTTGTAAAGTATTCTATCATACTGAATAATAAAACTATTTAACAAATGTTTTGTTTAAATTTGTCTTCACCTATTGTGACAACCCTACCAAAATAGGTAACAATTTTTCACGTTCTTAAGAAGCTTTGTCTCTGTTCCGTTTATTTACTCATGTGTCACGGATTCGAACCCACAATTAGTAGTTCACAGTATCCATACTGTCGGAAGACTCAAAACAATGAATGCAGATAACCGTCATTGTTAACAATCTTTCTTATATACACTAGTTTATCATTTTATAGCTCACATGACAAAGGAAATGGAAGGAGACTGTGAAGGGTACATTAGAGTAGTCTCATAGGACGCCCTCGCTAAAGTACTCAAGTCGGTAGTTGTGAGTTTCCTTTGTTCACTTTGAAGGATTATTCATTCATACATACTTACTTAAACTAAAAATAGATTTATTTTATAAAGACATTATTTCATTAGAATATCGTATGATTTGATTATTTTAAAGTAATCTTAAAACATGATGAGAATTTAAAAAGCAAAAATACAGTCTATACAACAAGTAACAAAAACTCTGCGGTTCACATTAAGTTCATTTAAATAAAACTAGTTTTACGGATTTTATCGCGACTTCAAGATACTGTAAGTTCATACTGCGTAGATCGGAACAAAAATTAATAATTTTTAATCTGGAGGTAGCCGTGGTTAACTATGACATTGGGACGTCATACACTTCAGTCCCCCCCGTGACCATGGGTGCTGTAAAGTACTCGAAATGTCGCGAATATAAAATAAGTTAATATACGCGACAAAATCCGTAAAACTAGTTTTATTTAAATGTGTAGTGTTCGCGTAAATATAAGAAATTATCACATTAAGTTCGTTATATATATAGAATAGAATAGAATCATTTTTATTCAATATAGTTAACAATACATAATACTTATTGAATGTAATTTTTTACTTTTACCACTGGGTGTCAAAAAAACCTCTGTCCTGGGAAGAACCAGCAAGAAACCCAGCGGGACTTTTTTTTAAAAAAAAACACAATTTACAATATAATATTTTATTAAATTGTTTTGAAAACATTTAGAAACAGCATGGTAGCGATCACCTCATTCCCGCGGGTTATTATCCAGTCATGTACTCTTTAGTAGTATAAGAACCCTTACTGGACAATTTTTGCTTAATAAATAATTTAAATCTTTTGATAGAAAAGGTCTGCATATATGTTCAAACGTATAGTAATAACTTTACTTCTGAAAACTCGACCTTAAAGAAATTTAATTTTAATAAATTTTCATTTGCGAATTGTATAATATAATTACCCCTGCATTGGCCGGGCAGTAAGAGTATTGTCAAAGACCATGCTTTACCGATGCGCGAGATAGAGGTAATAAAACCTCATATAAGCCGACACGGCCGGAGAGAGATCAGGTGCAGGGCCAACGGCTTTACAAGCTTTCGAGCCTCGAGGATAAAACACTGCTAACTTCCAGAATTTGGGCTGCTACTGAAAATTTCTT